>JAOTAY010000005.1:36917776-36972457 GCA_025629805.1 Erythroxylum baracoense
ACCACCGTCTTTTTTGGTTTTGAATCTTTAAGGGCTCATTTCCGCGGATACTTTTAGGCTTTAGTCCTCATTGTTGTTGGTTTTTACTTTACACAATGTTTACATTTATGTTGCTTTCTTAATAAATAGGTCGATGTAAGAAAAGCAAGAGCTGGGCAAAATGTTGAACGCTTTTGCTGTCAATTCCGGGGATTGCTGCCAAAAATGCAGGTAGAGTAATAGCAGAACCTATCAAAAGTATATAATAAAATGCTTTCTATGTTTGATCTAATATGTGAAATGATCATGTTCCTGCACATCAGATGCAGTCAAGTAAAAAATATGAGATCTTTTTTCATACAGTTCACAGCGAGAATCCTCTTTTATCATTGTATGTCATCTCTTTATTACAGGTTGGTGTTGCTTTTTCTTTTGGATTGAGATTGACTCTAATTCTTCTTATACGGGTTGTCTTATTGGTCCTCTTTAGGAAACTTCCATCAATTCTTCCATGACTAGTTAGAATTTTTGTTGCTCTTCATTCCTTTTGGCAAACACATTATAGAAGTTAAGGCATTATTTAGATCTGCTTTGAGTTTTCCACTCTTACAGCTATATAGTTTGGGGAACTTTGTGAATGTCCAACAATCTAAGTAAGAAAATTATTATTTTAAATCATTATCAATATTAGGATCTTTAAAAGAGATTTACAAAAATTGTACCTTTCAAAATATTATGAACTGTAATAAAAGATAAATTTTTAATTATATGAAATTAATAAATTATTTATAATTTTAAAAAATTATCTAAATAATATTTAATATTAATTGATATTGATATTATATTATAATTGGTACGAGTTTTGATACGGTAATTACATCTTTACATGCTGTTCTTATAATTTATTTATTTTTAGTCATTCTCTACGATGCCTTTCTTCATAGAAAGTTTTTGGAGAATTATGAATAAATATGAGAATTTGAAACACATCAATTTTTAATAAAATTGATAAAATTACAAAGAACTCATGTCTTTTATCTTTTAAAAATTTTTCATAAATATTGGGTTAAAATGTAGTAATTAATCGTAATTATTAACATAATTTGTGATCTTTAAGTAGCATTTGTCTTTTTAAGATAAAAAACTTGAGGGTAAACTTATTTATTTTTTCATCTTCAAGTTTATTTACGACACTAAATAATAACTTTGATTGTATTTGATTATAAAATCTCTTTATCAAATACAATGGCGCACTACTAATTTTGTTTCTCTAATCTTGTTTTAACATTTAAGCGGAACGTTATGCCAACTTCTGTATTAAACCCGTGTTGGACAATTCTAAGCTTCATCCCCAGGCCTTGTGGGCCTGTGCTCGACAGGAACAGGCACGCAGGATTGACAGTAACAGATTGAGTTTTGTGTTTGGACTTTGAAGCGTAACAGTGAAAAGTACTTCGACAATAGGATCTTGAATTTTTCTTCGTGGAGAATAGGGCATTTTGAGGTGTGAATAACAAAAAAATTTAACGGTTCTTCCAAATTTTTTTGAATTATTTAATTTTTTGATTTGGTTTATTTTAATAATTTTATTATTAAAAATCAATCAATTTATTAATTAATAAGTCAATTTTTGTAAATTAATAAATTCTTATAAATCAAAATAAATTAATTAATTTTCATTTAATAATATTTTTTGTCAATTAAACTTCAAATTCTTAGAAAATAGAAACAATTTCTTTCAATCATATTTCAAGTTCTTTAATTTTATTTAATTTTTAACTGATTTTATGACTGTCTAATTATGATTGAACCTTTTAAACTTTAAACCCTTTGTTTTGTTGGTTTAACTTCCGGTCCAATTTTTAAAATATTGATTGTGATAAATGGAGTAATTTTCAGAAAATTTTCTTTTACTCTCACGGGTACCATATTGGAATTTGAATGTTGTATTTGCCAACAATAGCACACATGTAGTCCTCAAAAAATAAGTAGCTTTATAGTTGTCTTAAATGCGTCAAGTTTTAACAGTGTTGAAACATTATGTTTTATAATTTTCTAATTTGTACTAAATTAGGTTGAAATTTGTATTTGGAATTCTCTCAACTATTAGTTAATTAGTGTTTTCTCAATCCTTTTCGTAAGTAAAAGTGTAAAACACAACAAATCATAATTACAAATAATTATGATACTCTATAACCGGAGTTTGTAAACATCAGCAATCATCATTAACTGTGTCTCGGAAGCGGATAAGAAAGGTGGTAAACTAAAGACAAAAGGAACGTCAAAGTGATTAGGACATTACTTAAGGGAGCCCTAGTCAGCCCTTGTTGACTTCATTTCAAGTAATTTGGAGTCTTATGGGGAATTGCAGGTTGCTTAACTAGCCTCCAGTTACTGCTAATGAGCTCCAACTAAGTGCACTTGTCCGTACCCAATTAGTGAGTAATCTAAAATTAATCTTGTCATTGTTCTAATTACCATATTCTTAAGAACTGGAAACCCCCAATTTAGTTTGGTCCCTTATTCAATCGTAAACAACAACAGAAAGGAAAATCTGATTGTGATTAGAAAGGACAGGGAGGATCTAAGAAACGCTGATCTACTTTAAATTGAATATCATGTTTCACGTAAAATAGAATTAATCACCACTACCTAGTTAAGACAAGGAACAGGGGACGGCTAATCCACTTGCACTTAGTGGCAACTCCATTTAGCCCACCCTTCATCACTTTCTGCTTATAATTTCGCTTAAAGTTAACAAAAGCAATGGTTTTCTCAATTAATAATTGAAGTTAATCCGCAATTAGAACGACCGCTGGGTTCACACAAATTGCTCTATGATGTGTGAATTTAATTTTGCTGGACAAGTTGGTGTTTTATGTAATGACGCAATATTCGTTATATGTTTCTTGCATCAATGGAACTTTGAGTTGTATTTTTTAATTTTCTTTTGTATTATGATGCGTTAACAAACATTTCACTTCTTATTAATTGGTCCCTGGATGAAGTTTTACTCAGTAACGCACTACCTCACTTGTATAGAACCCATCAAAAGAAAGATTAAAAAAAGAGATTAGTTGAAGTGTTCACAATAGCTTTTAAGAAGTGATTTGTCTTAATTGCATGTCATCATCATCGAACGTCCAAATTCTAATTCTTCTGCCTCTACAGATTATTTATGCCATCGCCCTTTCGCAAACATGTGGATTCAACCTCAAATACATAAAATGTGGATCACAGAATTTTGTTTGATGATTCTCACAGTGACGTATGTATATATTTCCAGTTTCATGTGTATTCTATAGGTTATAGTCTCCATGCATATACATATATTGTTATAATTATACAGTGATGTATTTACATTAGTTTGATCTGTTTTTTTTTTTTTTTTGCTTGGTGTGTTTGTTTGTGTGTTGTTATTTGTTTTTGCTCTTACCTTAGCCGGGGGTCTATCAAGAAACAATTTCTTTATTTCCATCGGAGATGCGGGCATGACTGCGTATATTTTACCCTCCCTATATCCTGCTTAGGCGGAAATTTTGGTACGTTTAGTTTGGTTATTCTCACAGTGACGTAAACAAACCCTCTTACACAATAATAATAATAACAACAACAACAAAATTCCAATGTACAAACCTTCCTGCTTAGCAAGTCGAAAGGAGAGATATAAATTATATGCAACTTTCTCTTTACATTTTTTAAAGAAGTTATTTTTGTAATTTGCATTAGTGATTTTTTGGTCATACGGGACGTTTATCCAATTCCACATACACCAAAAGTGCAGGATTGAGTTAGAATTAAGTTAACCGAAGCATATTTTTACCAAACATAAATCTTCGTATGGGTAAAGCAACAAAAAGCTAAATACCTGAGACTCTCCCCTTGTAAGAAGGTCTTAAAATTCATACAAAAATCATAAATATATGTTAATATTTTTAATAGGAACACCTGTGTGGCTTCTAAGCTATAGTGAAAAGAATTCAGATGGATGCTTAATTATGAAATGATCATGTTAAAGCAGCAAGTTATTAAGGAATTAAAAACTGCTTCATTAATTACGTGTTAAACCTCCTCCTTCCTCCCTTTTCTCTACCATTTGTCTATTCATTTTTAAAGAAGTTAAAATATAGTTTTATTAACAGAAAAATTAAAATATGACTACATATTTTTTTTATTTTGAATAATTCTGAATTTTCTAAATTATTAAAGGAAATAAAATATTTGAATGCGTTTTCACCAATTGTTGAATTACTTCAGCTGAATATAAGCCCTTCGAGATTATCTACTTAAAAGGCATTTGTTTTAGTTTCGACGAGAGTTGAAAGTGAGATAAGGACATACAGAAGAGGACGTTCCGCCATGCCTTTTAATACAAAGATCCCAAATTTAAAATTGAAAGGTCAAAAGACGCATTTAAAATTCTTTAAATAGCACTAAAGGCTTGGGATTTATCCGGAGGAACCCAAATGGTGGTTTTTGATAGACATGCATATAAAGAATTAAAAAGGAAAAGGAAACAAAAGCTAGCACCATCTGCTGATGATCTGGAAGGCAAAGTAAACAGGGAGGTAGCACAATCAACCTTTTCTTTTTTCTCTCTACTTTCTTATGCATGAACTTGCAGTCTTTAGACTACAAAGGAGTTCCACTTGTATAGATCCTCAGTGTTTGCCAGCAGACTTCACGAGACATTGGGTGTGTGACACGTGTTACACGTCACACCCCATTGGTAGAGTAGAGTGGGATCTTTTCCTCCCACTTTTTTCCTTCTTTTAATAAACATCAAAACAGTAGATATGAAAAGTTTTTACTAAAATTAATGGGGGAGGAGACGCAACAATCAGGAAATAGATATGACAATCGGACGGAATTTTTTTAAAAATTAAAAGAATAAAATAATGTAATTTTTTAATTGAATTCATATTTGAGTTTTCCTGAAGTCTAATTCTTATAAATAAAATAATATTATTTTATTTAAAAAGTTAATTTTAAATTAGATTCGCTTGATTTAACCTATAAATTGACTTATTAAAAATATCTAAATTTTAATTATAGGTCAATCTATTGTTGTCTTTGACCGAAAAATACATCAGGTCCGAAAATTAGAGATGGCTTTGCGACTTTTAATTAGTTTAAGATATTCGGAAAGTTGTTTTTTAATTGGATGATTATCAAGATGCCCATTACTATAAAGTCTCGAGATTCGATTGTATTTCTTTTACTTATTCAACAAAAAACAAATTATGAAATCAGTTTAAACCTCTGAACAATTCTATAGAAATTAATAATTTCTAAATTAAATTATCGATTATACACAGAGTAAGTTGACTTTTTTCGTCAGTGCATGTTTCAAACAAAGATTCTACTTAGAAATCCGGTTTTCTAATTTCTCGTTGCCTCCCTGAAGTATCTTGTGTTTTTCGTTGGACAAGATATTACGTGAATTTGTTATGCTTGTACTTAGTTGTAAAGAGCATGATTAAGTCATAAATAAATAAGAAGTCGGTCCAAATGGATTATAAAACACAAGCCGTCCACATCTATGTCCCTTTACCATGTGTTAACGGTTTAGAGGCATTGTCACAATTCTTATACAAAGCAGCAAATCATAGATTAAGGATTTTACTACCTTAATGGGACATAAGCACGATTCAAAGAAAGAAATGCAAATGAAAAGCAATCATAAATTTATTTGTCATTCCACTTCTGGACGATTTGGTGATCCATTTTCCAATTCCTACCTATACCAGCAGAAACCACTATACCTCATTAATATGCATGAATTGTTAATAACAAACGTTCCTCTCTTCACCGTATACATGCATGTGCATATCAGTATAGATTCCAAACATTTACTCTAAGATACTTAAACAGCTTGAGTACAATAAAAACAATTCCTATTTAGTCTCTAGTTTATATTATTTGTTCTAAATGTATTTCGTAGTTTATAGTCCTTGTTTTATCCTCTCATTCTTGTAAGTCGTAACTAAAAACTAATGTTGGATTATTAACCGGCACATATATACACATATGTTGCTCTATATATATTTAGCATATGGACGTGTAATTGAATATGCCAAAGTATAACCAAGAAAAAAACAAAATTTCATTGATTTAACTTGTTCGGCAGAATGAAAGATACAAGACGAATCTGTTTGTGTTGGGCTAGTGACAATTAATTATGCAAGCAAAAAGGACAAGAACCACATCATATATATCATCGATCTTGGATGGCATTACATTATTAGTGTCATAAGATACGGAATATGTAGGCAGGATAATAGCCGGCAGACAAACATATGCTCCAGTGATGTATGTGTGTGTCTATATATGCAAACTGATTCACCCCTTCTTTTTTCACGTTGATCACCTGTTCTTAATAGTCATGATTCCAAATTTGACAATGAACAAACAATAATTGGCGCGTTGAGCCAACCTTGATGAGGACGAAAGGAGGGTAGGGAAGGTTATGTAGGCAGGGAAAGAATACTGACAATACCTGTTTTTGGTCGCCAGAAAAAGTTGTCTTTAAGACAATGATTAAAGCTTGTGCACTTCACTTTTGTAACATTAAAAGGAAATGGTGAGCTCATCCATCCCTCCCTGCTAAGTAAAACCACACAATAGACAATCCAACTCTATTTTATTCCAAAACGTGCAATTCAATGCTTGCACACTAAGCCTTTTCATGACCCAAATCCTAAGAGAGAGGGTCTATGGATAGAGGTTGACTTATCTAGGACTGCAGTCAAGCATAAAGGGCGAGACTTTGTGGTCAACAATTCTCATGGACTGCCTCTTTTCCATGGAATTTCATCGCTTGTTTTGGCTATAACCTGCTTTTAAAAGATGATAATTACTATTTAATAGACTCGATACAACCTTGAAGTAAAAATATTTGAGTTATTATAAACATATAAATGTTAATTTAATATATATTTTAAAAATAATAATTACAGTTTAATCTTTACTAGAAAAAATGTTTATAATTAGCAAAACCATCGCAATCAAAAATTGCATACTTTGATTATATCGCACTTCTTCATGCGTGATGGATTCATTTTGATAGAGGTCCATTATTGCTGTAAGAATGATTGAAAGATTGGTTTTGTGTGGGGCGGACAAGTTCCACGTGTTCATTAACTCCAATTTAAGATCCTTTGTTAGGAAGCTTTTAACATGGAAAAGGTTGAAATCTCAATCAATATCTGTAACCTAATGTAAATGAAAAAATCAACTTGACATGTTAGTATGTTTCCTTCAAATGCCTTGGTTGGAGTTCATTAAAAAATTCATGTCACGTAAGCTCCCCATAATTCATTATTTTTCAGAACAGTTTTTGCAACCTGGTTTAGTTTGAAAAGATTATTCTAACATGATAATTCACATAGTTTTGTTTTCTAAATATTTTATTATGTAATTTTGTGAAAACATGAGTGTGTTTTAAATTAGTTTCTAGTTACTTATTAAATAAATTGGAATAAACATGTTTTTAGTCTCCCAATTCCTAAATCTTATGCTTCAATCCTCAGGACTTTCTAATAATTATATATTATAATTTTTAAAATATAAAATTTTATATGGCATTAATAAAAGAGATATCATAGTCTAAGATGCTAAACTTTTTGAAAGTTTTTTAATTCAATACCAAATCTTTTAAAATTTTTAATTAATTAACTAACTTTTTATAATTTTTACAACTCGTGTTATTTTTTTGTTGATGTAGCTAATAGAGTCCCTTTTAACCCAACATTTGGATATTTACGTGAATATCTATGTTGATTGAGTCATGAACTTGACTCATAACTAGCATCTATAACCCACCAATTTTATCTCAAAATAACCCACATAGTAAAATTCGTGATTAATAAATAAATGAGAGTATAGACAACAGCACTGAGAATACCGATGAACTTGATTTTTTTGCATACTAATGGAGACAACTATACACAAGAAGAACCAGAATGGTAACCAAATTTTGTTGATGAGCAATATCACAATTGGGAAATGGGAAATGATCCCAAGAGATGGAACAAAGGATCAAAACGTAATTAAAGGATAAGGTAGAAGATAGAAGAACGAAGAACGAAGAACGAAGATGAGGTAGGAAAAAATATAAATAAAGAATGAAGACGTGGACAAGGTAGGAGACACAAGATGAAGACTTACATAAAGTGGTACGGAAAAGGAACATTAGGGTTCAAAACCGTGCGTTACATTTTAAAAATAATGGTGGTAATAGGTTAAGGGCTAAATCCATGGGTCATGGATTAGTCCACGTGTTCACAAAATTTTCATGTTGATGCCCTTGCACTCAACAACCTCATTTCATGTTGATGCCCTGATGTTATGTTGAAAGAGGTTCTGTCATTCACATCAATAAAACATTAATGAAATTAACATCTTTATTTCAATTTTTACGAATTTTAAAAAATTAGTCACCTAATTAAAATTTTTAGATAATTTGATACTGAAATAAAAAATTTTCAAAAAGTTTGATACTGTAGAAGCTATTATCTCTTAATAATATATAGGTTATAGTTGAAAATGATGTATGCACTTAGATCGAATGTCTCTGTAATATTTTCATTAAGAACATCAATAAAACATTTAATGTGGAAATAAATTTTATGAATTAAATTGCAATATTTAAAAGAATAAAATAAAAATTATTATAAAGTTGAAGGAATGAAAATGTCCTTAATCCATTATTATTAAAAATATTTAAAAATGGAATTTACCTTATTTAGAAAATGAATTTGAAGTATATATAGCTTTTGGAAAATAGTCAATCTAAGGTTTTAATAAAAAGAAACCACATTTTTTATACTACTCAAAGAATAAACACATTAACGTTTGTCCCTTCTATAAGAAAGTTATGTATTTAATTCAATAATTATTTAAAAACACATTTTCACCCAAAGTCATATATCTCTTATGATTTAAACACTCTAAAATGATGAGCCTCTATTCCTAATAATATCTAATATATGTTAAGGACTTAACCATACGATCATAAATTTAGTGACCTTTAGTAGTTATCAGTATCATATATACAATTATTATCAATCATGGGGTTATAATAAAAAGTATAAAAAAAGGTTATAATGAAATTTCATTGATGTCAGTCCAGAAACCATAAAACTTTGAATTAAGCTTCTTACCTAGTAGTACTTAAAAGGTGTATCTTCCCAACCTTAACAATAGTCTGTCGATTGTAATATTTGACCGCCAATACAAGGGTATATAAAGAATCTTTTTACCATTAACAATAGTCAACACTACATACTTTCACAACCAATAAAAGGGCAATAGAGAAGTTTCTCATCATTAACAATAGCCAACTCCTATAATCAATGAAAAGGCACATATAGAAGTTTCTTGTTGTTAACGATAATGAGATAACAGCCTACTCCTAAAAAGCATACAAAGAATCTTTTTATCGTTAATCATAATGAGCAGTATTAACTCTGACAAATCATCAAAAAAGCATCCTTGAACTAGTTTTTCATATCAACACCCTAAATATGGTAAGTTGTGAATTTTTTCTAAATAGCTTTTACTTTATTTTTTTGTCTTACATTTAATTCTTTTTTATTTGTATTAATATCTCTATTTTATATATAATCCCTAATTTCAATGAAATATAGGTGATGTTAGAATTAAATGAGTAATTTTTAACTTAACTGCCAATTAAACTTAATTATTTTTATTTATGTTCTATTAAAAATTAATTATTAAATGCTTCAATAATTTTGATTAAATTGTTTGTGAGGAATGAGGGCTTTAAAAGTTTGTATCGAGGGTTTGGCGACTTCATTAATGGGCATAATTCTAACTAAACCACTGCGCTTTACTTGAGTGCACTTGAGGTTATAAAAAACAACGTAGGGATTGTCATAGTTAGGTTAGGATGTCCAGTGGCAACTATGATAATGATGACTAATGCAACTAGTCGAGTTAAGTATTGTCATGGTTGCACAACTTGTGTGGACTCTTGTTAATATTATAAGCCGAAAGCTTACGGTTTAATTACCAGTTGATGCTATTTTCCTTTTTCATTTTTACGAAGGTTGAGAAGTAGTGACTATGTGTTGAGTTTTGGCTTTTTTGTTTGTCCTATATTGGTTGGAGAAAACAATTGAGATAAGGCTTTTGCTTATATAAAGGGGATGTTATCTCCTTAGTTAGAGGCATCAATCCAAAATCAAAGATTTTGTATGACAAATTTGACTTAGTTAAATTCCTCTTTTAAGGTATGAGTTGGAGAATTTGTTTTGGGTTTTTTTGGGTGTATTGGTGTATTGGGATATTGAGTGAGGAAAAATTGTGTGATTGTAAGAATTTTACACATAGTGGATTTTCTTCTCGGTACTCCTGATTTTTTCTCCAGTTTAGGAGTTTCCATGTAAATTTTCTTGTGTTGTTATTATTTCTCTATTTTCTGATATTTTTGTCTACGAAATTTCCTTGGGTGTGGGTTTGGAAGGTCTAAATTCCCAACAATTGATATCAAAGCCAATGTGTGTTTTTCTTGAAAATTCTGAGTATGCTCTGTGGTCACAGTTTTAACTGATCTTCCACATCAGAAAGAATTTCTTGAGAAAGGTTCATTTGGTGCGGTGGAGCTTTGGTGTGGTAGTGTGGAAGTGCATGTCTAGAAAAGTTCTGACTAAGGAAAGATTTGATACTTAAGTGTGTCCTTTGTGACTCACCTCTCTTTCCTGGGAACTGATCTGGTGTACTGTTCATTTCTACGGTAAAATTTATCAAGGCAGAAGAGTACAGGAAAAAATTTCAGGAAATAGGGCTTTGAATCCTATCAGATTTGAGGTAGAGAAATTCGACGAAAGAATCAATTTTAGCTTGTGGCAAGTGCAAGTCAGGGAAATTTTGATTCAGTCGGAGTTACACAAGGCATTGAAAGGCAGGCAAATCCCTAATATCAGCACTGTATGCTGGACGTGTGGACAATCTGGGACGTGAAAAGAAATTGTCCGAGAGGTAGAGCGGGTTTGGCAAAAGGCTCCGGGTCAGTTAATGGAGAGACTGACAATGTCGCTAACATTGTCTCCATAGGTGATGATTTTGATTTTGCTTTCTAAAAGAGGGCTTGCACATCCTCATGGGATGCCGATAATCCCAAAGTTGCCATGATAGAGGATGTGTTACTGTTAGCGGGTCCATAAGTTTGCACACGGGCATTGGTTTGACATTGATGCAAGGTATGTGGTGGGATTTATGTCGATGACTGATGAATTTCTAGGAAAGCCAAACATGAGAATTGCACTATAATTTTTCAGCAAGGTTATTTCCGACATGTGCCAAAGTGAAAGGCTTGGAATTGGTTTATTATGAGTGGGCATGTTATTATGGTGGAGCATGATACTGTAAAGCATGATAATTCTCTACATTGACAGTTATGTTATTTTCAAGAGATCTTCCTTGAGGTGGAGTGTGGTTATGGGATCAACCAAAGTCAACAAGGTGGAGATTGTTGAGTTTTGGCTCCTTTACTTGTCCCATATTAGTTGGGAAAAATAATTGGGGCAAGGCTCTTGCCTATATAAGGAGGATGCTATCTTTTTAGCTAGAGGCACCAATCCAAAGTCAAAATTTTGTATGACAAAATTAACTCTAGTTAAATTCCTCTTTTGAGGTGAGAGTTGGAGGATTTGTTTTGGGTATTTCATTGTGGGTGTATTGGTGTATTGGGATATTGGGTGAGAGGAAAAATTGTGTGATTGTAAGAATTTTTTACATAGTGGATTTTCTTCTCGATGCCCGTGGTTTTTTCTCTAATTTGGAAGTTTCCATGTAAATTTTCTTGTGTTGTTATTATTTCTCTATTTTTTGATATTTTTGTCTATGAAATATCCTTGGGTGTGAGTTTGGGAGGTCTAAATTCCCAACACTATGGAAGCTATTGGATTAATGGTAATTTGTATGTTTTGCCTACTATTAATATTGTGGATTGTTTGTTGAAAGGTATTTTGTCCTGATTTGATCAATATTATATGATTATAATTGAGGTATTTGATTTATGTTTCTTTTTTTATTCTTATTTGTTCAATATGGAAATTAACTAGTTCTATTGCATTTGTATTAGAGTGATTGTCAAATGTTACTATATGAATTTTTTCATGATCTAATAATGATTTCCTTGTGTATTTCTCATGGATATTTATTAATAAGGTTATAGGTATCGTATTTGTAAAAGTGAGATATGTTACAAGTTAAGTCCAAGGCGATTGACTGGTTATAATTTAGGTTATTGGCTCGTGAAAACATTTTTGTGCATATGCATTGAGCATGACATGGTATTACCTTAGAAGTTGTTGTATCCATGAAAATATGAAAATGCAAAAAAAGACTTTATTTATGAAAATTAATTCCAAATTATAAGTTCCTTTTTATAATGCTAATCACCTTTAGTTGCATTATGTTGAGGTATTTGGTCCTGACTATACAGGAATTGCATGACTAAGGTTGAGGCATTTGACACATATGTCCGGTGTTATCATTATTTGTTCAACATGTAAGTTGAATAATTTTGTTGCATTTGTATAATATGTGAGTGTCAAATGTAAACATATGGGTTTTAATGACCTAATAATGAGTTTCTTATATACTATTTTATGGTATTTATTAATAAGGTCATACGTCTCATATTTATAAAAGTGAAATGCTTTATAAGCTAAGTCCAAATCTATTGATTAATGAGGAGTTAGGTTATTAACGTATATAACCATTTTCTATTTGTATGTTTTGAGATGAAATGTTATTATTCTAGAACTTGCTGTATTTATGATAACATATAATTGTAGAAATAAGATTCTACTTATGAAAATTTCATCCATATTTTAATTGCATTCATATAATGTTAACCCATCAGTTGCATGATGATGAGTTATTTGGTTCTAATTGCATAGGTACTATATGAGTAGGGTTATTTATTTGATATATGTCCTTTGAAATTCTTATTTGCTTAACATGGAAGTTAAATAGTTTTGATGCATTTGAATTAATGTGACTGTCAAAATGTAAACATATGAAATTTATGACCTAATTACGATTGCCTTGTGGTCTTTTTAATAATTTTTATTACTGAGTTTATAAGTATTATATATGTAAGATTGAGGTATGTTATAACGTTACTACCATTGATTAATTGTGATTTAGGTTATTGGAGTATGAAACCATTTTCTCTTTTTTATATATTGAGCATGATATGCTATTATTTTAGAAGAAGTTATATTCATGACAATATGAAATTGTAGAAATAAGACTTTATTTGTGAAAAATTACATTTAAATTATGAGTGTTTTTCATAAAGTTAATTACCATCAAATGTGTGATGTTAAGGTATTAGGTCTTAATGCATAAGTATTGTATATATATGGTTAATGCATCTGATATATGTGTCCTTTGTTTAGTAGGCAAGTTAAATAGTTTTGACACATTTATATTAGTGCAACTGTCATATATAAATTTATGAATTTTGTATGTCCCAATTATCACTGCCTTGTGGATTATATAGTGGTATTTATTAATAAGGTCTTGGGTATTAGATCTGCAAAATCAGGGTATGTTATAAGTTAAGTTTATGGTTGTAGACTAATTGAGATATAAGTTATTGCCCTGTGAAACCACTTTCTTATTCTAACACATTATGTATTGTATTTATAAGATTGAGGTATGTATTACACATTCCACAAACAAAGTGCAAGGTGTATTGAACTCACCAACTTTCTCTACAAAAAAGAAATAATATTGTGGTCAAATCTAAAGGGGAGGTAATCTCAAAGCATAAATTATTCTTTCTAATTAGGAGTTGATTATGCATATTAAAAATTCTGATGACGATATTTTCCAAATTTGATTTGAATCATAAACACAAAAGCGATGATTGATGCTAATGTTGGCGGCATAAGTCACTAAAAGCCTAATAGGAAATAAATTATATACATTTATGTTTGTTGATGAGGATATTTAAACTTTATATATCTGTTAAATGAGATGTTACTCAGAGATAGTTTACAAATTGAAGTAAACCTAATTTTGAAGTGGTTCAGGTGGGTTATCAATATGGATTTAGTGAATTTAGAGTGATAGAGAAGCTCATGGTTAGGAGGGACATGTGATATTATGTCTCCCAGAGGTTTGATCCTAATGACCATACCTTTACTAAAAGAGAGAATCAAGTTTAGGAGCTTTCTGGGAACATGATGACATGGATTTTTGGTGTTCCTCATAGAGAAAAATAAGTATGCATAAAATATGATAAGGCCTAAGGTGATAAAGTTTTGATAAGAGTACAAAATAAATAAACACTAAATTTATTCTTACATATTCCTTATTTATAGATGATGATTTCAACTTATAAAATTTGTTGTGAAGGTAAAATAATATAAGAAATATAATGTTATGTTCAAAGATGGAAATGCATTATAACATTATGCTATATTAAAAGTTGAAAATTATCATACATACAATAAATACTTCAACTATGGTTAAGTCTTTACATATGTGCACATTTTTGTAAGCAAAAATTAGATGCTTTTGGTATTTATGGAAATAGATTCATTTGGTACTATTGTACATGAAATTTGAATTTTGTGGATGATCTTTCACATTCCATTGGAAACAAATGTTTAGATATATCTCTATGAGACTGCTAAACACCTTTTAATATACAACTTGCATACTCTTTAACTTTCAGTAATATCACAACTTGCAAAAGAAAAAAACTTTTAGTCCTATAATTCCAATTTTGCATCCTAATTTGTTAACTTATGAGTCTCTATAATACATAAACTACATTAGCCCATCCATAGATAAAGTGATGACTAATAAGTGCCTTAAGTGAAAAGAAACATAGACGTACATTACAATAAATTAATCTCATGTATAGAGGATCAAGTGAAGAAAAATGATATAAAGATGAATACCATAAGAAGCAGCAAAAGGAAGAAGACTTTGAATCTTATTTTTAATGGTTGATTGGAACTTTTTCTTTTTATTTTCCCTCGAATAATACAAAAAAGGCAACTTGCCTTCATTCATTTTTCTCCAAATTACACTTCTCTAATTATTCATACGTAATAAAAATGAATATAATTAGGAAAAGTATAGTCTACCACTTATTCAAATATTGATAATACATTTATATTATATACTAGTTTTTTCTAATACTCTAAGCATTTCATGGTTTGTATAATTAAAATAATCATAACATGTACATACTAATCTAAAACATATAATAAAATGTGCCTGCTAATTCTAAGGAACATAATCAGCATTCATACTCTTAAACCCTTGGTTTAAAGTCATTGTCACGTGAAATTAAATCCTTCCTTAATTTTTATTAGAAACAGCCAACGATAATCAAACAATTAAATCATAAACAATTCATTTCAAATTATATGATATTATCATCCATAAATTTAATTAAATTACAATTTAGTATGTGAAAATAATGTTATTAAATAGATTTTTAATATCTAACCTTCATTCTTTTTTGTCTCTTCTTTTGTGCATCTTTTACACAAAATTGTAACTTTTTAGTTTTTAGTCTCCCATATGAATTTGAGACTAATGGGCCCTTTAAGCTATTATTAGTTGTACTAGTTACTATCAGGCCACCATATTCGTCCATCAAATATGTATCATTTGAGTTTTTAATGCAACTATCATCAACTCACCTTAAGTTAGTCTTAGTTACAGTATATAATTTTTTACTAGCTTCATCTACTAACAAGTAATAAAACTTATATTGGCTCTAAATAATAACATTAAAGGCCTTATAGAAGTTGATTTTAAAACTCTTGCAATACTTATACCATTATCCTTCTATATATTATCAACTCTTATCTTCATATGACATCTTTGTTCATCCTTTTGTCACCTTTTAAGAAACATATTTTTTTAACTCGACTTTAACACTTTTCAATAAATTTAATCATATGTCGATATGTTATTCCCTTGAGTTTAAATAATATGTAGCTATATTTTGCTTCCAAGGGTAAGTCAATTGTGCAATTGTGTATAATTTAAGAATAATGCACCTTTTACCCATCTCTTCAACGTTACACAACTTACAATTCTTATATGTTCATGTTTTGCTCACCTCATGATACATAATACTAGTTAGTTTATCTTGTACAAGATTAAAGAGACTATTCATGTATGACTTCTAAAATTCTTTCTTAATATCAAACTATAAAATCAAGGGTACACTGCTCTCTATTAAAAGTAATCAAATTCTATGTTCCTTTTAGTACTTCCCATTATTTCTTAACAAATTATCTCATGGTATTATAAGAATGCACATAACCATCAAAGCAAGCATCCATACCATCTATTCTTTGTGTGGTTGATATTCTAG
Organism: Erythroxylum baracoense; assembly: GCA_025629805.1. Taxonomy (NCBI): domain Eukaryota; kingdom Viridiplantae; phylum Streptophyta; class Magnoliopsida; order Malpighiales; family Erythroxylaceae; genus Erythroxylum; species Erythroxylum baracoense. Next base: position 36,934,143 of record JAOTAY010000005.1, read on the forward strand.
TCTAAAATTAGTTCCTAACATAGATTATAACCTACTTCTTACATTGATTGTATAGAGATTGAACCTTTAAGTTGTTATCTAAGTTATACTAAAAAATTATTTAATTAAACTTATCACAGAATATTTGGTGTTGTTGTTATTATAGACAACATTCAAATTTTTTGTAACTCTTATGAGCATCAAATTTGTCTAGAATTTTGTTTAATATATGCCGCAAATCGAGTTTATGCCTAGCTCTTTAAAAAAATCAACTCTATCACGTTACTTGTACTCTTGCACTTATTTATCAATATGTTTACGAGATACGTATCATTCATACACCTTAACTTTATATAAAATAGCCAACTAAACTATCATTGTTTCATCTCCCAAAGTGCATAACCAATCAATATTTATTTTTATAATGATTAACCCTGAGAAAATGAGAAAACAAGATTTTGTATTTGTTAAAAAAAATGTAGTATCAAATGTATCCACAATACCAAATTCAACATAAGTTGCCAACTTCTCGCATTTCTTAAAAAATAATTCTTAGCCTTCTTTCCTTATCAAAATCAATACCATAAAAAAAAATATTGTCATTTTCTTTTATTCAAATGAACATCTTATAAACTAATTTTGCATCTCCTTCTTTCAATTCCACCCATCTCAATATATCTATATGATTTAGCCAATTATTTCATAAACATGTCATCTTATCATACCCTTACTCTAGCATTAGTAGAACATATGTTTTTAGTTAGTCTTATTCCGTAACTATTAGAATCATAGCCTTATTCCATAACTATTACTTGATTCTAACCTACATTTATATGGCTATCTATAACCTAATGTTGTTTATAAACCTTATATAACTGGAATCATATCATGGTTGTACACATCTTTAAAATTTATTATACTCTGAATACCTTTAACCACAGAAAAATATAAGCTTTACAACTAGTTCTTCTACTTGGCATTGGTTTCACTTTATGTAGCTCTTGCAATTTATGCAATTAAACTTGATGGAAAGCAAAGTTCTACTCCTAAACTCTCCTTTTCATTTTCTCCCTTTTTTTAAAAAAACTATAAACTCATAATATCTAACATATTTTTGTTATATATTAAAAATTATTTTTGAGTTTTTCAAATTTTATTCTTGTTTCCAATTGCACCTCCGTCTTAAGATTCTCCATACAACTACGTAGAGTCATCATATATAAAGAGAAACTTATAAATCTTTGATCATCTACATTATAGGCAACTCAGATAGGTATTTCATTTCTATATAGCTTAGAAACTTCAAAAGTACCAAACACTTACATTCAAACTACGTCTCATTAACATAATTAAATAATAATCCATACTAAAAGCATTAATAATATTAAATATATAAGTTGTAATATAAGTACATAGTTATCAAGTTAAAGACACTATTAGTTTTAACCCTAAATCAATATCAGGTTTATTATGTTTCCTAGTTTAGCATTTTTGTATATGTGTGTGTGTGTCTATATATGTACATACATATACTCTCCATCTTACAAACATACATATAAATATATTTTGCATTCCTCTGTCATGGTATTAGAGCCAATTTACTCTTATTCTACAAATTTATAATTGAGTATTTGTCAACTATTTGTTTTCTTTAGTGGCTTGGTTATGTTTATAACTAGCCATTTCCACCATCTGTTTCACATAACTCAGCTTGTTACAGTTTTGTCATTTGTTTTACGTTAGTCAATTTTCATATGTTATTGTATATTGTCACCATTTGTTACGTGATTTTTTGGTGTTCTACCATATTCCAATCAGAGTCTACATTTTATTTATTCACACCATTTATTTCACCTAAGCCATCTACTCCACATTCAAGATGGTAATAGGGCCTAACTAGCCCCATCTCGAGGTTAATAAGTAATGGAAAAAATATCGTTTTGCGAAAAACATCATTTTGACATTTTATTTTTTAAAAAATAATTTAGGTCTGGCCTCCATATAGCCATTTGTTTTGTCGCCATTTATGTCACCATATTAATTTTTTTTGTTTTGTTGCCATTTATATCACCATATTAATTTTTTCTTTCACGTCTTCTATTTTACATCATTCTGCTCTCTCTTATCATATTAGTTGTGTCTTTGTCAGCTCTCTCTTATCATGTTAGTTGTGTCTTTGTTGTTATCAATCCTAAAATTAAAAAAAAGGAATGATGAAGAAGAAATTAAATTTGTCAAACGACTAAAAAATGAGATAGTAAAAATCATCAAATTTTGACCTAGTTTGTAATACGTGTCTTTTTAGGATTAAAGGAGAATTTTGGTGCTTTGGTACTACTCAGGAGGTATGAAATCTTCTTAAAACTCTTTACTTTGTTTATAATTATGTTCACCAATTTAAGTTCTATCAACATTTGCTTCGTATACAACAATAGTCGGGCCAAACTATTCACAACAATGTTTTTGAGTGCCAAGCTCTATGGGATCAATTAGTTAACTGTGATCCTAGATGACCTTAATCTCTTTTAAACTTCTTTATTTGGACCTTTGTGATCGTCGACATATGTGACATCTTCTTATGACACTTTTTACTAAATTTGAGTCTATCAACACTTCTCTTCTTCATCACAGTCCACTTCTTAAATTGAATATTGTGATTCAAAAATTATTAACACAGGAAACTTGATTGAACACTCTTTATGATGAATGATCATTATCCTTTTATGATTTAGTACTAGCTACTTCTAGTCCATCCTACTCTTATAATATTATTGTAATTATTGTAAGAAACAAGGTCCTGCAAAACTATCAACCCTAACTTAGATAGACTTTTGGTTTAAACACTCTAATTAAATCTCCAAATGCCTATAGATTTGTGAATTCTATTACTGTTACTGTTATTAAGGGTTCTTTTGAGAGTATTTCTCCAAAGTTTTTTTAAAGGATATTTAAGTTCTTCTTTAACAATTGCAACTTGACTTTGTTATTCATAGTTCCTCTGTTCTTTCGGTCACCCCAGGTGCTTCATCGTGGTATTATGATTATGTGGCTTGCAATCACATGTCTTCTGATTCTTCTCTTTTTTCATCTACGTCCATTCCTATAACTTTACCTCATGTTCACACTGCAGATAATTTTGTTTTACATGTTGATATAATAGGCATAGTTTCCATATCACACTTGTCATTTCCTAATACCTTTATTCTTAATCATTCATTGAGCCTTGTGTCTGTTAGTCAATTAGTTGAAATTGATGTGAGTGGTTGTATTGTGCAGGATCTACGAACATGTATGGTTTATGTGATAAGGCATAAGATCGATCAACTATTTGAGCTCACTATCTCTTCATCTTCCATCTAAAGTTATTGTTGTCATCATATCTTCTACTTTATGGCATTCTCATCTTGGACATGTTTCTAGTTCTAGATTAAGTTCTTTAATTTCTAGAGGCAGTTTAAGACATTGCAAGGTTGTACCTTTTAATTGTGTTTCTTATCATTTATTTAAAAATCATGCCTTACATGTCATTATAAGTCATATTATTACTCCTACACCATTTAACCTAATTCATTATGATGTTTGGGGACCTGCTCCTCATTCTATTATCCGGTTATTTTGTCATTGTTTTAGATGATTATTGATATATGCTTTATTGTTGATTCATTTAACTCTTTACACTTAGTGATTAATGATATGAAAATGCTTAAGATACTCACTACAGTTCTTATATGGTTTTAGGTACAATTCAGGTGTGCAAGAGCTAAATTAAGTCTAAAGTATTATATTTAAGTTGTCTTCTTGAGAATCACACTTATCTTTATGGAGGAAGAACGAGAAGGATTAGAGCAAGAGAAGACAAGAAAATACATAAAATGAAGAGCATGAAGAATGTTGAACCAGCTCTCGAACATGCATGATTTGTTATGGCTGTGAGACACATCTCACGACATGACAAAAGGTGTTACTCCCATGCACATGAAGCTCACGGTCGTGACTTGTCACGCCCGTGAGCTACCATAGTTGAGGCTCACGATCGTGAGACACTTATAGCTCACTCGAACCCTACTTTTTAATATAAAAGCATCGTTTATATGATGAACGAAGGGGGATGAAAGGTTTTGATGTGTTTTCGGCTGGGCTGGGCCGAAGGTGCTCTCAGGAGAATACAAAGAGGGCTATGGAAGCTCTCATTCATGAGAGACCCATGGAGTGGTAGCTTTTTTAATGCCGGTTTGGAGGTGCAATCAACGCCAACGACCCGGTTAAGCATTTCTTTCATTGTTTGTTATTCTTTCTTTTATGGATTGATTATGTTATCCTATGTTTAATGTTTGGGTCTTATGTAAAAATGATTGAATAATCTATTTGATTATTTTTATGTAAGAAATCATTGCTAGAATCGAACATAATACATAGTCGTTGTTTTTTTATTTATTTGTGGCAACTAATGGTTCTGAATCATTAGGGATAACATAACTTAAGTTAAATAATTTGAGCTTGTGTGATTATTGCTTGGATTTGTCTGTTTTTCTCACTGATAAGGAGACTGTCCAATTAATCTTAGAGACTATCTCTTAGGTTATTCGATAGCTAGGATTAATTAACGAGTTCTTCTTGATTAACTATGACCTAAGGAAAAATCGGGCTTAATAGAGCTTGTTAATCTATGACCAATAGTTCAAGGAGAGGTATAAGAACAACAAATCAATGAAATATGTTTAATTAGGGTTTAGGCCGAGATTAAACCAAAGAACTGAGTCCCTAACCAATTTATAACTTTTCATCATTTTTACATGTTTTCTTTAATTTGCTTTTCTTAGTTAGTTTAACTTTATTTTCTTATTTCAAAACCAAACAAACACCCCTCCCGTACCCCAAAAAATACCTAAATACTGATTAATTTTATTTCAAAAGCTAACCGAACACTTTCTATGGGATTGACCTAAACTCACCACTACAGTAGTAGTAGGTCTAGTTTATTTTGAGTAGCGTTACGATGCGCTACCAATTATCTTGTTATACCTAGATTTTTCTTTTGAAAAACATATATGAATTACCTCAAGTGTATATTAAGTTTGCTACTGTGGTTAAAACTCAGTTCTCTTGTCTTGTCAAAATTCCTAGAACTGATAATGTCACAAAGTCTAAAGAATTAATAGTATCTCAAATGTTTTCCTATAGTGTGATTATTATTCAACATTCTTATCAAAGAACATCTCAACAAAACGGACAAGCAAAATGTAAAAATAGACATATTTTAGATACTGTTTGAGCCTTTTTCATATTCTCTTTTAGTCTAAAACCTTTTTTGGAGGAAGCAACTCCTACTGCTGTTTACACTATTAATTAGATTCTTGTCCTTACCATTGAAAACATTTCTTCTCATAAACACTTGTACAATCAACCGCTGATTATTATTCTCTTTATGTCTTTGGTTGTTCTTTCTTTATTCTTCTTCACTCTTAAAAATACAAAACATAAACCTTGAGCCTAGTTATGCTGTTTCAAGGGGTATAATGTTGAACATAAGGGTAATCAGTGTTGGGCTTCTATTTCTAAACATCTTCAAATTTCTCGTCATATTCAATTATAGGAACATAAGATTTTCTCCACTCTATCATCCTTTTAGCTTCGATATACTCCTTCCTCCTTTCTAACTGACCTATTATTTTTTGTTTTATAAATTTTTTGTAGAACCATCTGGATTAAACATTGTTGATTTATCTTCCCCTACTTTTGATGAATCACTTCCTATTATAGATCCTATCACCAATTCTTCTCTGTTTAAGATATTGTTACCTCTTCCTTATCTCCCTCGTGTTAGTCAAGTAAGAAAACCCAATGTTACTCATTGTGATTATCGTTATTATTCTTCTATTGTTTCTTTATATGAACCTAACACTTATCATAAAGCTAGTACTCACCATCTTTAGCAGAAAGTAATGACAAAAAAACTACAGGCTCTCAGAAGCACTCATACTTGGGATTTAGTTGATTTATCACCAGATAAGTCTTTTGATCAATATAAATGGGTATTAACTTAAGAATAAATTTGATGGATATATAAAACGATACAAGGCTCACCTTATAGCTAAGAGTTTTACATAGGAAAACATTTGCTCATGTAGCTTGCATCACCTCTATATGTAGCTTTCTTTTATTGCTGTTGTGAAACAATGGCACATGTTCTAAATAGACATCAAAATGATTTTCTTAATGGTTAAATTTATGAAGAAGTCTACATGTAACCCCCTCATAGCTATGATGATTTATTAGTCAAATTGGTTTTCGCTATAGTCCATATGCAATCCCCTCCTTGAGCTTGGTTTACTATGTTCAGCTGAGCTATTAGCTAGATTGGTTTGCACTTTAGTCCATATAATCATGCCTTGTTCATTTTCCACACTGATAGGGGATGCATTCTCTTGCTTCTTTATGTAGATGATATGATAATTATTGATAGTGATTTGTAGGGCATTATTGATCTCAAATCATTTCAACATTCGATGTGAAATGAAGACATCTCAGCTATTTCCTTGGTCTTAAGGTGTCATCTGATTCCACTAGATATTATTTGTCTTAAAGTAAATATGTCATAGATCTTATTTTTCATGTAATTATTATTGATGAGAAAATAGTCAATACTCCAATTAAGGATAATTCTCACTTTTCTACTACTGATGGGACACCTCGTCGTGATGTTACTCTTTGTCGTCAGTTAATTGGGAGTCTTGTATATCTTACTTTCACTCATCTGAATATTGCCTATGTAGTTCATACAATCAGTTAATTTATGTCTGGTCCTCCCACCATTCATTTTAGTGATATTCTTCATATTCTTCGCTATATAAAAGGTACTTGATTTTGTGGTCTACACTTTTGTAACACTTCATGTCTTGATTTAAGAGTATATTTTGATGCTAATTTGGCCATGATTTTACTGATCAGCATTCTACGAATGACTATAGTTCTTTTCTTAGTGACTCTTTAATCTCTTAGCTAAGTAAGAAACAAACAATGATTTCTTAGTCTAATGTTGAAGTTGATTATTGAGCTCTTGCTGACATTGAATTTGAACTTCTTTGGCTTTGATAGTTACTCTAACATATGGGCATCACACAATTTTCTTCTATTATTTTACACTATGATAATTGCAATGCTATTCAAATCTTTCACAATGATATTTTTCACAAGCATACCAAACATACTAAAAATGATTGTCATTTTGTAGGACATCATATTTGTTAAGATGCTATTCAACTTCTCTCTATTTCTTTTCGCAATCAATTTGCAAATATTTTTAACTAAAATTCACTTACCTTAATGTCTTCATAATCTTATTCACAAACTTCAGTTAGCTATTTCTTTCCATCTCTAAGTAAATATATGAGTTGTAATATGTGCATGTAGCTGTCAAGGCTAAGATAACTCTAAATCATGTATTACGTTTATTATGTTTCTTAGTTAATTTGGCATTCTGGCTGTGTATATATATATGTGTGTGTCCTCTCGGTTGTACAAACACACAAAAATAAATTATTCATTCCTCGGTCAAACGAATTACTAGTCCCCCTTGATTAGGTCATTTCACCATATTCGGTGCTAACAACTAGAACAGCAATGCCCTCTAGAAAACCAATTAAATTAGCGGATACAAACACTTACTTGGCTCATAAGTCTTATGTACTGTGTTGGGATGACATTATACTGGTATGCATGAAATGGAAATCAAGCACAAAAGTTTAGGTAATAAATAATGACACGCATGAATTGCGGAAAACTTTGATGTATTACATCAAACGGAGTACTTGCGGAAGCATTCTTGGGTATATTGTTCTGGACTGAAGTTTTATTGTATTACCTAAATTGCCCTTCTACACTAATATATATATTTTTCTTAAATTATTTTTACCAAAGGCTACCGGTTTAATAGAATGTAACATAAGCAGCTCTGGGGTATCTTCATCGCAAGTTCTCAAACCCAGAATCTAGTGCACTTCAGTTACATTTTAAGCTATCAATTAAGCCGAACCATAGTATGACTCATTCATAACTTTCCATTTGTAACCCACTTCTACACTTGGTGTGCACAGTTATTTAAATGTTGCTAAATATAGAAGAGACAGGCACAGGAGGACAGGTGTTGGCATCCAACTTGGTTCAAATTTAGGATCCAAAGCCACTGGCCCCAGCATTTAGGGACATAGAATATAAACAAAGTAGGCAATGAAAGGCCCATTTTTCCTGGGAATATGTTTTTATACTAAGTTATTGCACACAGTACATAACTCTGCATGAAATCTAAAGGCCATTGGTTATTCAATTTTCTGGTGCATTATTTATCTTTACCCTCCTCTTCTCTGTAGGTTTTCTCGCTTTCTTCTCTCAGTTATTTGCTTCAAATTGTACAGACATGCTCCCAAAGTAATGGGGTTCCTCTAGTTGCTCTCTAGGAACTTGAAACCTGCTTGTTCTGACACTTTTATGTGAGTTTCTTGTTCAGTTCCTTACACTCTCTCTTTTAGTCTTTTCCTTTTCATCTGTATCCACTCTCTCTTTTAGTCTTTTCCTTTTCATCTATATCCTTTTTGGTGCTTGATCTTAGCTTTTGTGCCCTCCATATTTCTATCACTGTCTTGTTTTCTTCACTCTCATCTATGCTCTTGTCTGTCATTTACCTGTCACTTGATATTTTGTTTCCTTTCAACTTCAGTTTTCTGCTTAGCAACTGGGCTGGCATGTATGTGTCTGCTCCCATTTCTTTTTTCTGTTTAATTCTTCCTGTTGTATATGTATCTTGCCAGATGGTTGTTTTAAGGTTTCTGACAAACCTCTGACCCTGTTCCGATCTTTAATTCTATTGGCTTTTCTTTTATCAGGAAGCTTTTCAATCCCCTTTGTAACTCCTTCAGGAATAATTTTTACTCTTTTTCTATCTTCTTCTGGGAGATATCTTGTTTTTCAACAAAGAAGATTCTATTAAATACGCTTTCTTCAAGTAAATTGGCAATAATAGTATCTCTTCTCTTACAATTGCAGAAATCTGTTTGAACTGTCAAGACAAAAACCGTTGAGAAGTATCAATATTTTAGATTCTTGTGGGGTTTGCTCCAATGGCTATGAAAACTTTGTTCTTCAAAGAACATGAAGGGATTGTCCACAGCCCAATTGCGCAGATGTCCTCTTCAGTACCTTGGTGGAGTACTGTAGTTGGATCTCAATCTGTTCATGGAGAAACGTGTCGACAGTCGAAAACCACATCAATGGTCAAACCAACCGTTGGAGAAGAAGTCACGGTTCCCTCCAAGTTGGACGGTCGAAGCAGAGAGCTTGAGCTGGAAAAGGATTCCACTACACCCTTCACTATCTTTCCTGGTTAGTAATCTCTTCTTCTGCTAACTAGAATATATTTGTAAATAGACATACATATGCATATCATAAACCTCATGCATATTTCTTCCAAGTGGATTTATAACAAATCTAGCAGTTGATCTCTGTAATATAGATCTTCAATGGCAATTTGCTGGCTTTTTTTTACCACTTCAAAGTACTGTGATTTGGGTGCATGTTTAAGAGTTAACACTCCCCCCTTGTGTTAAAAAAAGCTTAGTTTTTTGTTATCATTTCCTGTTTCACCACCAACAGGATATTGGAGTCAGGCTCTTCACCAAGGGTTATTTTATGGTCAAATGGAAGGTGGTACAGAGCTAAAATTTCTCTGGTAGGAAAAGCTAAGTTTTCCATCCACCACAATATATGTACCAAGGAGCTTAAGAACAAGTGCTTACAATAAGGGCCACTCTTGCTTCTCCTTTCACTTCTCATTCCCATTTACCGTCCTCTGATCTTGAATTATACTTTGTACTTGTAATTATCTTTGAATCAAAATAATGCTTATTGTGTTAATACATGGTAAGAGATTGATACGGATTATTGAATAAAGAATAGGAGGCAAAGCAGTGAGAGTCCTTAACTGATTTCAGTAGTAAACATCCTAGTAGACCTACTTTTTCTTCTAGTCAGGGCTGTATAATTGATAAAAAGGTCCAACTGCAAATTATTTACGTACAACCTATCAAAGAATATTGATCGAGGTAGATTATGTTAACTAATAGTTGTGACATCAGGGGTAGAAAAACTGAACGTTAGTCACCAGTCCAAACTGCAACATTAGAGATTGAAAGTCAACCCTTTTGTTAGATAGAGTGATATCAGTACAAGTTTCATGCATTTTACCAACCACGAGGCTGAAACTAAGCTCTTCTTGAAACTCTTCGCGTCAAAGTCCATACATGTCTACATAATTAAAACCTCTTGGTTCTTTCTTGAGACGTCATTCCCAAAGTTGAAATCTTGCTGTTTCTGTGTACCCTTATTCTAAATGTTTTAGCCTTTGAATTGTTTTGGAGCTTATGTTATGAAGAACGTGGAAGTTTTTCATCTTCTTCTGCGTCTTCCTTCGTAGGATTGACAGTATAAATTTTGATACGAGTTTTATCAGCATACATGTGTCAGTTTAATTCTTTCACCACTGTACTCTTTTGTAAAAATGAGTAGATGAATTTCTGAGTGACGATTGAAACTTCTATTCCAGTATTTCCTTCCTCAAGATGTTTTAAATCACTTTCAGTACGAGTTTTGGTTAATTAAACAGGTTATTTTGCTTTCAGGTGACTGCAAAACTTCATGCCCCGGAAAAAAACCTCCTCAGGCATCCATCTTTGTTCAACCAGCCGTTCCAGAATGTATTACTCATTTTGAGCTGGGGTTTGGTCATCCTGTGGTAAGTTTTTCCGCAATCTATCAATTTGTATTGGTTTACATTTGGATTGATGACTGTCAATTGCCTTCCGTTCTGAAATATTGTTGCAGATATGTGCAAAGTATCCACATCTGGATCAGTACTATGGGGTGCTACCAACTTATGGATCTCAGGGTTTGGTCAGTATCCTGCTCATTGTGTCCTATACAGCAACTTAGTGATGGTACACTTGTTGCTATTGTGTCGTCCATTTGAAGCAACATTATTTAACTCCATACTAATGACATTGCTGAGCTCAAGTCTCTAGCCCTTCTTTAAGAGAGTCATTTGCCTTGTGACGTCATCACCTCTTTGCCTATGCAGTAGGAAAATTGAACAATTACAAATCGTTTTTTGAGTGATTTACTGAGTTAATTAGTTGTGATGAATACAGGGGCGCATTATGTTGCCAATGAACATGGCAACAAATGATGAACCAATATTTGTGAATGCCAAACAGTATCATGGAATCATGAGGCGTCGCAAGTCCCGTGCAAAAGCTGTCATGGAGAACAAAGCAACAAAAACGCGCAAGGTATTTATCTCTTTGATTTGGCGTTTCATCCAGTACTGTCTGCATTACGCATTGTCTTGAATCTTATAAAGATCGAACTATGTGGAATTCCGTGTTCAACCCTTCCTCAGGTCTTGTCCCACAGAACATTCATGTCAATAAATGTTTACCCTCACATGTTTTCTGTGGCAAACTTTCCTTTTGCCTTACATGGAAAGTGAAATTTTCTTTCAACATGTAATCTTCTCTGTGACTTCACCACCAGACTTAAGATGATCTTCCATATGAGTTGTCTTGAGTTCAAAATTATTAATTCAATACGTTTGTGGAAATGATATCCCAGGTTTTGTATCTGCACTATTGCAATGATTTACTAGTGTGCTTTCTTTTTAATGAAAACTTTCTTTGTCGTATATTTTACAACTCTGATTCATATGCAAATCTTGGCTTGTTTTACACCAAAAAATGCATACAAAGAGTTCCCCAACTCGCTTCAACTTGTCAAGATGGAGGTCTCACACACTTCCATAGCATACAATATGAAGAGTTTATCTTCTCTTCAAGAAAATGCAATGCTTCTTCTTGACATTATATGGCTGATGATTGTGGGTTTTTCCCTGTCCAACAGCCATATATGCACTATTCACGCCATCTTCATGCAATGCGCCGACCAAGAGGATGTGGGGGTCGTTTCCTGAACACAAAGAATCCGAATGATGCCAAAGGTGGAACAGAGAAAAAGGAAAGTGATACACATGTTCCTCAGCCAACCGGTTCTCAGAGCTCTGAAGTGCTTGAATCAGATATTAGAGCTTTCAACCTATCTAAGGAAACTCATAGTAGTGGGTCTAACCATTCAGGCTTTGAAGTGACTAGTACTTTGTACTCTCGAGGCGAGCTTGACCGCTTTCCAATCAACCATCTTGCACCGTCGGCTCGATTGTTCTCTGGCATGATGGACGTTGGACATGGCACTGTTATGTCCAATAAATGGGCTGCAGCAGCCGATAATTGCTGCAACCTCAAAGTTTAGCAAGGAACTAAATGGGGTTGGTGCACTTCTTTGCACTTAAAACCCCATTCATCCTTGCTGCAACCAAATAAAGACAGTCTTGTTACAGCTTCTTTGCTGACAGGGTTTTGGCTTGAAGGTTGACTTCACCATTTGGTTGTTAGGCAAATCATTCTTGGCTCATGCATTGCCATTCCATGCAACCGTTCTGCTGTAATGGAGTGGTTAAGATCTGATGGACTACTGTAAAAAGTGAAGCTAGACGAAATAAGTGGGTGTGATCCCATTATCGCGGGGAGGGTATGAACTTCATGCTTTGTTATCGTAAACCATGTTGAAATTTGGTTATGTTTCTGTAGGATTTCACTGGCTTGGATTTCTATGGAGCAATATATATTATCCCACTTGAGATTAAAATTACATGAACAGTTGAGGTCAAAAGTAAGCGACATCATTAACTTTTATCAGTTAAAGTTGCTTATCCTGTGTATTGTCATTGCTTTGCTTTGGGATCGTCCTATAGAGTCATGTGGAAGACTCTTGAAACTATCAATAGGGCACGAATCAAATGAAAAAACCAAAGAGAACCCCATTCCTGTTTCCATAATTTGCGGAGAACTGAAAAGTTTACAGAATTAAAAGGAAAGGAGAAAGGAAGGCTTCTTAACCTGTGAATTAACGCAAAAATCATACATACGGTTTGTTCGGAACTCGGAAGGAACTGCTCCTGCAGTCTGCAGAGGCAGAGCCTAATAAGATATCAAACTGGGATGGGCTTAGCTGAATTATTGGGTCAGCCCAATCAAAAAACAACAGAGTATAACCTTATCCACTTAACCGAAATGATTAAACCCACGTTATCTTCATTTCCGTCTTCCCCAAGCCATTGCTTGCTTACATTAGTTGCTTCCACTTCTTCTCATGGCAGCCTCAACAATCGCTTCCACTCCGTTGCACACTAAACTCTATAACGCCTCCTTCACTCGCTCACCACTTTCTGTCTCCACCAAATTCTTGTCAAAATCCTTTTGTAAACCAGTAAAACCCCTCAAATTCCACAACCAAAAGTCCAACCTCCTTTCTCTTCCCTCTTTCCCAAATTTTCGCTGCACTCTCTCTACCGTTGACAACTCCGAAGCTACGCAAGACGAAAACTTCTCATTTCAGGACGACCCAGAAGTCGAAACTGGAGTGTACGAGCAAGAGGGAGTGAATGAAGAGGAAGAGCTGAAACCGACAGTGTCCGATGAAGATGGGAAGTTGTATGTGGGAAACTTGCCTTATTCTATGAACTCTGACCAACTTGCAGAGGTTTTTCAGGAGGCGGGTCGTGTCATAAATGTCGAGGTTTTGTTCTTCCTTTATTTTGATGATATGTTTAGTTATGTTTGTTTTACGGGCTCTTAAGTGGGTGAAGATGGGGTTCAGGTTATATATGATCGTGTTACGGATAGGAGCAGGGGATTCGGTTTTGTTACGATGGGGAGTGTTGAGGAAGCTAAAGAAGCAATCAAGATGTTCAATGGATCGGTGAGTAGTAACTTTTCTTTCTTGTCTTCAATTATTACATGAAGAGAAGTGCATTGTTATAAGAAGTTGTTTAATATTTCTATCTCTTGAGAGCATTCTGAAACAGGACTTAGCTACCACTCATCAATGTATTTGTTCATGTCTGAATCAGTCATAGATGTCTGTGCTTTTTAATAGAAAATGAACAACCATGTCAAATTTTAATTGCGAGTAATGTAATAATGGTGGACAGCAAGTTGGAGGTCGAACTGTGAGAGTGAACTTCCCAGAAGTGCCGAAGGGAGGGGAAAGAGAAGTGATGAGGCCAAGAATAAGGAGCAGCTACCAGGGTTTCACCGACACTCCGCATAAGATATATGCAGGAAACCTTGGATGGGGCGTCACTTCTCAAAGTCTTAGAGATGCTTTTGCGGACCAACCAGGACTTTTAAGTGCCAAAGTCATCTACGAGAAAGATACTGGAAGATCCAGAGGTTTTGGCTTCCTTTCTTTTCAAACCGCTGAAGCTGCAGAAGCAGCTATCAATGCTATGAATGGAGAGGTAAAGTTTTTACTTGACCATTGATTGAACCTTTCTTGATTCAAGCTTTTCTTATCAGCTTTTTCTTTTTCTTTTTCTTCTTGTATGTTACTGGACTAGTAGGAGGTGGAAGGGCGCCCATTGCGATTGAATTTGGCAGCAGAAAGAGCTCGTCCTCCAACGATAGAAGCCACTTCAGAGGATGATCTTGAGAGCCGTGAATTGCTCTCTGGCATTGGCTCTTGATTTAGTCCTGTTGTTGTGATGGGAGACTAAATCAAATATGGAGGTCTACTCAGTATATATATCTTAAGATCTGATGCACCACCCGATTTTGCTTCATTTGATCGTTCTTTTTCTCCCGGTGCTCCAAATGCTCCAATACTGAATGATTTGTGTAATTTCAAGGAGCAAAAATTGACTGGAGGGCAAAGGTTATGGCTGTAACTTCAATTGCAGCAAGGCAATACATGTTAAACCATAGAGATATATGAGAGATTTGTTATTTAAAACCACCACATGAAAAACTTCAAGTTCTTCATTGACAGGAAACGAGTACTTGCTCTACATTATCCATAGTGATGAACATGAATCCCAGTAGACTCCTAACTCTGGGAAGGGATGCTAATGAGCACGTTTACAGTTTTCAGTTACATAATTAAATCAAGACAAGAATAACGTTAATATATTTTACTTTTCTGAGAGGCCCGAGCTGTCAAACTAACGCTTCAAAAGTAGAACAGTGCTATTTCCATAAAATGCCCTGATAACTACCTTCTAAGTTCACCTAGATTCATGATGATCAGCAAGCAGAGCATCCGCAGCAGAATCCAAGTCGTGGGGAAAGAAAACCCTGTGGAAAACATGGTTGCGTTAAAACTACTTTTTTATTACGAGCCGAAATCCAGCATGTAACTATAAGCGTGGGTTAGTGTTAGGTGTCTGTCTGGAAAGCTTTCCGATAGAAAATGAAATAAGGATTTTATTTTAAACTACAGGAAAAACCTCAAAGAAGGTTCTAAACCTGCCTAAGCCAAATGGCCGAAATTATTGATAATACTTAAAATTCCAGATACCCCCCTTGCTCATTTCTACCTCCCTTAATCCTAACAGTCCCTGACTGTTCTAACAAACTCTGCTATCCTGGCACTAACAAACTTTTAATACTAACAAACTCTCATCACTTTTTATTCCTACGAGAGTAAACTAGCAAAGGCCTATGGTCTGAATTACAGTTGCTATCAGTGCTATCAATACTCTCCTGCTTAAAACAAACTTTGTCCACAAGGTTGTTCTCTGCAAACTGTCCACGAAAATCCACATAGGAGACCCAAGTGGCCTCATCCATGGGTTTGTTCTGCCACTGGATTAACAACTAATGGCAGAGGTCTGCATGGGCGCCCAAGGTCCTGGAGTCCAACACACGAACAGGAATAAATGGTTCTTCCTCCATTACCAAGTCTGGAGGAAGCTCGTGGGAAACATGTGATCCGAAGAAGCGTTTAAGTTGAGAAATGTGGAAGACATTGTGCACTTTCGAACTAGGTAGAAGTTCGATGCGATAAACTAGTTTACTAAGCTTCTGCAAAATGCGAAAAGGTCCAAAATATCTAGGACCGAGTTTGCTGTAAACTTGTTGAGCCACAGACACTTGGAGATATGGCTGAATCTTCAGAAACACCATGTCGCCCTCCTGGAACTCCACATCCTTGCGATGCTTATTGGCTTGATTAGCCATGCGTTGTTGCGCTTTCTGCAATTTATACTGCAACTGGCGAAGTATTTCTGTGCGAGAATGGTGCTCTTCGGCCACTGCTGCCACCTTAAATTCCCCTGGCAGAAACTGCAACAGGTGTGGTGGAGCCCTCTCATACACCAACTCAAAAGGAGTGGCTTTCGCCGCACTTTGGAACCCGACATTGTAAGAGTATTCAGCCCAATGCAACCATTTACCGCACTCCTTGGGTTGCTCAGAAGTGAAGCAACGTAAATAAGTCTCCACACAACGATTTAGGACTTCCGTTTGTCCATCGGTCTTCGGGTGGTAAGCCGTACTCATCTTCAACTTGGTGCCCATTCCTTGAAAAAATTCCCGCCAGAAACAACTCATAAACAGCAGTTTCCTGTCACTGACAATTGACCAGGGAATCCCATGGAGGCGAACAATCTCTCGAGTAAATAAATCTACTACGGATTTTGTAGTGAAAAGATGGCAAAGCCCCAACAAATGTCCAAATTTGCTCAACCGATCAACAACTACCAAAATACAATCGAACTTTAGAACGGGGTAGGGCAATGATAAAATCGAGGGAGATGTCCTCCCAAATCTGTTCTGGTATCGGTAATGGTTGCAAGAGTCCTGCCAAAAATAGGGTCTCATACTTGTTTTTCTAACATACCAAACAGTCAGCAACAAATTGTTGCACCCGACACATCATCCCGAGCCAATAAAGTGAGGCAGCGATCTTCCTATAAGTTCGATAAGCCCGGAATGGCCCCCTTGCGGAGAAGCATGGAACCCCACAAGTAACCGTGGGATACAAGCTGAACTTGCAGGCAACTCCAAACGGCCATTGTAATACAATTTGCCATTTGCCAATCGATACTTAGGATGGCTTTGTGGATTCTGCTGAACTTTCTGCACCAAGTGTTGTAGGTAACTGTCTTCTGCAATTTCCGACTCCAGCTCTCCCCATTGTGCTCATACGGGAATAGAAATTGCCGCCATTTCTAACTCCTCAAATTGTCTCGACAATGAATCCGCCACTTTATTTGTAACTCCCAATTTATATTCAATCGAAAAGTCGTACCCAAGCAACTTCGCCACCCAGTTTTGCAGGGTTGGCGTGGTGATTTGTTGCTGCAAAAGGTGGTGAAGGCTGTTGTAGTCAGTCCGCACCACAAATCTCCTGCCCACCAGGTACGACCTCCAATGACGAATCGACATAACCAAAGCCATCAGCTCCTTCTCATAAGTAGGTTTTGTTAGGTTTCTCCCCACAATGGCCTTGCTGTAGTAAGCGAGTGGGCGCTCCTGCTGCATCAGCACTGCCCCAATTCCATTCCCTGAGGCGTCACATTCTACTACAAATTCTTTAGAGAAATCCGACATAGCAAATATAGGAGCACATGTCACAGCTTGCTGTAAAGCTTCAAATGCTTGCTGCGCCTCCTTGGTCCACTGGAAATTTCCCCTGGTCTCCTTGCACGGCAATGCTGTCAAAGGAGTAGCGATCTGCCCATACCCCTGTATGAATCGCCGGTAGTACCCAGTAAGTCCTAAGAATCCACGTATTGCCTTCATCGAAGTAGGTCAGGGCCATTGTAAAATACTAGACACCTTGACCGAGTCCATTGATACTCCTTGCTTAGAAACTATATGCCCCAGATATTCAATAGCTACTTGACCAAATTGACATTTTTTTTATTAGCCACAAAAGCATTCTCAACCAAAATTCTCAGCACCACATCCTCATGCTTCAAATGATCCCCCCCATCCTCTACTGTAAATAAGTATGTCATCAAAAAATACTAAGACATAACTCCTTAAAAAGGGCCAAAATAAGTCATTCATGTGTCATCGAAAAATACTAAGACATAGCTCCTTAAAAAGGGCTGAAATAAGTCATTCATAATAGCCTGAAACGTTGTCAGGGCATTAGTGAGTCCGAAAGGCATCACTCAGAACTCGTAGTGCCCGAAGTGAGTTCTGAATGCGGTCTTTGGCACATCCTCTTCCCGCACTTGGATTTGGTGGTATCTAGACTGCAAATCGACCTTTGAAAAGTAAGTGGCCCCATGAAGTTCATCTAGTAATTCCTGAATGACAGGAATTGGATATTTGTCCAGAATTGTGACTCTATTCAACTCCCGGTAGTCCACGCAAAAGCGTCAACTTCTGTCTCTCTTTTTCACCAAGAGGACTAGACTAGAAAATGGGCTTACACTTGACTGAATTACTCCGAAAGCTAACATGTCCGCCACTTTTTGCTCTATTTCATCTTTTTGGACATGTCCATATCGATAAGGACGAACACTCACTGTCTTGACTTCGGACTGAAGCAAAATTTGGTGATCCCTACTTCGTTGCGAAGGTAACTACTTGAGCTCCCCAAAAACTGTAGCTCTTTTAGACAAAACCTGCTGCATCTCAACTTGGCGCTATTCATCCTCCGGAACTAGCTTATCATTCTACCTCTCTTGTGTAACCTCCCAAACCATGGCTCCAAACTGAACATCTGATAAACGGCATAGCGACTAAAAGGCAATGGCTGAGCTTCGTAATGACGGATCACCGCAGATTCGGACCGTCTTCTCTCCCACTGTGTACTGCATCGTCATTACTGCCCAATTAACCTTCACCTCCCCTAAGGTCTGTAACCAAGACACTCCAAGGATGAGATCAATGCCCAAAGGTAGCAGTCAACTAAAATGTTTACCCCCAGAAGCCCCACTGTGACATTTTTACAAACACCTTCAGTCTCCTTCTGCTGTCCATCTCCCAGTCGCACTATCATGACCTCTGTTGGTGTCACCTCCAAGCCCAACTTCTTGGCTGTCTTCCTAGCCATGAAACAATGGCTAGCGCCACTGTACACCATGATGATGACTTCCATTCCTGCTACGTGGCCCTTCAATTTCATGGTGTTACTATTGCAAATGTCCCCTAGGGCAAAACAGGGCAACTCTAACTGCATTAGTTGCTGGCCCTCTCCCTCCACTGGAGGGATCACATTCTTAACTGTTTCTTCCCTGCATACGATCTCCTCTTTTGGAGTTTCCTCCTCCCCGTACGCTAAGATCATTGTGCGAATCGATTTTGCCTGGCACTGGTGGAGTGGGTGGTAGAGTTGTTGACATCTTTCCTTATTCCTGAAACTCCTTCTCGGAGTAGCGTCGTCTAGGGGGCGACCCTCCATGGACGGCACTACTGCTGCCGTGCAACAGTGCAGAGGAACTGGAAGGTAAAGTCACCCGACAGGGTTGACTGGCCTGGCTTGATGGGGTTAGTCTTGGACCCAGACAAAACCCGCTCTAAATTCTTGGGCCAAGGGTTTCCACTGCTGGTAGAGCCTAAAAACGCCCCAACCCGATTTTCCAGACCATGGCCCACTTCAAACCCTGCTAATCGTTTCCCTTCAAACGAGAGAACTCCTTTCTTTGTCAGCACCTCCAACTCATGTTCTACCTCACGAGCAAGGGTCATGGTGCGATACAAATCTATTGTCTCATGAGATCGTATCCTAGCTCGTATCTCCTCCTTCAATCCATTCAAGAACTGACCCGTAAAAGATTCCTCGGGCCACCTTTTCACCTGGGCAGATTTTGCTACGAAATCCTTCACATACTCATCAACGCTTCCAGCTTGTTTACAGGAAGCAATGGCTTCATAAGGGTTTGCTGCTAGAGCTCCTCCAAAACGAGAAAGCACCTCTCGTCGCACTTCTCCCCATGTCAACAGAGGTTTCCTATCTTGAAGCCAAGTCATCCAGTGTAGTGCATGCCCCTCCATGCACACTAACACTAGTTTAACCATTTGCTCCTCCAGTGTTTGCTGAATCTGGAAGTATTGCTCCGCTCTTCTTGCCCAGCTCAGGGGATCTGCGCCATTGAAGTTCGGAAGCTCCACCTTCTTAGCTGCGATCTGGATGTCCTCAAATGCCACCATCCGACTACTAGACCCCTCCGGATTGCAAGACTGCTTCACCGAACTCCCTTCCTCTGATCCCTTTCCCTTGCACATTGTTAACAGTAAGTTTTTAATTTCTTCCAGCTGTTGTTTGTTCTCAGAAAGTTCGACTCCAAACACATGCATCCGTTGTTCCATCTTTTGTTCCATTGTTCCCAAACTCCTCTCTACAGATTCCAGGCGAGAGTCCATCCTCATATTAGTCATTAACTCCCCCCGTCGAGAAATATTCACGCTCACCGCACCAAAAAAAGTTAGAGTTAGGTGTTTGGAAAGCTTTTCGACAATGGAAAATGAAATAAGGATTTTGTTTCAAACTACAGGAAGAACCTCAAAGAAGGTTCTAAACCTGCCCAAGCCAAATGGCTGATATTGTTGATAATACTTAAAATTCCAGTTACCCCCTCACTCATTTCTGCCTCCCTTAATACTAACATTCCCTGATTGTTCTAACAAACTCTGCCACCCTAACACTAACAAACTTTTAATACTAACAAACTCCCCTCACTTTTTATTCCTACAAGAGTAAACTAGCAAAGGCCTACGGCCTGAATTAGAGTTGCTATCAGTGCTATCAGCCTAGCTCTTTGATACGTTATAATTCAATATTCAAGGAAAGAATTATTCATATAGTAGACATTAGTAAAAAATATTTACTTCAAGACATTTACAAATCAATAATTGAAAAAAGCCTTTCATTTAAGACACGGTTGAAATCAGCCAGCTCTGAAAGGTGCTTACTTGCAAGTATTATGGTAAATGGTTCTGCTCATTTGATCTATGTCACTGACACCTTTACAACCAGCCACAACCTCAAGCACTTGCCTGCAAACAATGCCAATTGAATAGAAACTTCAATCTTGACATCAAATCTGTAGAACTCTTCCCAGTTATATCGTATTGTAAATCCTCAATTTAAAGAAGCCATGTAGGAGATATTCACTTACCGAACTAAACAAGGTTCATTGCGGCCTTTGACAGTGCACTCATGGTCATATTTTTCTTTCTTCTTTAAAGGCCACGAAGATTTTACAAAATTAATCCCAGCATGAGTGCTCTTAATTTCACAATAAGGAGAGTCTGTCTCGATCATCATTCTTTCGATGGGAATACCCCTTACAACGTCAAGATTCTCTGTTGTCCTCAAAGAACAACCGTTGACACCTGCTAAGGAAATTTTAGTAAAGAACTACAAACGTAGCAGTTTTGAAGAGAGAGAGAGAAACAAACCAAATTTAGTTCTCCAAGTAAGCATTATCTTCATCTAAGTGACTCTCCGAAACTTCAGCTATTTAGTATAGATAAAGATTTTAAATCTTAAGATTTATAGAAATTTCCCTCTGAAGTGCGAACCAATAAGCCTTCGAATCATACATAGACACTATAGTTTAAATCTCAAATTGCAGTAATCCCACTTATAAATATATCAATTTCAAACTCGTAAAATGAAGAAATATTGAGGAAATACAAGATTCACTAGAACTCTTCTCTTTCCCCATATTTTTGGTGAGCAACATTTATTCTGATTTTGTAATTCTTAACACTGCCAGTATTCAGGGATAGGTAATGCCTCTACCATGTAATTTGTCCCTAAACTAATTCGAGATGAAAATGCAATAAGATACAAGTGACTAATGCTACCACAACAAGCAGTAACTCTTTACCTATATACATATTATTAAATGAAAGAAGTTTATCGCGATCTTCTGCACTATCAGTAAATGAATGTGTCACACCAGCAATGAACCTGTGAAATTGGAAGAGAAATCACGTCATCATGCACAGCCCGCACAAACACTCATAAAGAACGTTTCAAATAAAGCATTGAAGTGAAAACTTTGTGTATTTTAAGGCATAGATAGTTGCTTATCAACTAACCAGTTATGTTGCACGTGAACCCAAAACAGTCATGAGGCACATTTGGTATAAAGCAACATTTTAACAGGCATAATTAGGTCCCTTGTCTATGATGTAGACAAAAGTTACCTATCTTTATTACGCTCTACAATTTCACAGAAATCTTCAGCAGCTGCTCGCATATGTAAAAACATAGGCAGTTTTGTCTCGGATGCTAATTCAAACTGCTTCTCAAAATACCTACATTTTTAATACGAGTAATAGTGGCATAATGTCATTACATGATTATATGCGGAACAAGCTGTGGATGTATATGGGCTTCAAGAAAATATTGCAGTTGGAAAAAAGCTTACTTCTTTTGAA
The DNA here is from genome assembly GCA_025629805.1 of Erythroxylum baracoense. Lineage (NCBI taxonomy): Eukaryota > Viridiplantae > Streptophyta > Magnoliopsida > Malpighiales > Erythroxylaceae > Erythroxylum > Erythroxylum baracoense. The sequence goes on from JAOTAY010000005.1 coordinate 36,956,408, forward strand.
TCTCTGATGGGCAAAAGTGAAGTCTATCATAATCCAGTCCACACTCACCAATTGCTACAACCTTTTCATGTAAAGCAGTTAAAAGAATGATACAACTACAACGGTGATTTTCATTACACTGTTCCAAGAACAATTAGAATTTAGAGAGAAAAAGAATTATTTGTCAATCATTAACTGTTTCATGGGAAAGATGTTGATTGGCAAGTGCCATATACAAGCACTCAGCAATTTACAGTAGCACAGATCACAGAATATGTACAATCGAATTGAAGAAAAATCAAACCATATAGGATCATAATCCTCAAGTCATTTAGTTACACTGACGGTATTCTACACTTTAGAATATACCTTTTTGGACAAAATCATGGTTGTGAAGTGTCATGTTTATGAAGAAGAAAGATTAGTAAGTACCTTTCCCTTCTGAATTCCTTCCTTGGCTAATGATAAGAGAGCCTGGAAATATTTTTCTGGATCGCCACTCTCCTCAAATTCCTACATGATAAATGAATAAGCTCAACTGAGATAGCAATCTCCAAGAAAATCACCATTATCCATAATTGGAACACAACACATTAAATTTTCCAAAAGTAGAAACTTTAGGAAAGAAACCGCCAGACCTTGCATCTTGTGGGGTGTACACCAACTGTGCAGAAAAGTCTTCCTGCGCCAAAGAACTTACTTTGAATAAACAATACCCCCTACTCAACACTACTTAAGACAGAGAAGAGAATACATCGTGCTCTAACGAAAAATAACTATGGACAAACCATCTGTCTCAGCTATGGCCAGCGCTTCCTTTGACTCCTCAAGGGATCCACCAGTCACCTGCATCCATAAACCAATAGATATTACATATAAAACTAGGAAAAGATTGACACAAGTTTACAAAGCAAATCCTTTTACATTTTCATCAAGCAATCTGACAATTGTATCATAACATTCAACACTTAAAACTCCACCGACCCCATCAGTGTCTCTTCATAAGCCAACAATGAACAACTGCTAAAAAGGGTATCAATGTGTAAATACGTACGATAATTCGATCTACACCAGCACTCCAAGCTCGTCTTAGCACAGTAGCTATATCAGCTACATGGTGTTGCTTGCCGTTGTAAATTCCTTTGAACATACCATCTGCAAAAAATTGAAAACCCATTTCTCAGTTGGATTAGAAGAAAATAAAAAAGAAATGAGTTAGAAGAGTAAAGGTTATGAACAAAATTGTTCGATGAAATGCCTGACTGACCTGTGAAGTTTACAGCTACATCTGCTTTGACAGACCAAAAATGGAAATGAAACGATTGTTAGAGAGACAGGTACTTTGATGCATATTGTCAGTCAAAGAATCTTAAAATAGGTAATTGTTGAGTTTCAAGTGATACACTTGCCTATCATTCTCAGAGTCCCCATAGCGCAGGGAGCGGAAGCAGAGAACGGAGGATTAAATCCAAATGCTTTATAGCCTAAGAACAGCAATCGTTTGGGTTGAGTCCCGTGCTGCCTGCCTGATCCAGCTCAGCTCAGCTCATATATGGGCTTTTGTTGCTTTATTGGGTACCGTACCGTACTTGGATGCTGGTGATGGGTAACAACAGGCGTGGAAAACTATACTGATTTTTCTCTCTTGTAAGTTAAATTACAAAGAAATGAAAATGATCCAGAATCGGTCGAACTCAGAACTGGACTCAGCCTCTATCTTATGATAAAAACAGATGAATTGATAATTTATAATTTATAATTTTGAGTAATTATTTTAGCACTAAGAACACGTTTTACATATTATCCATTTCTATTTGTCTAGCACCAGATCTTCTGTGTCGTTTTTTGTGTTCCAATTATGTGCCAGTGATTTTTAACCACACATTTATGTGTTAAGAAGAACAGAGGAGCTGTTGCAATTTGTCTATCTTCAACAATGATGGTTTGACTGCTTCAATGAAAGGCTGCTCCATGATTCTGCTAGTTTTGTCTGTTTTCAGTGGAATTAAATGCTAAAACAAGACTTAACCTGCAAAACTTGTTTGTTTACAGTTTTCCTACTTATGGAACTCCAAATTGGTCATATGGCTCCCTGAAGGAGACTCCAATAATTTATCCTTCATTTGTTTTCTTTGTGCTCCAAATTGCCAAGCGTAGCCGTTGGAAGCCACCTTTGTTGAAGGAAACTTAAAAGCCAAATACATCCAAACATGCATCAGTAGGGACAGGGCTGACGAGCAAAAATAACATCTGCAACTTGCACGTCAACCATGTCGCCTTCTGAAACTTATTAATATGCATGTAGGGACATGATTTGCAGAAACAATGTGTGTACAAGCATTTCGCTGGGACGGAATTAAATAAAAGAATTAAGAGCATTACTTGCATGATTGTGCTTACATTGGAGGGGATTACACCAAATGCCATTTTACCTGCTTTCCTCTGGAGGTATATTAACATACATAAACACGGAAAGCTCTCATCTCCATGAATTGCTATAAAACTATATCCAACTCTTACATGCCCTAAAACTCAGCTCTTAATAACAAAGAATCAGTCAAGAAAAGCAAATGCTCAGCCATCAAACTCACCATAAGCAAAACTGATTTGCATTCTTGTAAAGTAAATATATAAGGTCACAAACCCATCAATTCTACGCTGGTGGGGAAGGTGGTGGAGGGGGTTGAGAGACAGCCGGCTGCCCGCCACCACCACCGCCACCGCCACCGCCATCATTGTTTTGCCACGGCTTAACAGTAAATAGCACAACAAATAAGATGATCACCAGCAAAATGATAATTGCATAGCAAGTCCACTTCCGGGTATTTTTCTGATACTTTCTAGCAGTCTGCAAACGCTCAGTCCCGCCTCTGACAAATGAACTAGCTCGCTGCATGTTGCTTTCAATGTCATCCAGTTGTTCACCTTGAGCTTGCACCAACACAGCCATGTCCAAAAACACTTGATGCAGCTCCTTTAGATTCTTCTCCATCTCTTTCACAGCGTCATGTCTTTCTTGAATCTCATTAATTGTATCCAAAATCCTGCCCCTGCCCTGCTCTTGGATTGCTTTCTGCAGAAAAGTCTCACTTTCACCTGCATATATTAATAACCACTCTCAATAATTTATCAAACAAATCCCAAAATTTTCCAAAGTTGCAGGCTTTTGAACTCCAAATTCCACGAATTCCATAAGGCATTGAAATCGGAATCCCCATTTGCAGTTCTTCACTTTTATTTTCCCCCCTCAAATAACTAAAAATTCTTTGCGAACTAACGTTGACCCCGATTCAGTTCCCCTTCAAATTTTCTAATTAAACTATCTAAATAATCCAATTAAACCCCAAAATCAAAGTCAACTTCATGACCGGTGAGAATTAATCAACGAACCTGTAGAGATCAAGCGATCGAGAGTCTTCTCATCAGGATTCTCTCCGGTGACGGTGAAATATCTCCTCTGAACTGTCTCCCTATACTCTCCAGATATTGTCTCTCTCAAGGAGTTAAAACTCTCCATAGAATCCTTCAACTTCTTCCTCAACCCATTGACCACAGAAGTCCTGGTTCGATCCGACGACGACCCAGGTCCACAACCTGGCACGTTCCGGTTGGCAGCATTAGAACGGTCCAGAGCCTCCAGGCGGACCTTGATGAGCTTAGCTTTCTTCAACGCCAAAGCCACATCAGCGTCCATACGAGAACGTAATTCCTTGACAGCTTTGGCATGGTGGAGTGTTTTGCTTTGCTCGTGAGACGACCGAAGGTTTTGGTTAATCCTCTCGAGCTCTCGGAGCTCGTCTTTGACCGATTCCACGTCCTCGAAGAACTTGTCCAGGTTGACTCCGCCGGTGGACGGAGCGGTCTCTGACATCTGGATCACATGATGGTGGTGGTCCGGAGAGGCTTCCTCGCTGCGGAAGCGAGAGAAAGAAGTTGAGAATAGATCATTCATCTTCTAACAACCGGAAAAGATGAGATTTTGATACACAAAGAGGGTTCAGAAGAGGTGGAGATAGGAATGGTGAAATAGGTTAGACGGAGGTGACTTTGGTTCAACTAACTCTTCTATTGTTTGCGTTATAAAGAAGATGGGGAGGGAAAGACATGAAACAAGTAGTTGATATTTGACTTTTCATTTATGTTTTTAAGGGATGGTAGTGCATGGAAACATCCTAGAGCTAGAAGAGAAGGAAGGGGTCAGCTGAAATGGACACATATTTGAAACGCGTTTAGCTTTACTGCTATGTCGTAGGAAATTAGTCGTCTATATCTATTTCAAAACACCTACCTTTTAAGCAAAGTAATTGCAGAAGGTTAGACTTGGTCGTAATGATTTGGAATTACTAATCAAACCCCTTCCTAGAGTACTTGTATGATATTCATAATCCCATGATTATTAATAAATCATGTCAATAGTAAATAGTAAATCTCATTTGATGACTACTGAAATCCAAAAGTTATAAATTTTATAACTCAATGAGCTTTTGTTTCAAAGTTAATGAATTGCTTACGACCAATCAGTCTTTCTAATGCAAGTATCCGTTGTTCCAAGTATAAGTTAAAACCTTGGATTCCCCTTTACCGAATTGTTTAAGGATTCCTTGAATTACCTCATCCAGTCATCCTCCTTCCAACTCTGCTGAATTTCTTGAAACAGATTCGTTTGTATTTGTGAAACTGAAAGAGTGAATAATTCAGAGCTATTGACACGAGATAATGCATCAACAGCTGAGTTGTCACTGTCCTTCTTTCAGCGGATCGAGAAATCAAATCCAATGAGATTCGGAAGCCAAGTCTGTTGGAATGGTGTGGTTATCTTTTGATCCATAAGATATTTCAGGCCGTAATGATTTGTCTTAATCATTAAATGCCTCCCTGTGGAATAATATAACCATTGTTTAGTGGCCATAACTAGGGAACTTGATCCTTTGTACCACTAATCATATGTTAACTTTGTTCCACTCTATTTTAACCATTTATTTATATGGGTCTTACATGAATGGATGGTTAGGATGGAGTGGCACAGAGTTGGTATAGAGTTGGTGGTACAGAGGATTTGGGTTGCATAACTAGTGCTAGGAATTCTTTCTCATAAACTGATAGATGTTTGTAAGGCTTTGAGAGTTTCTTACTAACAAAAGCTACTGGGTGTGAGTTTTGTGCATGAACAACTCCAATGCCTTCTCCGCAATCATCTGGATCAAAAAATTTGTTGAAGCCGTTAAGCTAATACATGAGTTGTTATCAAAGACTCGATTAAGATGCAAGATATGTCTTTTGGAGAATATACTGCAGAAAAAGTGTGTATTATCCTACGTATTACAAAATTATATATACAGAGAAATATAATCAATCTCTCCTAATTCTAATGCTAAGAAAATGTGATCCACGATTAATGGATGTTGACTTTTGTCTAAAAAGAAAGTAAATATTTACACATTAATTACAAAGATAATTCTCTAACACTCCCCCTTAAGTTGGAGAATGAATATCATGAAGTCCCAACTTGTCACGAAGTACCACAAATTGATCTTTTTCCCAATGCCTTCGTAAAGACATCCGCTAATTGAAAACGTGTAGGTATATATGAAGGCTTAATCAAACCATCTTGCAACTTTTCTCGAACTATATGAAAATCTATTTCAATGTGCTTTGCATGTTCATGGAAAACAGGATTTGTTGCAATATGCAAAGCTGCTTGATTATCACTGAATAATTGTGTAGGTGCTACACGTGGAACTTTTAAATCATGCAATATGTAACCTAACCATGTCAATTCTAGGAATGTGTTTGCCATTGCTCGATATTCAGCTTCTGCTGATAATCTGGAGACATTAGTTTGCTTCTTTGATTTCCATGAGATAAGAGAGTTTCCAAGAAAAATACAATATCCCGCCACTAATCTTCTTGTGGCACGACATCCTCCCCAATCAGAATCACAAAAAGCCTTTAAAGTAAGATTGTTGGTGGAAGGAAATAATAAACCTTGACCAGGGCTACCTTTGATGTACCTGAGGATGCGCATAGCAGCCTCCCAATGAGGTTTTATAGGTTCATGCATAAACTGACTAAGAGTTCTAACAGAATAAACTATGTCAGGTTTGGTAACAGTCAAATAAATGAGTCTCCTGACCAATCTTCTGTACTTAGTGGGATCTTCTAACAATGCTTCATTGGTGAGAGTAAGTTTTAAGTTTTGTTCCATTGGAAACTTGTCTGGACGAGCACCTAAAAGTCCTGAGTCTTGCAAAATGTCTATTGCATATTTTCTTGGAGACATAAAATTGCCTTTCTTGGAACGAGAAAATTCAATTCCCAAAAAATATTTCGAATCTCCAATGTCTTTGATGTGAAATTGTTCAAGAAGAAACTTCCTAAGAATTTTAATTTCTTGAAGATCATTTCCTGTGAGGAGTATATCATCAACATAGATTAGAATTACAGTGAATGAAGTACCTTGGGCCTTAGTGAAAAGAGAGTAGTTAGTCTTTGATTGCTGATAACTAGCTTTCTTAATGATGTTTGAAAAAGTGAAGAACCAGTTTCTGAAGCCTGTTTGAGGCCATAAAGAGATTTGTTAAGCCGACATATAATATTCTCCCCCTATCGGTGAAGATCAAGTGGAGGCTCCATGTAAATTTTGTCATGTAAATCTCTATGGAGGAAAGCATTCTGAACATCTAACTGATAAGTAAACCAATGTCGAGCAGCAGCAACAGTCAAAAGGCAGCGGAGAATAGTGAGTTTAGCTGTAGGTGAGAATGTTTCCTTGTAATCGATACCATCAACTTGCTTGTAACCTTTGGGAACAAAGCGGGCTTTATAACGTTTAATGGTGCCATCAGACCAATACTTTATTTTGTATACCCATTTGCAACCAATGAGTTTGTGACCAGCAAGAAGAGGGATCAAACTCCAGGTATTATTATCTTGTAATGCCTGTAATTATGCATTCATAGCTTTTTGCCAATTAGGATCAAGGATAGCTTCAACATAAGAGTGGGGCTCAGTATGACTTGTAATGGTAGCTAAAAAAGTGCAAAAGGTAGAAGATAGACGAGAGTATGAAAGTTAATGAGAAATAGGATATTGAGTACCTATTGAGAGCTTGGCGCTAAGGAACGGTGGTTGACATGGGCAGACAAAATGTAGTCTTTATGCCCTGTTGGAGGCTGTTTGGGACGAAGAGACTGTCTGGTCGGTGGAAGGGAAAGCGATGGAGGTGTAGGTGAAGTGCTTTCAAGTAAGGGTGAATCAGGTGAAAGTGGTGAATTAGGTGTATTGATGTCAGAAGGAGAAGAAGAGATGTTTTCTAAAGTAGTATTGGTTGGGATGGATGATCGAGATGGCCAATTATTATCCATATTAAGAAGAAATGATGGTGGTGCAGGAGTAAGACCTATTGAAGGGGTAGCAAAAGGAAATATAGTTTCACAAAATTTTACATCACGACTAACAAAAAAAGATTTAGTATCCAAATCATAAAGCTTATAACCTTTTTGATTAGTAGGATAACCGATAAAAATGCAACATTTTGCACGAGGATCAAATTTTTGGATAGGATGAACAACTGTAGCATAACATAAACATCCAAAAACTCTCAAGTGATCAAGGGAAGGTCGACGATTGTATAGCATCTCAAAAGGTGATTTAGAAGATAAAAGGGGTGATGGAATACGATTAATTAGGTAGACAATAGTTAAAATGCATTCTGCCCAAAAATCAATAGGTAAATGAGATTGGAAAAGGAGTGCCCGTTCAACAACAAGTATATGATGATGCTTGCGCTCAACCACTCCATTTTTTTGTGGAGTGTAAACATAAGTGTGTTGATATTCAATCCCTTAAGACTGTGAGAAATTTTTTATGGGAAAAAATTCAAAACCATTGTCAACTCTGATGATTTTAATCATAGCATGAAATTGGTTTTGAGCAAATGTAATGAATGATTTTAAAAGTTTGTGAGTTTTAGATTTGTACTGCATAAGAAATGCCCATGTGCATCTTGTAAAATCATCCATAATAGTAAGAAAGAAACGAGCTCCTGTGTTTGTAGAGACTTTGTGTGGACCCTAAACATCATAATGTAATAACTCAAACGGAGCACAAATTGATATGGTACTTGAAGCAAATGGAAGCCTAGTTTGTTTAGCCATAGAACAAACATTGCAATTATTATCAAAAGTAATATTATGAGAAGATAACAATGGAGAAATTAATTTAAGACAAGATGGTGAAGGATGCCCAAGACGTATGTGCCATAGAGCAGAAGGTTGAGAAACTTGATGAGAGATCGGTGTTTGTTGCAAAGGGGACATGTAATAAAGACCACCACGTTGTTCACCCGAGCCAATCATCTTCCCCTAGCCAAGTCCTACAAGACACAAAAGTTTGGAAACAAAATAGCAAAATAAATTAGGGAAGCAGTGAATTTGCTAACAGACATCAAATTTAATCGAAAAGAAGGTACACATAGAACATTGTCTAATGTGATGTTTGAGTTGAAAGGTACAGTTCCAGTGGATGTTATTGAGGCTGAAGACCCCGTGGGCAAATTAATATGGGGTATTAGTGAGGATTCGGTTTTTGTGAAAAGTTTAGAATATGAAATTATGTGATCAGTGGCTTCACTATCCAAGATCCAAGGATTTGAGAATACAGAATTAATTGAAGTATTAAAAAAAGGATACAGACCTGCAGCATTTGCATAAGCATCATTATTACCAGTTGTGTTCATCATGGATATCGCATGAGCAATTTGTTGAAGCTACTCTTTAGAAAGCCCATGTGAGGTGTTGGATGATGATTCATCATTGTTTTGCTGGTTGTCACCATGGGAAGAGTTTGCTGCGTTGACTATAGGATGGGAATTTGATTTACCTCTTTGTCTATTTCCTAGAGTTCCTACATTGTTGGAATCCCACGTACCATTTTTAAACTTGCATCTATCTTCAGCCCTCTCTTGTCACAAAATTTGCAGTGAAATTTCATAGTCCTGCAATTGTCAATTGTGTGGCCCTCTATATTGCAATGTTCACAATATTTATTTTTGGATTTATTAGAGGCATTGTTTGGATGACTATGGATTGCAGCAGCAATGGAGAGATTCTCGGTTGATTCTAACATCATTTGTCGTTGAGTCTCCTCCTGAATCATGAGGGAATATGCCTGACGAACATTGGGAAGAGGTGACATCATGAGAATATTTATACGAACAATGTTATATGTGTCGGTGAGTCCTATGAAGAATTGCATCAGTTGGTCCTCTTCCTTTTGCTTATTATGTGCTTTCATCTGATTACAAGCAGGTTGAGTATGATATGTCTCCATCTCATCCCAAAGACCTTTAAGTTTAGTAAAATATGCAGAAACTGTCATTGTGCCTTGTGATAGAGAGGCCAATGATTTTTAGATTTGATATATTGCTGGTGCATTTTTTTGTGAAAATTGATCTTTGAAATCTTCCCATGCTTGATGTGCTGTCTTGGCATGAATGACCCTTTGAGCAAGGTCAGGTTCCAGCGAGTGAGTAACCCATGATAAGGCCATGCTATTGCATTGACTCCATAAAGCATACTCTGTTGGTTGTTCTATTTCTGAAGGTTTCTAGATTGACCCATTGATAAAGCCAATTTTGTTTTTAGCTGTGAGGGCATGAACCATGGACATGCTCCATGATGGATAGTTGGCTCCATTCAATTTGATTGGTGCAAGCATATGGCTGGGATAGTCAGAATGATGAATAAAGTATGGGCTTGATGAATCAATGCTAGAACTTCTACTGGAGTTTAATTCTTCTATTGGTGTTTGTTGTCCTTATGCCATTATTGAAGGGATTGAATGGAAGATGGACCTTGCTCTGATACCAACTCAATTAAGATGCAAGAGATGTCTTTTGGATAATATAGAGTAGATAGGCAGAAAAAGTGTGTATTATCCGACGTATTACAGGATTATATATATAGAGAAATATAATCAATCTCTCCTAATTCTAATGCTAAGAAAACGATCCACAATTAGTGGATGTTGACTTTTGTCTAAAAGGAAGTAAATATTTACACATTAATATCAAAGATAATCTAAAGATAATTATCAACACAAAGCTTCTTATAATGCTAAGAATGCTTTAGTGGCATGCTCATTGCACACAAAAGCATTTTTCCAATAAATTTGTCAAGGGTTACTCAATTGTCTATAATGGGAAATCGAGACGGAATCCAATTCTAGCTGTAACGAAATAATCACAAATTTTTTTTCATATTTTGATTTTTTAAAAACTAAGATCACTTTAATTCTATAAAATAGTTAACACATAAATCTTAATTCTTACCTTATTTTAAAGCTTGATCATTTCTTATCATATTCCACAAACAATTTTTGAAATCTATCATCTTAACACCCTAGCTGAGAGGACTCTGTAATACTTACAAAGAGGATTAAGCAAGAAGTGCTAGTTTCATAAAATTTAAGTTTATTTATAATAAGTTTTGAAAATTTTAATAATTTAATTGAAACTAAATTCTAATTTCAATTAAACTTTAGTTAGAATTACAAATAATTCTAATTAAATACTAATTATACCCAAATAAGATCCAATATCTCATATTGATTCTTATTTATTAAAAATCTCATACTTAATCATAAAGTTTCTCAAATTTTACAATCAAGTCTAACTTCGTAAAATATCTTTGCTCTGTTCAACTCATTCTTTATGTAAGACCTATTAGGTTCCTAGATATGTTAACAATGAATATAAATTATAATTATAATTCATAATTAGAATTAGATAAATTAAAACTCATTTTAATTTATCTTTAATTCTCCAATTTTAATTCTCCAATTAAACAATTTATAATCATATATTAAGATTGACATCTAACAACGCATCATGACCGCTTAAATATTTAGGAATATCAAAGTAGTTTTTTCTAATCTTTCCGTTTATGATTTTTCCATATAATTTAATTTTTTCGTCATACAATGTTCCAATTAGACATAAAGCATGAAATTAATGTTGATTTTATTTTGAATCCAATCATATTAGTTCTCTGTCATTAGCTATTAATTCAATTAATGATATCTGTAAACTATTTACAAAATGTCATTTTATCTTGGCCAAGAATTTCCTGAATCAATATTAATCGAGAATATGGAATATTATCCCTAATTACTTTAGGGTGATGAATCATATTTTGATTACACAACTATCTTCATATAGTTTATACTACATCTAATTACTACTAATTGAACAACCCATGATTAAATAGGTTATAAGTAGTATCAAAACATAACAATTTCTATACAAGATATATTTAGAGACCTTAACTCAAATGATCACTTATACAATCATCACAATGAGAATTCCATAGATGTAGAAGTAATGTTTCAAATGGATTTCTCATATCGGGTTTGTTTAGTGAACTTGTTCTCTAAGAAACACTCATACGTTTATTTAAATACCTCCATACTTTAGTCTATAAAATCGCATACTTCCTTCATAAGGAAAAACATAACATGTTCTAATCTTTTTTATGTTGTATTAATGTTCAGTTTTAATAGAACATTGACTAGGAACAATTTACAGATAATACATAAATGCAATACGATCTCATAATTATAATCTCATTATAATTTTATTTGTAATGTATAACTATCCTATAGACTTTATCTTGTACATCTAAATATATACAAGATAAATAATGTCTTTAAATAATTTCGTCACTAAACCAATACCAATGCGATTGATTGTAGGGCATAAACCAACAGTCTATACCACCATAAATCATTTCTAGTATCCACATAATCCTAAGAAACCCCTCAATTTTTTGAGCGTTCTTGGTTCAGGCCACTACTAGATTGCTTGCATTTTGTAGGGATTAGCTATTACACCTTCTCAACTAATGACATGCCTCATATATTTCACTTTAGTTGCACCAAAAGAGCATTTATTCAGCTTCATATACAATTTTTGGATCCTTAATGTCTCCAGAACTACTTGTAAATGTTCAAAATACTGGTGAAATGACTTATTATAAACTAGTATGTCATCAAAGAACACCAACACAAATTTTCTTAAATAAGGCTTGAATAAGTGATTAATTAAGTTTTAGAATGTAACGGGAGGATTTGTTAAATCTAACGAAATTACCAAGAATTTGTAATCTTCTTCATGAGTCTTAAATGTTGTTTTATATACATCTTCCTTGTGAACTCGTATTTGATGATATCTAGCTCTTAATTCTAGCTTAGAAAAGTTTCTTGTACTTAGAGAAGTCAATAGGTTGGGTCGGGCCTGCTATATATTTTGTTTAAAAAACTTCAAAAACGACGTCGTTTTAAAAGTAACGATCGGCCCACGGGCTGGGCCAGGACGACCTGTGGCTTGCCTGATCTTGGCCAACCCAGGCCAAGATCAGGTCGGGCCTTTTTGACATCCCTACTTGCACTATTTAGTTCATCAAACAATTCCTTTACTAATGGTATTTTGGGTTGCTCAAATGCATCTCTATAGCTTTGTAACAATTTTTGTAGCTGTTCCTTACATTCTGCAAATATTGAATTATCTTCTAAGTCTAATGTAAGAGACTAACATTCTTTCTAGAATTGGTTTAATTCCTCTCCACTCTTATCTTCTGCTATTATCAGAAAATAGCACACCACATTTTTTGTTGTTATAGCTTTCTTTGTTTCCTTTCTGTAACCTTTGCTACACGTTTACACTCCTCACTCTTCAATTCTAGCTAAGATCCCTTCTACCAAAAGTTTATTGTTTCTTTCATGCAGTTACAAACTATATCATCCAATATAGATAAACACTACACACCTAACACCATATCATTTACCCCAGTATCATTCACTAATACATTAGTAATAAACTCCTTACGTTCATTTGTGATTTGAAATTGTGGTAAATATAGTTATAGGCAAGATGCACTCTACCTCCCGTTTTTATTGCAACATCCTTTACCTTTTCTGTTCTTTGCCTATCCTTCTTAACAACTCTTTATCCATGAAATTGTGCTTCCTCCATCAGTTAATACATGAATGGTTATTCCTTTTACCATGCGTTTAACTTTTATTTATTCATATTTAGCTTTATAATCTTGCCATAGCTTGTAAAGTTATACTAGGATGCATACTATCTTCTTCGTTCTTTATTAACTCCTCAGTTTCCTACTCTTACGTAACCATATACATATGTAGCATCTTTTTCTTACATTTATAACTAGGCACAAACCTTTCCCCACACAAAAAATATAACCCTTTTGCCCTATTTTGATCCAATTCTTTGTTTATAGTATTTTTTTTCCATTTGGCTCTCCCCTAAGTTTCTAATTCTCTCCTACCACTAGTTTAGGTAGAATCCCTTGGAATATTTTCGTAGAACTAGATAGATGCCTCACTGAATAACCAACCCTTTAGTTATATCTTTCCCATCAATGTTAAATATTAACTAGATAATCTATTTCGAGTTTTAATCCTTTCATGAACAAACTAACTAGGTATGATTCAAGTGTTACCAATCTATAAGACAAAAGATCAAACTCAACACGATAATCCTTGATAGATCCTTTTTGCCTCAACTCCTCCAACTTTGCCATAAGATCTTTAAAAACAAAGTCACCAAATCTTTGTTCTAACACTAAAAGGTATTTTCTCCAGCTAGGTTGTTTTCTCGTCAATTTATTACTAAGATATAATTCATGTATCGTTAAAGCTTCTCCTTCCAAATATATTGCCACCAATCCCACTTTAACCTCAGTTGGAGTTCTATCAAATATGAACAATCCTCATACTTGAAGAACTAAGCTCTTAATCCTTCTCTTTTGAACACTAAAAGTTTAATTTTGCTAAATCGCATAAGCATTGAATAGTGCCCCTAAAATGATCGATTTACCACTCCTGCATATGGTACACGATGGTCTCCATTTTCTTGTCCCGATGATTATGTATTATCCTTCTAATACAGTTGCATAATACATTCGTTCAATTTTTGAATATTTTTTTCTTGATGAAGCCCCATCTCTTGCATTTGATTGTGCATGCCTTCTTTAATCCTCCATTCTTGAACTCTAGTTCCTTCCATCATACTTTCACATCCTCATGAATTGAATTGACCTTAATACTAAATTGATAGGGCTAATTTTAGTGATTGATGAATTAGGAATTTGGGATCCTAATTCTTACAATCTAGTTGAAATCCAAAATATAAAAGGAGAAAAGTTGAAAAAGACAAAGATAATGTAACATCTCGTTACCCACCTTAAGGCTAAAATTGTAAATGTCAGAGATTACGGAGAAATTAGGAAACACATTTCATGCTCATGCATTTCATGATATGCACATATATGTGAATAGTGGATTCTGCACACATCAAAATAGTTGTACATGCATTCATGAATAATTTCGGGTATAATTGGATTGAATTGTCCATTTTTGAGAATTTTGAATGTTTCTGCATTGAAAATATTATTGGATAGTAGAATTGTGAGATTTATGAATTTTGGTGAACTTAGGATTTATTTATGTAATTTATAAAATATTATGAAAATAGGAAAAAGAAGAGAAGAAATCAAATGAAGATTTGGAGCTAGTTGGATTGTAAAGATGAGAGTTAGATGGAGTTAGTTTAAAAGAAACTAAGTCAAAACTTAGACCTTAGGAAAATGACAAGTGTAAAGTTGCTTTTATTATGTGTCAGAAGTAAGTTTGAGTAATCTGAGAGTTAAAAAGGGGATCGGTACTTTTCCTAAGTTCTTATCCCTATTATCATCTTCTCCGAATTTCTTCCCATACACAGAGTTTTTCATCAAATTCCTTCTGAGAGTTAACTCTGATTCTTCATATCCCTCACCATTTTCTTTGCTCCTAAAATGTTTCTTCTACCTTAAGAAAAACCAGAAGTTGGTTAGTGTTCACAAAGGAGTACGTGATTTTGCATGAAACTGAGGCTTTGGGGATAGTTGAAGATCTTGGAGTTTTTCAACAAGAAGATAGTGAATAAATTCTTTAGAATTGGAAATTTTGAAATAAATCTGATGAGTTACTGTCATCTGCATGAGCATGTCGTTTACATATCATTATATTTTTGAACACTGTGATAAAGGGATGAAAATTTGGGGATATGGTGTTATTTGGGTTTTGATGGATTATTAGTGATCAGGTGTTGTGAAATGGTTCTTGGAGTTGAAATAGAAATAAAATGATGTATAAGATTAGTGTAGAGAGTTAGATATGGAAAGGTGATATGCTCTGTTTCTTCACTGAGCATGTATGAATACTTAGGTGTTTATATGAGAGCTGATGAATACTTAGAGATGTCCAGGAGCATAGACGTTTCGTCTGTGTTGACCACTTAGTGTCTACGTTTTATCGTCTGTGGTTGACTTTCCTTCGTCTGTGTTGACTACTTAGCGTCTGTGTTTTATTTTCTCTGGTTGACTTTCTTTCTTCTGTGTTGACCACCTATCGTCTATGTTTTGCTTCCGTCTGTGTTTCGCTTCGTCTGCCTTTGTCTATTGTCTGTCTTTTGCTTCCGTCTGTCTTTTTCTTCCGTCCGCATTTCACTTCGTCTGTCTTTGAGATTTAGTCTACCTTTAGACACTTCGTCAGTCTTTTGGCGTATCGTCTGTCTTCTGTCTTCTGTTTCCGTTTGTGTTTCACTTTGTCTGCCTTTGATATTTCATCTGCCTTTAACTATCGTCTGTGTTTTGAATATTTGTCTACTTCTGTTCTGTTTACTTTTGCTTCGTTTACTATCTGCTTAAATGACCAAATTATATAAATTACACTCTCTGATTAGACGTGAATAGTAGACTCAAAAGTTTGAGTTTAGAGAAAAATCTAAAAAGGCTCCTTAGGTTATGAAATTGGATTAAAATGGGTTTTCACCCTACGAACAATATTGTTAAGTGAGTTTCGATAGTTGATTGTGTTTACGATAACCTTGATGGACGGATATCTGGGATTGTCATGAACATGCATTATACGTAAGTCATTCCATATATGTGCATTAATGAACACGCATAATTGTGCAGATTGTGATATATGTGTGTATTATTTTGTTATAGA
>JAOTAY010000005.1:36974137-36996890 GCA_025629805.1 Erythroxylum baracoense
CTAACGAATTCCTCTCTAACCGTTAGCTGACTCACCCTTCCCTGCCTTAGTGATTTTCCTAGAGTATGTCAACATGGGTTTGAGGCCCATGTTCGGTCCCTTCTCCCACTTCCTCCTAGAATAAGTCAGTATGGGTTTAGGACCCATAGTGCTATCAATGCCGCCCCCTACAGAATCTGCCTTGTCCTCAAGGCAGAAGGAAGGGAACTGCTGCTGCAGTTGGACAGCGGCTGTCCATGAGGCGTCTTCAATAGGTTTCCCCTTCCATAGAACCAGCCATTCAACAACTTGCTCTTGATTTTTCTGGACAGTCCGTTCAGCCAAGATTGCTTCAGGTGCAAGTGGTTCGGTAGAGTCAACTTCTAGTCCTGAAGGAAGAGTGGGTTCGGGCACATGGTTCCCAATCATCTTTTTCAGCTGTGAAATGTGAAACACCGGGTGAACCTTTGAAGTCTCTGGAAAGGCCAGCTTGTATGCCACAGTCCCAACCTTAGCTAGCACTTGAAATGGACCATAAAACCGGGCTGAAAGTTTAGGACAGATTCTCCTAGCTATGGAATTCTACCTGTGGGGTCTAAGCTTAACATAGACCCAATCCCCTACCTCCAATTGAACATCTCGTCGTTTAACATCAGCTGCTGATTTCATAACTTGTTGAGCCCGAACAAGATGGAATTTGAGCTGTCTCAAAGCTTCATCCCTATCAATCAACACACCATTAACAGCATCGACAAGGGACTCCCCAATGAGGAAATGAGGAATCTTAGGAGGAGGTCGACCATACACCACCTCGAAAGGGGTTGTGGCAGTTGCGGAGTGGAAGGAGGTGTTGTACCAAAATTCGGCCCAAGAGAGCCAAGTATGCCACAACTTTGGTTGTTCAGATACAAAACACCGAAGATAGGTCTCAAGACACCGATTAACCACCTCGGTTTGCCCATCCGTTTCCGGATGATAAGAAGTGCTCATCCGAAGCACCGTTCCCTGCATACGCCAAATCTCCCTCCAAAAGTTACTAACAAAAATGGGGTCCCGATCACTTACAATGGATTTCGGGATGCCATGGAGTTTAACCACTTCCTTAACAAAACGATCAGCCACAGTCTTGGCGGTAAAAGGATGTTTGAGAGGAATAAAGTGGGCATACTTTGATAGTCTGTCCACAACTACCATAATGACTTCAAACCCTTGGCTTTTTGGCAACCCTGTTATAAAATCCATCGAGACATCCTCCCAAACCGAATTGGGGATTGGAAGAGGTTGGAGTAACCCAGCTGGAGCTAGAGTTTGATACTTATGCCTTTGACATACTTCACACTCCTTTACAAATTGCAAAATCTGCTTTCGCATTCCAGCCCAATACAAACAGCCAGCTATCCTTTTGTAGGTTTTGGTAAACCCGGAATGCCCTCCCGTGGGAGTAGAATGAAACTCTTGCAAAAATGCTGGAATTAGGGTGGAAGATTGAGGTAACACCAACCTGTTTCCTTTAAATAATAGCCCACCTGACAAGTGGAAATCAGATTCTGCTGTAGGGTGATTTTGGAGTTTCTGCAGAATGTCTAACAGCCATGGGTCACCCTGATATTCCTCTTGTAACTTAGTAGAGTCAACCCAATTAGGAGAGGAAACCAGATGCTGAAATTCTGGTGCTACTGGGGCACATGATAAAGCATCTGCTGCTTTGTTGTCGGGTCCGGGTTTATAGAACACCTCGAATTGGAAGCCCATCAACTTGGACAACCAATGGTGTTGATCAGGGGTATTCAATCTCTGTTGGAGTAAATGCTTCAATGTTTTGTGATCAGTATACACCTTAAATGATCTTCCCAAAAGATAATGCCTCCAATGTTGAATAGCTAGCACCAAAGCCATAATCTCTTTCTCATATACTGACTTCAACTTGGCAGTAGCTGATAAGGCCTTGCTAAAATAAGCAATGGGCCTGTTGTCCTGCATAAGGACAGCCCCTAATCCAAAACCCGAGGCATCGCACTCCACAATGAACTCTTTAGAGAAATCCGGTAGGGTGAGGACCGGAAAAGTAACTAGACAATTTTTTAACTCTTCAAAGGCTCTTTGAGCTTCGGGCCCCCAAGAAAAGTTATCCTTCTTGGTGAGTTCAGTGAGGGGTCGAGCAATCCTTCCATAATCCTTGATAAACTTCCGATAGTATCCCGTGAGACCAAGGAACCCTCGAACCCCTGTTACATTCTTTGGAACCGGCCAATTCTTTACACTTTGGACCTTGACAGGATCCATTGCAACCCCTTCAGCTGAAATAACATGCCCCAAATACTCAATGGATTGTTGCCCAAATAAGCACTTCTTTTGATTAGCAAAGAATTGATGATCTAGCAAGAGCTGCAAGGCTTGTTCCAAATGTTGGAGATGTTGCTGCCAACCTTTACTATAAATCAAGATGTCATCAAAAAAGACTAGCACCCCCTTTCTTAGAAGTGGTCTAAAAACCGAATTCATTGTAGATTGAAATGTGGATGGAGCATTCATAAGCCCAAAGGGCATGACTAAATATTCATAATGGCCTTCATGAGTCCGAAAGGCAGTCTTATGAATATCCTCACTCTTGATTCGGATTTGGTGAAATCCAGACTTCAAATCAATCTTAGAAAAATACTTGGAACCAAGCAATTCGTCAATAAGTTCATTGATAGTAGGGATTGGGAATTTATCCGGAATTGTTACCTTATTCAAAGCACGGTAATCAACACACATTCGCCATGAATGATCCTTCTTTTTAACAAGAATTACCGGGCTAGAAAACGGACTAGTGCTGTGTCGGATAGCTCCAGAGGCAAGTAGTTCCCCGACTTGTTGCTCAATCTCATCCTTATGGTGATAAGCATACCTATAAGGACGGACGCTAACTGGATTAGCTCCACTAAACAAATTAATGGCATGGTCGTGACTCCGCGAAGGAGGAAGTCCCTTCGGTTCTTGGAACACCAACTGACTTGCTTGCAAAACTAAGGTTAATTCTTGAATCTGGGCTAGAAGTAGGGTGGTATTAGTCTCCGAAACTAGCTTACCAGCTTCATCTCCTTGCTGTTCATTTTGGGAGTCCATGGCAATGGACTGAAGCATTCCTTGCAAGGCAGATAGCTGTTGGGGCTGCTCACTGCCCTGCCCTCTCAAGGTGACTACCTCCTTTCCCTGCTCAAATCCCCATTTCACTGTTTTCTACTTAAAATCCACTCTTACCTCTCCCAAGGTTTCCAGCCATTCTGCACCCAAAACCAGGTCTATTCCACCCAATTGAAGAATATAAGTATCGATCTTCAGCTCCACATTTCCTACTAACACGACAATTCCCCTACACCGTCCCTGTGAAAAGCATTTTGTTCCATTCCCCAATTTGACTCCATAAGCTACGGTTGGAATAACAGTTAATCCCAAGGTAGTTACCAAATCTTGTGAAAAGATAGTTGTGACTTGCCCCACTGTCGATGAGGAACAAGATTGGAACTCCAGCCAATTTGCTCTCAATTTTAAGAGTCTTGGACTAAACTATCTCCCCATATTCAGCGACTTGACAGACCATCTCCCATGCTTCTCCCATGTCGGTTTCCTCTCTGTTCCCAATACCAGAAGGTGATCCCTCTTCTTCTTCGTTTCCCTCCCAAATCAGTAGTCGCAGATGTCTATCGGGGCAGACGTGGGTAGGACTGTAATGTTGGCCACATTTGAAACACAGTCCCTTAGCTCTCCGATCCATCAATTCCTGGTAAGAAAGGTTTTTGGTCCCCTTTGGACGCCCTTCAGCAGTCCTCTCCATGCCGCGTCGCCAATCAACTCCTCCAACCCGGCTGGTCCACTGGGTTGCGCCTCCACCAGTGTGTGCTTGGGGTCGGGGTAGTCCGGGTGGCGCTCCGACCCAGTTGCGTCCTCCCACAGTCGAGTTGGGAGGCAAGACTCGTGGAGCGCCCATGGGTCTCTAGCCCACAGTCGTCTTGGAGTGCACCGAAGGATTAAGCTTACGCTCCACCGCGCGTGCTGCTGCTATCAGCCGATAACGAGAGGAAGGATCCAACGCCACCACCTCCAACCTTATATCCTCTCGCAATCCCCCAGGGAAGAGACCCATATACTGATCTTCGGGAAGAGGAGGAACCTGAGCCATCAACATTTCGAACATTTCCACGTACTCATCCACCGTGCCCTATTGCTTCAACGTCTTCAGCTAGGAAAAAGCCGTTGAAATGGTCACCATACCGATCGAACAGAGCTCTTTTGAAGGTCTCCCAATCCAGTTCGGGCTTTGACGCTAGAACCTTAAACCAATGCCATGTCATTCCCTCCATGCAAAGCTGTGCCAGTTGAAATTGAAGCTCTGGTGGAGTTCCCTGAATGGCGAGATACAATTCAGCTCGTGAGACCCATCCTATAGGGTCGTCACCTTGGAATGGAGGGAGCTCTATCCGCTTGGCTCGGAGCTGGTGTCCTTCCGACGTCATGGTAGTGATACCGCTGCCTTCTATTGCAGTGCGTACCGACTTCCCACGTTCCACCGAACTCGACCCAGCCTCTGGTGTTTGGTGAGCAGCTTGTCGTTGGAATCCCTCTCGCATTTCGTCGTGCATCACCGCTAATGTCCTGGTGAGGTCGTCGACTCTTTATGTAAGTTGCCCAGTTGGACCGCATGGTCCAACAACTTTGTCTCCACTGCGGTCATACGAGCATTCATTGCTTCCCACTTCTGTGACGCCATTCTCGTTTGCATACACTAGGCTCTCAATGAAAGCACCAATGATAAGCAATGGAAGAAAATATAGTGATTTTATTGATACTTAGCAATAGCCTTGTAGGAAATTCTACAAGCACAAGCTATCAGCCAACAATGGCCCCTCAAGCTATCAGCTGAGAATAGTACAAGAGCAAAGATACCCCCCTCTGTACTACCCCCTCCCTTACATAGTACCCTCTCTCCTCTCTAACGAATTCGTCTCTAAACGTTAGCTGACTCACGCTTCCCTACCTTAGTGATTTTCCTAGAGTATGTCAACATGGGTTTGAGGCCCATGTATGGTCCCTTCTCCCTCTTCTTCCTCCTAGAATAAGTCAGTATGGGTTTAGGACCCATAGTGCTATCAGGACCCATAGTGCTATCAATACAATTGCTTCATAGCCATCTCTGTTGGCAGTGTTGTAGAAACCAGTGTTAATTCAGAAGCACTACACGGATACAAGAGGGCCTCTGAGGGCAGTTAGGAAAGAAGGAGCAAACATTTCCATGAGAAAACAGTTGGCTTGAATATCAGGAAAGAAGAAAATATCCACCGTTCAAGGGCAGAAACTAATCATAACTGGGTGCATCATGAAGACCACCACGCCCCCACAAGGGGTTACCAGTAGATTTAGCATCTTGCTTGAGAAGTTTAATCATGTCTTTATTACAGCATTGGATATTAACAATCCTAAAGTCTACATTAAGCGACCGTTTCACCACAAAAGCTTAAGCTATTGTGTGATGCCAACTTAATTGGTTTTATATATTCACTAACACACACCCTCAAGTGAAAGACCTTTGGGCTTGAAACTTACACAGGCTCACTCTACCTTGTGCTGAATAATAAGTGGGTGGTAGGATTTGAACTCATGACCACTTGGTCACAAGGGCTCTGATACCATATTAAGCTACTATTTCACCACAAAAGCTTAAGCTATTGTCTGAGGCCAACTTAATTGGTTTTATATATTCACTAACAGTCTACAATAGATTCACACATGGCAAATTTAGGGTATGTCATCCGGCTGAAATAAGTTTAGTCATATTTCCCACATGTTTCATAGTTTTTTAGGAGGTTAGCCTCCATTTTCAAATTTTAATCTCCACTTTCCATTTCCTTTTTGACACAGCGGAAGTAGTTAGGAACAGATTTTAGGTTAATCTCGAAACCAAATCCAAGCATAAAACTTAGGATTTAATCAACAAGAGAAAGACAATCTCTCTCAGGAAAATTCCTGCAGAAACTTTATTAAGGTAATGTTTTCGAAGGGGTTTTCAAACATCTATTAACCCTCCCTTTTATATCCCTAACGTGGTCCATAAGAGTCCTAATTCAAGTGTGAAAAGGATTGATGGAAATCCTTTTCATCCTTTTCTAAAGCTAACTTATTTCTTTTCTTGCTAGACAAGAAAACCTTCCTAACTAGGAAACTTAAAATAAAACAGAAACAAATCCTAATAGAATCCTAATAGGTATATGACAACAAAACAAATCCTTATGGGTTCAATCCTTTATTACTTTTCTAGTATTAGGGAGTTAGTTTTCCATTCTTGTATTTAAGGGGTTTCAGATAATAAAGAAGATAGTCAAGAATTCCATAACAACTCCTCTTGGGTACTTCTAAACTCAAGAAAGTTCTCAGTTTCTTCAACACTCAAACTTAACACCATAGGGCGTTGTTACCATCATGTCATCCCCTAGAACCTATTAACCCCAATCACTCTAGACACACTAGCCGACCCATAACTCATTTTGTAACTCGGGACTGTAACATTGGAACTCTCCGATTCCAAGGCTAACAATGCTTTTGCTAGTAGATGATGTGAAGGATAACATAGCTCACCATCTGGACTAAGAACAATAGCAATGTCCATGATCTAGGAGCACATAAAATGTGGGAATGAAGACTTGAAGCTCCCAGCAAGTCCTTGATAAACTTGCACCACGGCCTTCCTATCAAGAACAGGCAACTCATAAACTTGTGTTAAGTGTGTTAATGTCCCACGTTGCCTATGACTAAGAGCCTAATAATCTTTGTAAGACTTGAGCAATTATCCTCCGCTTTAGGCTTTAGGTGCATTTTGGAGTGGACTTGGGTGCAGTTTATCAATTATAAAAGAACAAATATTTGGAAAAAGTTCTCTGTATCTACTCTAAGAACTCATTCAGTGAAGGAGTAAATCACAACAAAGGAGATATCCTCAAGGCTATAGACAATCCTTTGGCTCAAACCATAAAAAAAATCTAATATACCTCAAAGGTTATTGTTAAGTTAAAATATGAATCCATCCTCAAAGCTCACCTGATAAGTTTTAAGTCTTGAGTTAAGTACAATATCATGTATTTAGTACATATGGGATTGGCTTTTTGTAAAGCTATCATTAGATCATATCCCTTGATGGAAAGGACCAAAGATGACATGTACATTAGTAGTCTAAAAAGATTTTAAGGTGTATTGTTCAGCATGGACCACAGATACACTTCTAAGACGTTTCACACAATATATCAAGAAAAAGTTGGCATAGGCGAATACTGTGGTACATATACAAACATATTAAGACCGATAGTTTTACTATTTTCAATAAAAATTTGATGTAGTACAAATTTAGTTTTAGAGAATCCTCCAATTTGATTATAGGCAAACTACATCCATTTTTCTATATTCTCTTAGCAATTAAAATTATTTTTGTCCAATTTTGGAAAACAAGATTAGCACTAAGACCTTGCTTTCAATTATGCCATCACACTCACAATTTTGCAATATCACATAATAAAATACTATCCAATAGATCTATTATGCTAATTATCAAACAACATCAATCTTTGAAGCTAAATCCAGAGAAGTTTTGCTAGAAACAAGAAGCTACGAAGACTTCAATCGTACTTTACCCACTTATGAATTAGAGCTTGGAAATGAAACATCCAAGTCTTGCATTTTCCTAGTATGAGCTAAATTAAACAATAATTGAACTCTTATCTGAAGATACAAAGTGCTAACCATAAGTTGGCATATGTGCAATGGATAAGATCACATTCAAATGCCAAGCTCAAATTGAAAAAGAAAAAAGAGTTAAATTGAAAGTTCAGGAAATATGAATTTGGAGTTTATCTTACAATATCCAAGAAGCAAGAATGGAAACATTTAGAACTAAGTCACCTGCACAATTTGGAGAAAGTCTCTTAGGAATAATTCCTGTGTTGTCTTTGATTGATGCGTACAAGCAAGGACTTCCAACATATGTTTCACAGCAACATCATACATCCCAAGTATACCATACCACCTGCACCAATTTTTTTTTTGGTTTAGAAGCATTTAAAATGCAAAGTGTTTTAAAAAATTCTCAGGCAATCTCCAGTCGAATCAGGTTGAAATAACTCACTGTCCTATATGGAAATGAACATGATCCTTGATGTAGCTCCATGAGGTTCCCTTATATACAGAAGTTGCACTTCTATATGTGCGAATTGCATGTTTAATCTAGGACAAAGGAAAATTTTCAGGAAAAAAACAATTGTGTAATAATTATAGAAAGAAACTTGAACTATGTTGGGTACCTGATCACATTTCCTATATAGATCTCCTGAGAGAACAAGATGAAATCCATACTTGTGTAGCATGGGAGGTTGGGACAACAAGTAGCAATAAGATGCCTGCTCAAGCATAACAGCTGAATGCAATGGTTCCTACGAGAAGAAACCTGTCAGCAACAGAAAACAACGTATTGTTGACCACTTTCAGGTTGCAAGACAGCATAGGCATCACCTCACTGCAAATACGGAAGTAAACAGTGGCAGCTTCTTTATACTGATCTCTTGTCTTTAGCATTTCAATCCACCAAAGACCACAGCGTGTAGCATTTTGCTGACCAGCAGCTCCAATTTTCTAAAGGAATGCCACATTCAACATGGTTAAACATATTATGCAGACTAACTGAAATATAGAATCCACAGGACATAGCAAGAACAATCTACACATACCAGGTAAGTATTGAATGCATTTTCCATGCAATACTCCGCATCCTTTCTTGATTGATCCAACATGAAGTAAGTAAGCCCCATCATTTCCTGCAGGAATAAATTAAAATATCAAGGATGTTCTAGACCAGATGATTGGCAAGGTAAGATACTAAACCATTAAGAAGGACTGGAACTAAAAACATAAGACAAATAAGAAAACAAAATAACAATTCAAGTAAAGAATTTCTCACATGCCAAAATACATATACTCAACAGAACACAAAATTGAAAAGTCAAACATTCAACATATCCATAAAACATCAATGTCATGCACACTACTAAAATGGAACAAATTTATTGAAAAACATGAAACCTCTGATAACCTAGCCTTCAATTCAACACATATAACATGGCTAGTCACAACAAAATAGTATAGACAGAAATTTAATAATATGAGACTACCAGATCCCCAAAACTGCTACTTCTAATATCTAAACTCCAGCACATTGATATAGAATCATTATCAAAAAGACCAAATTAATGGAATCTTAAGAGAGAGAATTCAATGATCAGATGCTACCTGCACACCAGCATAATGCTTCCAAGCTTTATCAAGCTTATAATCTGTGGAAATAAGCCGGTAGTTTGACAATGCAAGTTCATAATCACGTAGCATAAAGGCATAATCCCCAAGGATTCTAATCTGGGACTCATTAGAGCTAAAGGTATACCTTCAACAGTAAATGCAAAACCTAAATTAGAAAAAACCAAATAAAATAAATAAAAAGTTGTGATATTGACAGTTAGAGGACATAGGGTGCAACATACGTGGGGCCACTGGTAGAATCTGTTGTTTCATCTTTTCCTTTTCTCCACCATAAGTTTTTAATCTGGTTTCTAAAACCTTTCCTTGTGGCAGAAATCTAAACATGGTCAAGAATGAGAAAAAACCAAAGATGAAGACAATGGAAGAAAAAATCAGATACGCATATATTTATGTATGTGTGTATGTATATGCATATATATAAAGGGAAGACAAGTAGCGTATTATATAAGACAATTGCAAACGTTTCAAAACGGGAAAAATAGAAAAGAATAAAGTGCCTAAAATCACAACCTGTTGATTGAGCACACGAACTTTTTGCTCCATGTATGGAATAATTTGCTTGGTTGATATTTCTTGCATCATATCTTTTATCTGTTCCCAGATTTATGAACTCAGTACAATAAAATAAATAAATATCACACGCAAAAAGGTTGAAATATACTTCAGAAGAGGAATTAACAACAGAAAAAACAATTTACCTCATTAATATCATCAATGTTAAGGAAATGACCAAGATGTTCACCGGGAGAAGAGTCAGATATCTATTATAGAGGTAACATGAACCATATAATCAAAGAGAAAAGGAGGAGAAGAATAAGAAGCTGATGAAGAAGAAGAATAAGAAGCTGATGAAGAAGAAGAAGAAGAAGCTGATGATGATAATGATGATGATGATGATGGCCCAGAAAGAAAAGATATTATGCTTTCCAAGATGGTGAATAAGAATGTTTGAAAGTAACATACATAGAGAGACCATGGGCTATCATGATGTTCCATCTGCCCTTCCCGAGAAGAATTAATGCAAAGTAGTTTGCAGTCATTTGAGCCAAATGTATTTCTCATATTTGTTAAAAGATGTGTTGCCCTGCAAATGAAAAAAATGATTGTCCAGTGCACTAAGATAGTGCTAGAGTATATATTCAAGAGACAATTGACAGAACTGAAGAATATGAAGGTAGCAAGGTTATGATACATAATTGTAGGAAACCCAAAAATCAAAATAAGTTAATGGTTCTCTGACAACAATTCAAAAGAAGAAGGCATAGACTTCCATTGTGTGATTGTAGATGTTGAAGTTGTGTCATAACAAGAGAAAAAAATATTTGCAGCAAGAGGCAAATGATCTTAATAATCACGAGAGGCAATTTTCATTGAATATAAAGAGTTTTCTAACAGACATATTCACTGATTTGGAAACCCAAAAATGATAATCTCAAGCAAACAAATTTATCCTTAGTTCTATACCGTTTCTATCAAACTGCTAATTGTAAAGTCACCACTTATATTCCCTGATTTGGAAACCCAACAATGCTAATCTCAAGTAAACAAATTTCTCCTTAGTTCAATTCATAATTTTAACCTTTTTCTATCAAACTGCTAATTCTAAAGCCACCACTGATAGGAATCAAGCATCTACTCAATCTACATGAGCTTCTACACAAGGGAGGCATAAAGAGGGGCTTGGAAAGGTTACTAATAATTCAAGTAAAGCGCCAAAAGTTGCTAGAGATTGGAGCATATTAGAGAATTAGGCAACAAGGCATCTATATGGTACTGTGTTGGACTAGTATTCCAAACTATGATACCTGTTAGTGTTGTGTTTGTGTCCGGAAGAAGTTCTAGAATGTTAACTAGTGTCAGACACAAAACTAGACAAGCATCGCTCACGTAGTTTAGTTGCTCAAAGTTTTGTTAGTTTAAAATATTATTACCTTTTAAGACTAGTTCTTACAGTTTTTAGGCCTATAAAACACTTTCTTATTGATGTAATTAGCTAGCTTATCATTGTCATTGATTAATCGAAAACTTTGGAGAGATTTTTCTTCAACCTTTTAGAGTAACTCTTGTTCTAGGTTCTCTAAAAACATGTGATCTTATCTAGATTACTAGTGATAATCAAACCCTAAAATCCTATCACTACCAATCCTTTCTATTTGTTAGAGTTGCGATTCATATCATTCTCTATGTTTTCATGCTTGTGTTCTTGAACCAAATTTGTTTCAATAAAATGATCCTTGGTTCTATTCATATTAATATCGAATCACACTAATCCTATTGACGAGTGTTGTATTTGAATTTGGTATCAAAATGATGGGAATTAAGCATCTACTCAAGCTAGCTTCTACACAAAGGAGGCATGAAGAGCAGCTTGAACAAGTTCTAATAGTTCAAATGAAGCGCCAAAAGTTACTAGAGATTAGAGAACGTTGGAGAACATTAGAGAATTAACCAACATGACACCTACACAGTACTGTGTTGTTTTGTTGATTGTGTTTGTGTTTGAAAGAAATTACAAAATGAAACTGGAGTAAAAAACAAAACTAGACAAGTGTTGATCACATATTTTAGCTACTTAGGGTTTTTTTTAATTTCAAAATGTTATTTCCTTTTAGGAACTAGTTCATAGGGTTTTTATGCCTATAAAAAG
Organism: Erythroxylum baracoense; assembly: GCA_025629805.1. Lineage (NCBI taxonomy): Eukaryota > Viridiplantae > Streptophyta > Magnoliopsida > Malpighiales > Erythroxylaceae > Erythroxylum > Erythroxylum baracoense. The sequence goes on from JAOTAY010000005.1 coordinate 36,986,097, forward strand.
CTTTCTTATTGATGTAATTAGTTAGCTTATCATTGTTATTGATCAATCAAAAACCTTGAAGAGAATTTCTTCAATCTTTTAGAGTAACACTTACACTAATCCTACTGGTGAGGGTCGTATCAACCGCCTTTCCTTAAATCTTTGTACTCGTGTTCAAAACCAAGCAACCTAACAATATTAAGCCCACCTTATTTCTATTACCCAAGTGAGTTAATATTTATTTTCTTTTCTTTGTTCCCACACAATAAATGCACTATCTCCTTATTGAATTATTCTTACTTGTTATGTTCCTACACAATGCTTTATTCCAATGACCTTCTCTCCATTGTAAGGCCCTTTCATACAATGGACTATTCCTCATCACTTTATATCCATACATAATCAGGTGTTTCTCTCCATTATTTCACATCTTTTGGTAAAAAGTAACTAGTGATCTAGATTTTGCCAATAACAAGTCCCTCAAACAGAGAGAAACCTCATTTTGGACCTTAGGAAACAAATGAAGTGCACTATTTGAATGGAAAAATAGCCACAAAAAACAAGCATTGAATGAGATTATCCATACAGAGTAATGAAGGAAAGAAAAAGATAACACAAACCCTCACCTAGTTATCATTATGTTAATGACCATAACAAGTAAGTAAGAAGTTCAAACTTAAGAATAAAGGACAAGAAAGTTTACTTTTCTGAGGGGTCATCTTGATTGTCATGTACCAATAAATAGTGCTTCAAAATCTTGGGATCCATTGCACCATCATTAAGAAGAGATGGCAACTTGTCAGAGTTAAAAAGGTCTACAAATTTGTTAATAGGTTGTTCATCCTTTGAAGAAACGACTAAAAGACCTGCAAATCATTGCTAACCAACTATGTTACAAGTGAAATAAATATTTGAAACCTCATATACAAATTAGACAGAACCTCTCAAGCTCCTAAACAAGTGGAACAAGCCTTAAAATCACATGTATTTTAAACAAATTCGAAAGCTTACATGCCACAGGATGGTCAAAAGCTTCATGATCTGAAAAGGCTACTGTACTTATGAGCTCCTTATTGACAAATTCAAACCACGAAGGCCTAATATCTAATCCAGATCCTGCACCAACTCACACATTATACATATCACCTATACTACTCATAATCCAAGAGAGGTAAATAGAAATACGAATGTCTATATGCTCCTCAAATTGAAAGGAGAAAACAGAAGACTACAAGCTGATGTAGTGATGTTCAAAAAGTTTCACAATATAAATCAATCTTAACAATAGATGTTGACTCAAATTGGAGTACAAATTTTCAGTTCCTTCTTGTTTATAGGCAACTAATTTGAGTTATGCAATAGTGGGTAAGCCTCGCCTTTCCCAACCCCACCCACTTGAATCCGACTTAAAACTCAAGACATCTTGGTTCTAAGAAGGGACTGCCAGCCACTAAGTAACTTCCTCAGCCACATACAAAAGTATAATTAATGATTTCAATTTGATATAATTATTTAAATTTAAGTCCGAATGGATGTCTATTGATTTCTCAGTTAAAAGGGAAAAGACCATAGATCAAAGCTGGCCTATTGCAGCTAAACCTTGACCCAGTAAATTAGCACCAAGAAATTGATTTTGGCTTGAAATTTTTTTAAAAAAAGCAAATTTTAAATAATATTAATATGCAAAAGATAATGTGAAATCAAAGGTGAGAATGTATCTCTCATTATATAATGGGAAGAACTTACCAGCAAGTATATTGCTAAGAGGAGGTGGGTCCAAAGACAATTCAGAATCATCTTTTTCCCCAGCATGGGTAATAACCTTTTTCAATCGATCCTTTGCTACCTACTTAAACCAATAACATCATGAAACACATAAATCTAAAAACACGAAAATGAAAAGCAACTTTCATTTACATCTAAAAAGAAAGTAATGTCAAAAAGTTCAAAATCCATCTGAACAAAACTACACCCACGTTGCCTAAGACTAGAAGCAGTGATAGTAAAAGTCAACATTTTTTCCATTCACAAAATCAGCACTTAAAAGAGCTAAAAATGAGCTCAAGTTTATAGGGTCATAATCGTTCTGATTTCTTTACAGCATCAAACAATTCAAGGAAGCCAAAGGCACTGTTCAGCTTCTCTGAAATAGAAAAAGAAGTCTATATGGTTTTAGAAACTTTAGTGGCCTAGAATCCAAAAGCGTCACTTCGCTGGAAATTCCTAGACATTTACCTCCAGATTTGGCTGCCGAATATCTGACTCGTAAAATAACCTCAACTTGAATTTCTGGAGCCTGTAAGGCTGATCACTCGATGTCCGTACAGGCACTGCATTGAGTAACGAAACAAGATCCGCAAAAATCACAAACACATTTCAAATCCGCAGCATATGTACAAAACAATTAAAAAGACAGAGAGAGAGAAAGGGCGAGAAAGAGAGAACCGTCGATGTTATTAAAGCTGCAGAAAGGACTGAGCATTTGAATGAAAGAGAGGCCGTTCTTTGCGCAGGCTTCTTCGACGAGAGGAGTCCGGAGCACCATGACCACTGGAGTGATTTCATCCAGTAGCATTCGGCCGAGCGGGGTGGTCGTCGGATCCATTGGCCACCGGAATTCGGTCAGTAGGTGGCTGAGGAGAGTAATAGTCCGATCAGATCTCTATCGCTCTCCTGTTGCCGACGGAGGGGAAAAGGGCAGGTGGAGGAATTGCTCTATCGGATTGAAAAAGAAATGTTGTTGGGCGTGTGAGTTCGGATCTGACCCGTTTCGTTCTTAGTGGATGCAGCCAATTCCTGACTGCACTGGTTTCTTAATACGATCTTTTACTTGCTAAACTCAACATAATAGGTGATTAGTATTTGACTATTTTCTTTAATTTGATAACGAATCTGGGTTTTTTTTATTTCATTATGTCTTTATTTAATCTTTTTCGTTCATAAATTCATCTCATATTAATTACTAAATAATTCATTAAAATTATTATACATGATTTTTAATATATAATTTACAATAAAATAACATTTAACTTTTGAAATAAATGTCATAATCATTTCAATCCTTCGTCGTAATTTTATTTGAAATATCTTGTAATTTTGAAATTTGTGAACTTTCCATTCTTATATATTCCGATCAAAATGATTATATATGATTTTTTAATATGACCTGTACGAGTTAAGATTAATTTAAATACGAATAATTTAAAAGTGCTTCTTATAATAAAAAAATAATATCTAAAAAAGTAAAAGACATTTATGCTTAAAAAAAAAGAAAACATAATTGGTGAGTGGCGAGTGGGCAGTCGATAGTCGATAGTCGATAGTCGATAGTCGATAGTTTACTCCATGTGTGCATCGCTTAACTGCGCCACCAAAACTCTCACTACTTTGTTTCCCAGACATTTACTAGCAACACTCACGCCCACACCTCTATCTCTTCGTCGACGGATCTTAACTCTCACCATGTCACGCCGTCCCAACTTCCAAGGTGGTCGCCGCGGTGGCGGTGGCGGAGGCAGCTCCCGCGACCGTAGCGGTGGAGGCGGCCGAGGCGGAGGCAGAGGAGGCCGCGGTGATCAGCGCTGGTGGGACCCAGTTTGGCGAGCGGAGCGCTTGAGACAGAAACAAGCTGAGGTATGGTTATCGTCGCTCTTCTGTTAATTTACTGGTAATCATGCTTTTAAGAAATGTTTTAGTTAGTGTAAAACTTCCGGTTGGTTGTAGAAAACTCTTAAAAAAATGTGAATTGGAAGAAAATTGTTTGAGAATTGAAAATGTTGTACTTCATATTCTTGAGTTGATTTACGAAAAATACGACTCTACGTCACTACGTGTAAAGAATTAAATGTGTGTGTGTGTGTTTTTGTTGTTTGTTGATTCAAATCTAGAGTGATGTCTCTTTATTTGGAATATATTCAGGCACGCTAAGAGTTAGAAATTTTTGTTATTGAGCCCAGATGGATGTCCTTGATGAGGATGAATGGTGGAATAAGATGGAGGGAATGAAAAATGGAGGGGAGCAGGAGATGATAGTAAAGTGTAATTACACTCGTGCTGACCAAGACACTCTCTCTGATATGGCTTATCAATTGGGTCTCTACTTGTAAGCAGCAATTGCAATTACTCAATTTGTTCTTCTTCCTTGTGTATGTTTTTAGTTTCTCAGACTGGACTAATCATCTTTTTCCCTGATTTTGTAATCGTGGAAAGGTAGCCATGCATACAATAAAGGCAAGACTCTTGTGGTCAGCAAAGTTCCGCTTCCTAATTATAGGGCAGATCTTGATGAGCGCCATGGTTCATCACAGAAAGAGGTAAAACAAGGGGTTAATAATTATATTATTTTTGTAACCCTTTCTAATTCAGACCTCTGTGCAGATCCAAATGTCTACGGAAATTGAAAGAAGAGTTGGAAATCTTCTGGATAGCTCCCAACGAGCAGAATCCTCAAATGGTCCTGGAGGAGCTCCTGGGCAAGGACCCAAACAACCATCACTGAGCTTACAAGTAAAACAACCTGTTCCCACCCTGGGAAAAGATTCCGACAATGAGAAATTCAGTGTTGAACTGAAACAGAGACAAGACAAACTTAAGGTTAAGATTCTAATCCTCGTCTGCTGCTATTGGCATCTCCTTACAGTGATAAGTGGAGAAGTAAAATGCCACATTGCTGTTATATGTACCTTCTCTTATGTGTTTTATTGTTTCCAGGCAAGTGATGATGTGAAGGAAATGCTGAAATTCAGAGAGAAGCTTCCTGCATTCAAAGTGAAAACCAAGTTTTTGAAAGTTGTTTCAGAAAATCAGGTTTCCATCTCTTTGCTTACTTCAGCTTGGCAATGTGGCTCTGTGATTCTTAGATGCTAGCATTAGGAACTCGTCTCCTCTTCTATTTTATCTGTCCATGTATTTTTAATTTCACAAAGACCTGGATCAGGATTTTTTAGCCTAATTCAATATTTTTTTCAACTGCATTATGAATTCAACAGAGGCATACTCCATTCATATCTCAACACCTGCTATATTGGAACAGTTGTGCATCTGTCGGTTATGATCTGAAATCTGACATTTGATTCATGCTCTTAAGATATTAATTAAATTTTGTTTTCACTTCAAAATGGTGAAGAAAATAAACGAAGTTGTAGTAGGTATTGTGCATTGGATGCGAGTCCAGAGATTTTCACATGCAAATGTTGCCTGGAGGAGAATTAGCCAATAGTATCATATCCTTCTAAGAAAGTTTTACAATCAAGTGAGACTTCGATTTAATCACTCTCTCACTCTCCCCCCTTCCTCAGTAACCATTCGGATTGAACTTTGGTAGATGAAGGGGAACTACTATCACTCTCAATCTCTCTCTCATATTTTCTAATAAACATTTGGGTACTTTGATGTCAGTATTCATAGATTGTACAGTACATTACCAAGTCAAGCATTTTTTTTTTCTGTTGATGATGTTATTTTTCAGTGCTTAAGACATATGGACAATCCCTGCTTTTTGTCATGCAGGTATTGGTGATCTCAGGAGAGACAGGTTGTGGGAAAACAACACAACTTCCGCAGTATATATTAGAAGAGGAGATATCATCTATGCATGGTGTTGACTGCAACATAATATGCACACAGCCCCGTAGGATATCTGCCATATCTGTAGCAGCTCGAATATCATCTGAAAGGGGAGAAAGTCTTGGTGAAACTGTTGGTTACCAAATACGCTTGGAATCAAAGCAATCTGCTCAGACTAGGCTTTTATTTTGCACAACGGGTGTATTACTTCGGCGGCTGGTAACTGATCTTAACTTTGCATCTTCCACTTGTGGCCCGGGGTTTCTTTGTTGTTGATTTCATTAACTCTTTTTTTAGTAGTTTCCTACTAAATTTTGTAGATTTAGCTGTCCTCTGATTCTCCTTGGAGCTACTCCACTCAAAATGTTTTTCTATGTTCACCGTGTAACCTAGTTGGAGAAACTTTATTTGGATTGTATGCGACTCAATACTGGTTTATGTTTTGGTTGTGAAATCTCAAAACATTAAACTTGTCCATCACTGAAACTATTTTGAACCTGTTACTTGACTCTTTCTGGTGATTTCTTCTGGCACTTTTACTTAATATTTATTTGGTTCTTAAACAACAGGTACAAGATCCAGATTTAACTGGTGTGAGCCATTTGTTAGTGGATGAAATTCATGAGAGAGGCATGAATGAGGATTTTCTATTAATTATTTTACGTGATCTTCTTCCTCGACGTCCAGATTTACGTGTTATTCTTATGAGTGCAACCATCAATGCCAATTTGTTCTCAGATTATTTTGGAAACGCTCCAATTATTCACATACCGGTACTCCAGTTGTTTGATTTGTCGCATTGGGTTTTTCAGGGATTCTCAATAAGGATCAATCGTGGTAGGGCATGGTTAAGTGGTTATTACTATTCTCTGCATTTTTGCAGGGATTTACTTTCCCTGTGGAAGAATTATTTCTGGAAGATGTGTTGGAGAGAACTCGATATAGTATACAATCAGAGTCTGAAAACATTCATGGGAATTCAAGAAGAAGAAGAAGAAGAGAGCAAGATTTGAAGAAAGATCCTATAACTGAATTATTTGAGGCATGTTGAACTTTGAAGCATAAATTTGATGCCCCCAACCCTAGCTTTTCTTTTATTTCTAAGTTATCTTTCTGAAGAATAAATAATGTCATAAGTATTTCTCTGTTTCATTTGCCTTTTTGGAACAGCTATATTTTATGATTCTACGTAGATTTTTAACAGACAGCATAATGTTCTTTTGTCTTGAGAATTGTGTGAAAGATGATTCCATTCCCACTTTTCCTTTTCCTTTTTCTTTTTCATAAAATGTGCAGAACTCCAAAGTTTGGCTTACTGGGATCAATGTTAGATAGAGCTGCATCTCTTCCTTGCTAGAAATGGATGAAAATGTCTCTTTGATCAGCTTAGGGATCTATAATACAACGTTCTTTAGTCTCACCGAATGTTTTCTTTTTCTTTTTTATAGGACACTGACATTGATTCTCATTACAAAAACTACAGTGCTTCTACACGGCTTTCTCTTGAATCTTGGCCAGGGTCACAGCTTGACTTGGGACTGGTTAGTTCTTCAGAAACTGATTATCCTGTGTAATATGTGTATTCCTTGTAAAGGAAGTACTTTCTTGCCAAAGGAGATTTTACGAGTCTTCCTTAATGAATTTTGCATTTCTTATTGTTAATATTTAAAGATTCCGCCTACAATCATATTACTTCTTGGTTAGCAGTTTCATTTATCTCTTCAACATAATTCATATATCACCTAAAACAAAACCTAAAAGCCTGTTCTAGCTAAATTTTGTTCTCTTTGACACGAAGTTACTATTAAAACTTCTTTGTAGGTGGAGGCAACAATTGAATACATTTGCCGCCATGAAGATGCTGGAGCAATTCTTGTGTTTCTTACAGGTTGGGATGATATTTCAAAGCTGGTTGACAAGATTAAATCAAACAAACTTCTAGGAGACCAGAGCAAGTTTCTAGTCCTTCCCTTACATGGATCAATGCCCACCCTAAATCAACGTGAAATATTTGATCGCCCTCCCCCTAACAAGCAGTAAGTGGCTTACATAATACAAGTCTATACTTAGAAATGAGATTTCAGTTTTACTTGTACTTGAATCCAGACATGATATGTTTTTTCTGTTATTCAATTTTTCCATGCCGCATTTTGATTGCAATGAGTCAGACATTGGCACCGGTCACCTGTGTTAGTGTTCTCTAACCATCATTTAGTCTTTGTTCATGCATAAATGTTTGCTTGTCTATGTGTCTTTGCATGTATGTTTACATTTGTACAGGGGTGCAAACTAATGCCTTCATGATTGTTGTGAGATTGCATAAGACAACCCTGTGAACTTGCATAAGCCAACCCCTTAAACCGTGGGATACCCCTTCCATTCATAAAAAGAGGAGCATGAGCCTGGATTAATACAATGGAGTTGGGTGCTTGAGATCAAGCTTCCTTATATTTTTCATCTTGGGTGTTTGAAATCAAGCTTCCTTGTCTTTTCCATCTCGCAGTCCAGCTTCTAATGATGTGAAGGCTGAGTACATCTCTTTTTATATGCTTAAGAATTTTATGTGTTTTGACTGAGATGTATGCCATTTCAAGACATTAGCTGGGAGGTTAGCTCTTAGGGGCACTTGAGTGAGCATCTTTCTAAGATGAAATTATTGTCGGATTTCAGTCTCAGTCTATCAATAAGTTAACGATCACAAGAAACAATGGCTGTCCTTGTGTCTTTTGTAATATAGACTGGTGCATAGTGCCGAGTTTCAAGTCTAGCGATCTTACAAATTGCAAGAAAATAGATTTTGGTTATCTTGCTTGTGAACTGATGGTAGAGGTATAGTTAATAAGTTCTTTTAGTTATTCAGTTACACCCATGAAATGCTGGGAAATTTTGTACTGTTTCTCCTTAAATTTAATTCTATTTTTTCTGCAGAAAAATTGTTGTTGCGACAAATATTGCAGAGAGCAGTATCACCATAGACGATGTTGTGTATGTTATAGACTGTGGAAAGGCAAAAGAAACTAGTTATGATGCTCTAAACAAATTGGCTTGTCTACTACCATCGTGGATTTCAAAGGCCTCAGCACATCAGGTACTTACTTTATAATGTCCAAGTCTACCAAGAGATTCAGCTCATCAATATTAAAAATTGCAACTAGTCTAATTCGTCAGATTATCAATTGAATGTGATTTTCGGTGTTTCATTGCATGAATAATTATAGAGACGAGGTCGTGCTGGTCGAGTGCAACCTGGAGTTTGTTACAAGCTATATCCAAAAATTGTTCATGATGCAATGCTTGATTATCAGTTGCCTGAAATTCTCCGAACACCTTTACAAGAGCTATGCCTACAAATCAAGAGTTTGCAACTTGGACCTGTTGCAACATTCTTAGCAAAGGCTCTTCAGCCACCAGATCCACTATCTGTCCAAAATGCTATTGAACTTCTCAAAACCACTGGTGCTTTAGATGATAAAGAGGACCTTACCCCACTGGGTATGAATTGGTGCTTTCTTTTGTACCTCGTTTTTTTTGTGGTTTAAGGCTTCTTTCTAAATTGTTAAGCTCCACAGGTCGCCACCTATGCAATCTACCAGTAGACCCAAATATTGGAAAGATGCTTCTGATGGGGTGTATCTTTCAATGCCTCAATCCCACTTTAACAATTGCAGCTGCTCTGGCCCATCGTGACCCTTTTGTGCTTCCAATAGATCGCAAAAGAGAAGCTGATGATGCTAAACGGTCCTTTGCTGGTGATTCTTGCAGGTGATTGCATGAAACTAAGCAATCTTTCTGTTTTTGTATGGTGAACTTTTATCCCATAGATAATGAATCCATGTTTTCTTTAATGCAGTGATCACATAGCACTTGTTAAAGCTTTTGAAGGATATAAGGAAGCAAAACGTAATCGAAATGAAAGAGCATTCTGTTGGGAGAATTTTCTGTCCCCAGTAACTTTGAAGATGATGGAGGATATGAGAGACCAGTTCCTGACTCTCCTGTCTGACATTGGCTTTGTAGAGAAGTCCAGGGGTCCTAGTGTAAGTACAAGATCTCAGAAGTGCCATCTTTGGAGTGAATCTCCCCAATTTAAATTGCTGCATTATAAAGATTAGTTGAAGTGACTGATCCACTCCCTCCCTTATTTTAAATTTTATTGCAGCATTGTTTGTGCTGTATTAGTCTGAAGATGGGGAATTTGGTGGTTAACTACTAAATATGTATGCATTCTGCAGGCTTATAACCAACACAGCCATGACTTGGAAATGGTATCAGCAGTTCTTTGTGCTGGCTTATACCCAAATGTTTTGCAATGCAAAAGAAGAGGAAAGCGCACAGCATTTTACAGTAGAGAAGTTGGCAAAGTGGATATCCATCCTGCATCTGTGAATGCAGGGGTTTATCTCTTCCCTTTGCCATACATGGTATACAGTGAAAAGGTGAAAACAACAGGCATTTATATACGAGACTCGACAAATATATCAGATTATGCTCTTCTTCTGTTTGGAGGTAACCTGATTCGCAGCAAAACTGGTGATGCTATTGAGATGCTTGGAGGTTACCTACATTTCTCTTCATCAAAGAATGTGTTGGAGCTGATCAGGGTAATTTCTCAACAAATTGATTTTGACTGTTCTAATTTGCCACAATAAACCATACCAAATCATATTGTTAAAATTGTAAGCCTGACCTAGCTGATTTTCATTTCCTCTTATCTTGTTTTGCAGAAATTGCGGTCAGAACTTGACAAGCTTCTAAGTAGGAAAATTGAGGACCCAGGACTGGACATAGCAGTAGAAGGAAAAGGAGTTGTCTCTGCTGTAGTTGAATTATTGCACAGCTATAATATTCGTTACTGAAATGTATTCCCTCCATGACCACCATCATTTAAAGGAAATTCTTTTCTAGCAGCGAATGGATGGTTAGATTAACAGTAGATCAACAGATTTTTCGATCAGACAATTTATACGACGAATTTTCCCTATGTTATTTGGAAAAAGAGAATGCCACTTATTCATCCATTAATATTCCTTTAGTTAGTGGCATACTTGGGAAAATTTGAATCATGCTCATCAATGTAAACGGAGGGAAGTGGAAGATCAAACAAAGGATCATGCATCATTGCGGGAAGCTCTGGTAGCTGTTCATGCTTAAGAAATTTAATCACTTCCCCTGCCTTCTCTTGTTCTTCCTAATTTTTCAGGCAACAGTTTGAACCAAAACAAATTTATGACTGGAGAATTACGGGATTGG
>JAOTAY010000005.1:37000442-37025291 GCA_025629805.1 Erythroxylum baracoense
AAAAAAAAATCACACCGACTTTTGCTAAGTGTTTAGTGAAGTGTTAAGTGATGTGACACGCCACCCTCGCGGGGCACAAATTCGGGTATCACTGTCGATATCGGGTTCGGGTCCGGCGGGAGTTGGGGTGTTACAGAAACGGCCGTTGACTTGGAGCAAAACAGAGGTTCTGTCGGAGCTGAATCAATAAAGGAGCATGGTCCGATTCATAGCAAAGTAAATGTTTAACAATTGCTTCAGGCCAAAGGTGATGGAAACTCTCATTACAAAGACTTCTGTCCAACCGACAGGCAATTTTCGTTGTCGGTGAATTGCCTCTTGTCTAGGTAAAGGGGGAGCTTATGTAGTGCATATCGATCAGTTCCATGTCTGCAATCTATTGAGCAAACCTACGCCACCGATGAACAGGGATAATATGCGACCACCCTCCCTTCTTCTCAACAAGGCTAGTAATAGCGTTAAAATCACCTGAGAGGAGCCATGGAAGATGACTTGTGGACTTCCAGAGTAGCATCTTCTCATAAAAAACCTCTCAGTTAGAAAGGACGGGGCTGGCATATACGGCCGTAAATTCCCATGCTACCTCACCCGGACGTTTAACCAAGAGCTGAATATACTGAAAATGAGTTTCTAGAATAATAACCTGAGTGTCATGCTCATTCCATAATACCCAAATACCACCACGAAAGCCATTAGCCTCAGATCGATGCCATCTAGAAAAGCCAGATCTTTTACAAACACCTTCAGCACATTGGGCACTGATTTTAGTTTCACATAGAACAACCATAAAGGGTTTCACCTCTTGGAACATATTTTTGAGTGCTTGAAACATAAGTTTGCTACCTTCACCACAATAATTCCAGATAAGAATATTATCCATAAATAAATAAAAAAAGGATAAAATAGTAAAGAGAGCTATGACGTTGTATGCTTGAGCCCTTCCTCAGAGCGCTTTGTATGCTTGAGCCCTTCCTCAGAGTGCTTGGATGTATTCTCCTAGGTTGTAGAGTGCGATCGAGCCCTACCCTTCTATGAAGTGGGATGCCGAGTTACCTAGCAGTGAAATCCATTGCTTGCCACAGTATCGACTATAAAGTTATTTTGTATACCATTCCGAGCCATTGTGCCTTGTGAGGCCTTAACTGGGTGTTGCACAGTAGCTTTGTTGGTGTCTTGGGGCTCAAGGGTCCTTTGTTGTAAAATAGTATGAGTGTGGTGGGTCGAAGTATCCATGAGCATCCCATCCCCCAATAAGCGCCCAAGTGAGGTGTCTTGCATGGGCGCAGATAGATCCGATTTAAGGGAAGCAACATTTATCACATTTGCATCTATAGGGCTAGCCTGACTTACATCTTCTACCTGCTTGGCCTTGCCATCTATGTCAGCTAGCTTAGAGAAACGATTTTGGGGCGTGGCAGTCTCTATGGTAGAGACAGTTTTCTTGCCCTTAACAGCTTTGGACTTTTTTTTAACTAGCATCCGTTCCCCAAATTTTGTTGTTGTGTTTGGATTAGCCTTAACCAAGTTTTTCCCAGCGGTGTCTATATCTCCATCATTTCCCCCAGCCTGAGATGTCGTAGATTTAGAAGGGCATAGATCAGTTTTATAGCCAAATCGACCACAATCAAAACAAATAGAATATAAACCTTCATACTCAATATTATACCAATGACCTCGAAGGCAGTATCGAGCTACCAACGGCTTAGTAAAATCGACTTCCACACAAATCCGGGTGAATCTTCCCTTGGTAACCAAAGACGTATTACCATCCACTTTTAGTGATTTGCCAATACAGGAGCCAATAACAAATAATGTCTCCTCATTGTAAAACTGCAGAGGGAGTCTAGGTAATCGAACCCAGGCAAGAGTAGACTGGATTTTGGTTTCCCCAGCTATGAAATCTGGTGACTATGGCATTACAGTCAAATAACGTCCGTAAATCATCCATGGGTCATCCTCCATCATATGGCGTAGATCTTCATCCTGCATAAATCGAACCAAAAAACAATTGCGCCCAAGATCTAGCAGATCCATTTCACCTTTAGGTAACCAGAGGCGGTGAACTCGCTGTTCCAAAATCTTGTAGCCAATCGTTTTACCCAATAGGCTAATAACCAGTGATTTCCTCCACGATTCACATAACTCGTCATAGATTGTGTTGTCCACGATAATATGTGACGAGGACGCATCATTTTCAGGATAGTCCACCCGAATGCACCCATTTGCTCTTGTTGTGTTAGAGCCTTGAGGAAACTTGTGCGTTAGCGGGCCACCCATCAAAGAGTCACGGAAGGAAGCAGGAGAGGCTCGTTGAGATACATCCATGGGATCCGGCGGTTTCCCTAGGGGCAAAATGCCATGGGTAGTGTCAGTGGGATTTGAGAGAGAAGCAGTCGTCGCAGTCGCCTTACTCGTCATTTTCTCGGTTTAGCTTTTTCTTTGGTTTATTGTTCTGGGTGTTACAGTTGTTCCTTTGTCACTATAACCCTTTCTTATTTGCCTTCATATTATTTCTCTAGTGTTGTTTTAGTTTTTTTGCTTGCTTTACCGGTGATGCTTGGTTAAACTTTTCTCCTCTCTTATAGACTCTTTAGTATATAAGTTTTCAATTTCATAAAAACACATCATATAAAATTGTAATTTGGTAAAATGTTTATATCAACAATAAATCTTTAATCATAATTAATATCTATTTATAAAATTAAGATCGTTCAAAAATCAAAAACATTAAAAATATAATTTTAGTGTACTTTAATGATTTTGAAGTTTGCAAATATTAATTTTCTCTTTAATTAATTTCAAATATATAAATAAAGCTTCAATATATACATATGTAATAAAAGGTATATATGACAAAAAAGAATTTCAATTTAATCTTTCAATTTTTATTAAATATACATTTGCCATCTTTAATTTTAATATTCATCAAATAAATCTTAAATTTGCAAATAATAATTCAACATCCTTTTTAAATATTAAATGTTAAAATGTATTGTGGTTTATTTGCATTAATTAAACATACCTTTAATTAACCTCTATATTTTAATGAATATCAAAATGGAATATGTATTTTATCTGTTAATTCTCACATAACGAATTCACAATAAACTAATTCATAATTTTGTACTGCATATAAAATACTCTTTCATATTTAATAACAAAAACTTTTAATATTTCATGTTATATAAAATATAACAAGTGCATCAAAACCAAAACTATATAAATGAAGATCTGGCATAATATTATCCGAACTTTTTTTCGATAAATACATTAAATGTGTAATTTAATGACTTAATTTAACATATTTTAAATATATTTAATAAATAATTTCTAAATTTTATATAAACCATATTATATAGTTTTTAATATTTAATTGAATTTTAAAAATTCTATATTTAAAAAACGTAAAAATAATAATTAAACTAAAATTCACTTATTATAAATGCGTATTATTTCTTAACTTTTATGTTATGTTTAATTATTGTAATGCAATTTAATATTTTCAAGTTTGAAGATAATATCATTTTTGGGTACTTTTATAAGAATAATGTATTTATATTAAGATAAATCAATGTGTACTAATTTGACAGTTCACTATTTAATTTATTAATTAGTTTTAAAAAATTTAACAGATTGATTATTAATTACCATTTGTAGGATACAAATAAAATAACTTATATCGAATAAACATGTGACATAATAAAAAATTGTTTCTACAATTTTATTAAAAATGTGGAAGTTTATGAAACAACATATTTTCTACTTCAAAGCTAAAAACAGCGACCAATTTGGGCCGGGTGGGCCTCTCATATGTAGCACATAATTATATAACAAATTTTCTTTCAAAGTACTCTCTTCACGTGTTTTAACTCGGCGACTTAACGCACCGGAAACCTCCAAGCTTGCCGCCGCAAAACCCTATAATGTCCTCATCGGAATCAACGAATCTTCAGGTTCCTTTTTAGCTTTCTTGAACCCTAATCACTTTACCCAGATCTTCAAGAGCTGAAATGGGTCGACCCGAGCCGTGCGTGCTCTTCTCTCAGAACTTTGTCCATCCCCAACTCGACGAGTACGTCGACGAGGTAACTTACCCGGTCACTATCTTCTTTTCACTCCTTCATAAAAAAATTAATCTCTTTCTTTAATTAGTCTTTCCAATTTCTTTTTGCAGGTTTTGTTTGGTGAACCAGTTGTAATTACAGCATGCGAATTTCTTGAACAGAATGGGTCTTCCTCGTCCCAAGTTGTGCCGCTTGTTGGGTATGAATGTTGTTTTTAATTTTGAACTTCGTAGCTCTTTGTTGTTGTTTAACTTAGCTCTGGATTCTTTACCTGTTATGGAAGTAACATACTCTATTTAGTCTAATGTTATAGGAAGTCTTTTACTTTTTGCTTCTATTTTTTGTGGCATGTAGATTGAACTTGGGATCTTGAAATGAGAAAGATCCCAAGAAGATTGACATTCAGGTCCTTATACATTATTCATTATAGTGCTTGCTAAAATTCTGCGGTTTTTGTGAAGATTGTACTTAGTTTAGGTTGAGATTTCCTAATCTGCTGGTACACCGTAACAGGGCCACTTCACCCCCTTCATTTGCTTTGGAGGCGTTTGTCCAGTGTGAGGGAGAGACAAGATTTAGGCGCCTCTGCCAGCCATTCCTCTATTCTTATTCCTCATCAAATGTGCTTGAAGTTGAGGTAAAATTATCAGTATATTTATTGTTATTACTTTTGCTACCAATAATTTGAATTCAATTTTTTAGGCAATAGACTACTTATTGTTTGATTGGTTTATTTGTCTTTTTTATAGCTGTTACATTCAGCTTATTTCCTTCTTGTTGGTCCTTTTTTTTGGGATAGTCAACATTTGTGGTGACTGTTGGCTTATCGTTTCTCTTCTATTATTTACTATAGCTATAACAGTGTCATGAGAAAACTGGAGGAAGCATAGGATTGTATTTACACTAAGATGTATGGCACTTGTTTGTTGCAGGCAGTTGTAACTAATCATCTTGTTATAAGGGGAACATACCGCGGTCTAAGTTTGGTGATATATGGAAACACAGCAGAGGATCTGGGACAGTTCAACATTGAATTTGATGATAACTCTTTAACTAATCTTGTTAGTTCGACTGAGGAAAAGCTTGAAGATCTCCCTCTTGCATTACATTCAAATTCTAGGATAACTGATGAGTCACTATCACCTCTTAGTGTGTTATCTTTACCTACTATAGCTTCTGACATAACTGTTGAGGTTAAACAGTTTTTGCAGCTGATTCTGAAGATGTTAGAGTTGCCAAATTTTGAGGATTCTGTGCATAAGATATTAGATAATGTAGTAGCAGCTGTATGTTCTTATGTCACTGTTGGCTTAGATTGTCTGGCAATGGATCAGAGAAATTTAAAAATTGGTGCATCTAAAGGTCTTGAAGGATTGCACCGTGCTATTCTTGAAGCTAGAAAGGAGTTTGTTGAAATGCTTCAACATGCTTCTGGAGATGAATTAGCTGAGTTGCTGACAGGATTTACCTTTCTGGAATCTGAAGCTGAGTTGGCAACTTCTAAAGAGTTGGTGAACTTATTGTCCCAGTACTTCTGTTTTAACAGAAATTCTACTCGTATTGAACATTGTTATCATCAACAGGTTATTTTCTCAGTGCGCTTGATTGTGTTATTTGTTGACATTATACTTTCTTGTTTATTTGGTATATGGAACCTGTCTCTGATTCCTTGTCTTATGTTCAGAACAAGAATATCATTCTGGGGCTTAGTTTGGCCCTTCTATTGTGCTCTGGTAGGAAAAGCTGCTTTCATTTTGTCGATTGTGGGGGTATGGAGCAGCTTGCATACTTTTTGTCCCATGACGGTCGGCTTTCTTCGGCTATCCTGTTACTGATACTTGGAGTGATTGAGCAAGCTACTCGGCATGCAATTGGCTGTGAAGGAATGCTAGGCTGGTGGCCTCGTGAGGATGAAAACATCCCATCTGGTATTAGTAAAGGTTATAGTAAATTGTTGGAGTTACTCCTACAAAAACCCAGCCATGATGTTGCTGCTCTCGCAACTTGTCTCCTTCATCGCTTAAGATTTTATGAAGTTATTTCGAGATATGAGGTGCATTTTCAAGTCGTGTGCACATTTGTCATTGTCTTCAATATGACATGTTGGTAACTTAATGGTGGTTTTATCCTTGCAGTGTGCTGTTTTGTCAGTCTTGGGAGCTCTTTC
Source organism: Erythroxylum baracoense (assembly GCA_025629805.1). Lineage (NCBI taxonomy): Eukaryota > Viridiplantae > Streptophyta > Magnoliopsida > Malpighiales > Erythroxylaceae > Erythroxylum > Erythroxylum baracoense. The sequence continues at coordinate 37,006,674 of JAOTAY010000005.1, forward strand.
TGCTGCTGGAAATGTTTCAAGTGCTACGCCAGACATGCTTAATATGGCAAATTCTCAACTCAAGAAGCTTTTGGTCAGTTCTCAGTCTTCACTTGCATTTACTTAGGCTTTACACAATTTTTTAATTTTCATGTTTGTTGACAAGTACCGATGCAGAAATTAATAATGTTGCGTGGTCCAATTGAAGATCCTTCTCCAGTGGCCTGTGCTAGCAGGTCATTGATCCTTGGTCAAACTGAAGGATTTCTGTCTTACAAAGCAACATGTAGCTTGATTGGTTCATCAGTTTGCTGCTTTTCAAATTGGGATATGGATCCAAATTTGCTAGAACTCCTCAAGGTAAACCATTGATTTGCTCATGTTATTCTCTCTTAGATGTAAGACATATTGTTACCTCTAAGCCTTTTGTATTATGCATCAAGAACTGTTGGAGCATGTTTGCTTTTATCTAAAAAAGAAAGTTTTATGCTTTGGACTAAACAATCTGATAATAATGGGATTTCTCTGCATGGACAAATGTTTTGCTGGAAGTTGGCTGGGCAATAGCAAAAAGCAGAGCTGGTGCTGGCCTTCTGTGGTTAACTGAACATAGTAGTTTGTCTAACATCTGTTCAGCTTAAGGACTTGGTGGTTATCCATGTATTTGTGCTTTGTATACGTGTTCAGTTAAAAGGTTATTCTTCAACAAGAGGATAAAAGAGTTGGCATTGAAAATAACTTTATTATTTCTTTATCCACTGTTTATTTTCCATTTATCTTTTTGGAAGCAGGAGAGGGGCTTCCTTCCTTTGTCAGCTGCATTGCTGTCATCTCCTCTATTGCTTTCGGAAAATGGAGCTATTATGGAAACATTTGTTGATATTGCTTCAACTCTTGGAGCGATACTTATTTCATTCCTTATGTGTCGATCAGGTTTGTTGCTCAATCTATTTTGCGGTTTTACATATAGTTTTTTGACATTGATGTGATCCATCTTGCTGTTTTCCTGTAGGATTGATCTTCCTTTTGGATCATCCGGAACTTTCAACTACGTTGATTGATGCTCTAAGGGGTACTACTAATATGAGCAAGGAGGAATGTTTTCCTCTTCGATATGCATCTGTATTATTATCCAAAGGTTTTGTTTGCAGTCCGCCAGAAGTTGGATTGGTTGTTGAGATGCATTTGAGAGTGGTTTGTTCCTTTACTTGATCAATATTCACTGTTCTGTAGTTTTAACTAATTCTAATTCTCAGCTGTTTTAGTTGCTCATGCTTTGTCCAGGTTAATGCTGTTGACCGATTGCTCACTTCAACTCCACATTCTGAAGAGTTTTTATGGGTTCTATGGGAGCTGTGTGCTCTGTCCAGGTTGAAATTTTTGTGTTCTTTGTTGTTCTCTTCTTATCGGGACAGTTTTGGTTATGAAATTAACCAATGTTCTGTTCATGCTTTGCAGGTCAGATTGTGGTCGCCAAGCTTTGTTGGTAGTGGGATATTTTCCAGAGGTGCGACAACTGTGAAATATAATCCTGCTTCCTGTACATAACTTTCAACTTCCAAATGAAGCCAGTTGCCATTTGTTTTCACAGAATTGAAATTGTTGTCATGAATTGAAATGGTCATTTATTGAGATCTATAGGCTCTTAATTTCTTATGCTGGTCAGTTAAATTTTCCAATTGGGTTTTATTTTGTAGGTGATATCCATATTGATTGAAGCTTTGCATTCTGCTAAGGAATCGGAGCTTCTTGCCAAGAATAGTGGTACTCTCTTTATTCTGTTCTGAAGTGTATACTGGTCACATTTTTCATGTTTAATTTTCTATTATGCATGCAATTTTACTGAAATTTTGAGTATGAAGGTTCTTCACCGATAAATCTTGCAATTCTTCACTCAACTGCTGAAATCTTCGAGGTCATTGTAACTGATTCAACTGCATCATCTTTGGATTCTTGGATTGGACATGCTATGGAACTTCACAAGGCACTGCATTCTTCTCCTGGGTCCAATAGGAAGGATGCTCCAACTCGGCTGTTGGAGTGGATAGATGCTGGTGTTGTATATCATAAAAGTGGGCTTATTGGTCTTTTACGGTATTGTGCTGTTTTAGTTTCTGGAGGAGATGCACATCTATCCTCGGCCAGTATTCTGGTGTCAGATTTAGCAGACACAGAAAATGTTGTTGGGGATACTTGCAGTGGTTTTGATATAAATGTCGTGGATAATCTTGGAAAAATTGTGTCTGAGAAGACATTTGATGGTCTTACACTACGTGATTCAGCTGTAGCACAATTGACAACTGCCATTCGAATTTTAGCGTTCATTTCAGAAAACTCAGTATGTTGATCTTTTTAATCCTTCATTTTTCGAAAGATTGACTTGAACTTGGCTTACTGTAATTTTGTTGGTGTAGACTGTTGCTGCAAACATGTATGATGAAGGTGCCATAACTGTTATCCATGCAATTCTGATCAACTGTAGCTTCATGCTTGAGAGGTCCTCAAATAGTTATGGTTAGTTATTAAATACTTGTGGATTTGAGTGTTGGCATTAATTGCAAATCTGCACTGCAGTCTTTGAAGGGCGTTATCTAGTTGGAATGTAACCATTTGGTTGGAGACAGCACCAACATGGTTGAGTATGATATCTAGGTGATGTATAATGATTAAACTAGTCTGCTATGGGTTTTGAAAGTTGTGAATGATTGGATTGGTCATAAAACTTGCAAGACAAGAAGTTGAAGGTTCAAACTATCAATTAAGATATTCAAATCAAAAGCAAATTGAGATATAAATAGATATGATTGGGTTCAGAATAAAAAATGTTTTAATTCCTGTGGCATTAGAGGTCATGAATGTAGGCACAAAACTTATTGCAATACTAGTTACGCACTACTAAACACTGGATATAGCACTGGCTTGGTGAGAGGAATTGTGACTAAGTCTCAGAATCTGTGTTTGGCCTTTGAGGTTTCCAATGAATCCTAAAAGTCAATCTTGAGTGTGCACTTCAGAAAATTAAACATACTGTTCAAACTGGTTGTCTGAACATTTAAGATTTCCATTAATTAAACACTGGTTAACTGATTTCTCATTTTGCCTGTAAATTAATGACATGCAATGTATACATGCATAGCCTCAAAAGTTAGCCGTCAACATTTGCCTTTTGTGCTCTTATGGGGATTGTTTTGCGTCTTTTTCTGGTTGAAAGACGTGTGTAATTTTATGGAGCAGATTACCTCATTGATGATGGGACAGAATGCAACTCAACAACAGATTTGCTGTCTGAACGTAACCGTGAGCAGAGTTTGGTTGATCTGTTGATTCCTTCTCTCGTATTGCTGATCACCCTTCTGCAAAAATTAGAGGTGGGTTACTTTTCTGAGTCTATTGATATTACTGTGACTTTACTTTTTATTCTGTTGAAAGGACAGTTTCTACTGAACTGTAGAAGCATGAGTACAAGTATTGATTACTTGGTGGTTGAATCTGATGTGATATGGGCTGGTTAAGTTGAGATTGTACGTTATATAAAAACAAATCCTTAAGTTTTTATAAGGCCAGTTGTCTTATTCCCAGCAACTTCAGATTGTATTAAGAGATGCTGTGTTGTTCTACTCGTATGTATGTTCCATTATGAACCACATATGAAGTTCATGTTGGAGCCGTACTTGTCTATTTAGAGTGAAAAAAGTTTTTAGATGATTATTGTACTTGACTATTCAGAGTGAAAAAAGTTCAGATGATTAACTTGTGAATAGTGTACTTGACTGTTGCTCTAGGTTTTGGAAAGGAGTTCAATTGCCCTGTTTTAGATTAACTGTCAAGTTATTGTTACTCCTCAAACTATGGAGTTTGTTTTTATCTCCATCTTTATAGGATTGAAAAAGGTGATCACATGTTTTCTTTGGTAAGAGGGAGCTAAAAGTACATCTCCTAAATATGTTGCTTTTTACGTGTTCATGTGTGTGCAATTCTTAGTTGTTAGCAACATTAGCCTTTTATATTTTCCTGTTTCCATTGTTTATCATGCACCATTACTGGTGGTTGACCCAGGACTGATATACACAGAACATGGCTTTTTAGAACTTGGCTCCACAAGAATGTAATTGTTCCATTTTTTCTATGTCCAGGAGGCCGGGGAACAGCACAGAAATACAAAACTAATGAATGCCCTTTTGCGTTTACATCGAGAAGTAAGGTATTTTGCAGTCTTCTCATTTTTACTTATCTACAACCTGCCATTTCTTTCTTCCTGTATTTAATCAAGTATGCTGATTGCAGCCCTAAGCTAGCTGCTTGTGCTGCGGATCTGTCATCTTCTTATCCTGATTCTGCGCTCGGTTTTGGAGCTGTGTCACATTTAGTTGTTTCTGCACTTTCTTGTTGGCCAATATATGGCTGGACTCCTGGCCTTTTCAACTCTCTTCTTGCCAATGTTCAAGCAGCTTCGCTACTAGCCCTGGGTCCAAAGGAAACATGCAGTTTGCTGTGTCTTTTGGTATGCATGTTATTGGATGCAATTCTTTACATATTTCTGACTGGTCTAATGGTTGTGAAAAACAAAATAAAACAGTTTCAAAAGAAAAGGAAAATAGCAAGCAAAGATTTTTGTAACTGAGTCTCGGGCTTGCCTATTGTTTTTGCATGATTTATAGTCATTAGATAGTTTTTCTTCATGTGAAGGTTATGGGTGTTTGAAACAGTGTTGTGATCCATTGGACTACTTTTTTCCCTATCTTCATGAACTATTGTTTAACAACATTCTTTTCCCCTGTCTTCTGATTGAAGAATGATTTATTACCTGAAGAAATTGTCTGGCACTGGGCAAATGGAATGCCTTTGTTGAGTGCCCTAAGAACATTGGCTGTTGGGACTTTGTTGGGTCCACAGAAGGAAAGACAAGTCAACTGGTATCTGGAGTCTTCACACTTTGAGAAACTTCTTGGCCAACTGAACCCACAGCTTGAAAAAATTGCACAAATTATTGAACATTATGCCATATCTGTACGTATCTCCTATTGTTGTAGCTATTGCCTTTGTTCTTGTTAGGATCTATGCTCTGAATCAAGGTAGCTTGCAGTTTAAGGAATGACAAAATGTTGTCTTTTCTGCTTGTCATGTACTATAAACAGGCATTGGTAGTCATCAGGGATATGCTTCGAGTTTTTATTGTCCGTGTTGCTAGCCTAAAATCTGAAAACGGTTCTGTGCTTCTACGGCCCATATTGTCATGCATTCGTGGTCATCTTTCTACTTTATCTAATCCAACTGATGCAGATACTTATAAGGTGATTCTGCCTTTTCCTATTTGAATTCATTTAATCTTGTGAAGTTTGTTCATCTTCTTGTCAATTTACAGGTTTACAGATATCTTGACTTTCTTGCTAGCATTTTGGAACATCCATGTACAAAGGTTTGCTTCGTACTGCTTGCTTCTGGGATATGTTTCACATTTTGGTTTGTTTTACCTAATTCTATGTTCTCCTGCAATATGTCTCCAGGGACTACTGTTGGAGGAGGGTATTACTCCATTGTTATTAGAAGTGTTGGAGAGGTGTTATGGTGCGATTGATTTGGATGATAAGCAAGTTTTGGATGGTAAAACTAAGTGCAGAATTACTGTAATTAGCTGGTGCCTTCCTGTATTTAAGGCCTTCTCGCTGCTTTGTGGTTCTCAAACATCGTTAATGTATCCTGGGAGATATGAATTGTGAGTGAATTTTATTCCTAGAGCAAGATATTTTTATGTGTATATATCTGTGTTCTTACATGCATATGTCCATATCTTGTTGCACCCTGGATGTGATGGGTTATTTTCTTGATGATTGATGATGCTTGTTTTGAAATTCCTTGGTGGTTGATCAGGCCAAGTTCCAGCAAGTTGAGTACTAAAGATTGTTCATCTATTTTGCCTCATATCTTGAGTTTCTGCCGGGTAACCACTTTTTTCACTCTTGATTTTGTTAAATGTTAAGATGTCAGAGCTGATGGCGCTCTTTTATGTATGCTATTGGTGATTTGACATTTTTGTGTTTTTTTTTGAATTCTCACAAATAATGGTCAGATACATGTTAATCTGCACTCATGAGACCCTTTTTAGAATTGTCCTACCTGACTAAAGGTTCAGAGAAAGAAAATGTGGATTCTTTCTTTCCTTTGAGGATTCTTTTTCTTTTCACGTGTATATGCTGCTTTAACCTGCTCTAAAGCCTCAGAAAAATGAGAAAATATAATCCACAAGAAATACCGTATGAGCACAACTGATCTGCACCTTCAGCTATGAATTTTAACTTTTCTCTTCTGAATTTGAAACTATTTGCTCATATGGTGATAAGAAGGCTTCTGTTACTTTTCAGGTCCTACCAGTGGGAAAGGAATTACTTTATTGTCTTGCATCTTTCAAGGAGTTAAGTTCCTGTAATGAAGGTCGAAGTTCCTTGGTGGATATTTTATGCCATTCAAACTCCAGTAATAACGATTTTGAATCAGAACAAGGATATGAAAAGGATGGGAATTATCTTGATGATTTTGAATGGCGAAAGCGTCCTCCTTTACTATTTTGCTGGAGAAAGTTGATGAGTACAGTTGATTCTAATGATAGTTTGTCAGCTTTTGCAATTGAGGCCATTCATATATTATCTGTGGGCTCTTTGTCCTTTTGTGTGGATGGTAAAAGGTGAGCCAACTATTCTTTTTGTAATATTAACTCTTGTTTCATTTGTTGACTACAGAGGATATTAGTAATTGGGAAAGGTAAAATTTTTCCATTTTATATGTGGCAGTGCTAGTCAATCAAAAATAGACTGGAATATGTTCAACAGAAAATTTATGCTTCTGTTCAAATTTTAAGGTTGTTAACTTTGCCTGAGGGATTTGAACTTTGTCTTCATTTCTGTTTGGTATCAGTCACAATTATTTTCATATTGTGTTATAAAATTTGTAAATCTATACATAAGAGTTCTCTAGGGCATACCATCCTTCTATAGTTCTAAGCTATATATTTTATGATGGTTGGTGATTAGGCTGGATAATGCTGTGTGATGTAAAAGTAAATTGGGACATATATTTCTTTTCTTAATTGTCTTGAGACTGATGGTATGTATATTCTGATGCAAGTATACTACAATGTGAAATGGCCTTGTGAAAGGAATTTTGGCTGAGAAATGTTTTGCCATAAGAATCTATTATGGAGAAGAAAATGCCTATAGATTAGGAAGAAAACTATGAAAAAATTTAAGAATTTTGGCTGAGAAATGTTTTGCCATCAGAATCTATTATGGAGAAGGAAATGTGTATAGATTAGGAAGAAAACTATGAGAAAATTTAAGTTCACTGAAGAAATCACAAGCAGATTTTGAATAAGATCACTATCAAGGCAATTACGACATTCGAGAGCACTGAAATATGAAAATCATGATTCAGTCACACTGAACTTAGCTTAATTTATTGGATCTACTTTTCTGTTGACATTTTCTATAGATGAATTCTTGATGGCAAATCATCATATTACCTATCCCTACGGGTGTGTCTGTAGTTTTTTGCAGAACCTGCGTAGTAAACGCTTCATCTTGTCTTTATTCCCGCTTTTTCATTCTTATGGTACAGTATTTGATGTCATATTTCATATAGCTTAATACTATCTTCAATGTAACACTCATTGAATGCAGAAATTTACTTCAAGAGAAACTTTGACTAAATGTCTTCAAATGAAGTTTGTGTATACTTTTGCAAGGGAATGTTATAGTAGATGAGCAAGAGAATTGTAAAACAGAAGAGTGACAGGCATTTTAGCATACTGTACTCTGTTTAAGTTCAGAGATTCCTATGTCATTTACCTTAGGACGATTAGAGTGCTTATCAATTATGACTTGTGAACTGGTCTTGAAGGCATTGTTCTGCTTCTCTATCAAAGGAAGAAATGAGCAGTGACTAAGGGCATACCCTCTGTTATATGGTGAAAGAAATAATAAGAATGCTTACCACTGGGAAAATATGTGTGCGCTAAAATCTTTTACGTTGGAGAATCTAGGATTATTTTTTCTTAAACAAAAGGTTGTTTTAGATTGGAAATACATTGCATACCATCTTATGCTGTCCCTTGTGTCTGCTCTCTGGATAACCTGGCTGGGGTTTCTCGATAGCTGGTATCTACATTGGCTTCAAATTGTTTCCCATCGACACTTGAGCTCCTAACTTTGTGCTGCAAATATTTAACTAGTTTAACTGATTTCTTTTTCTTTTTTTATTAGTTTAAACTTGGATGCAGTGGGTGCAATCAAATTTCTATTTGGGATTTATGATGGTATGGAAGCAGAAGGTACAGGTGGCTCATCAGTAAGTCTTAGTTCAATAAAAGAAATGATTGCTTTTTTGAGTTCTAAGGTCACTGATGTTGAAGATCTGAGTACCACCTATACTTCAAACATTCTATTCAAGGTAAAGAGATAAGAATTGTGATGTTGGCTGCATTCTCCTCCCTTTTTGTGGTGTTGATACATTGCTAGCTTTATTATTGACAGGCTTCAGAGTCTGCTAGGTCATTGTTGCTGTTGTTACAAAAGCCAACAGGTTCAGTTGAGCTGGATGATATTTCTTGTGGCAAGGGCATTCTTTTGCCACCAAGCAATGCTATGGTTTCTTCACAAATACAGCAGACGATTGATGCTGGTATCGACAAGGCCGATGACTCTCTCTACCTTGGAGACCTTTCAGAAAAATTCTCGTGGGAGTGTCCAGAAACACTGCCTGATAGATTGTCACCAAATATTCCTGTGAAAAGGAAACTTTCATCTCTAGATGGTCCTGGGAAACGTGGTAAGGGGGAGAACTCGATGGCTGAGACAGTTGGGCAAAATGCATTTTCACGGGGACTTGGCTTATCTACAACCTCCGCTGGTCCAACCAGAAGGGATACTTTTAGGCAGCGGAAGCCAAATACCAGCAGGCCCCCATCCATGCATGTTGATGACTATGTTGCTAGAGAAAGAAGTGTTGATACCAATTCCAATGTTATAGCAGTCCAGAGAGTAGGGTCTACTGGTGGTAGGCCGCCCTCAATTCATGTGGACGAATTCATGGCCAGACAAAGAGAACGCCAGAATCCTATTGCTGCTGTAGTTGGGGACCCATCTTTGCAAATGAAGAATTACATTCCCATGAATGATGCTGATAAGGAGAAGGTTGGTAAGTCAAAGCCGTTAAAAACAGACCTTGATGATGATCTTCAAGGAATAGATATAGTTTTTGATGGCGATGGGTCTGAATCAGATGACAAACTACCATTTCCTCAGCCCGATGATAATCTCCTACAGCCTGCCCCGGTCATGGTTGAGCAAAGTTCTCCCCACTGCATTGTTGAAGAGACGGAGAGTGATGCAAATGGAAGTGGTCCTTTTCCTCGCTTAGGTACACCATTAGCATCTGACATGGATGAAAATACTGCAACTGAGTTCTCTTCAAGAATGTCGGTTTCCCGCCCTGAAATGCCATTGACACGAGAACCAAGTGTCTCTTCAGATAAGAAATTTTTTGACCAATCTGACGAGTCAAAGAATGTTGGTCCAGTTAAGACATCCCCTGGGTTTGATTCTGCTCAATCTGCAAGTACTTCAGGTTTTCCTGCTTCTCTTTATAATAATACTGGAGGATCATCTGTTCACTTACCTGTAGATTCTAGGATGAGTGCACATAGTTTATGCATAAAAAACAGCCCACAACATGCGTCAGGATCTCGAATACTGTATGACCAGAAGCTTCCCCCAAATCAACCACCATTGCCTCCAATGCCGCCTCCATCAACTATATCAACTGTAATACCTCAAACGCCTGATTCAGGACCAAGTCAATCATCTCCCTTCATTAATTTGATTGAGGGGCAGCCGCCTCTTCCTACGGGTTTCCAGGTTAGAAAAAATCCTTGGTATACTTGTTGTTTATGGCTTATCCTTGTATTCACCTTGCTTTTATCTTTTTACTCTTTTGCAGGCCCACTCAGATTACCTATCTACATTTGGCGGCAATGCTGCATCTTTAGCTTCCCATTCTGTACCAGATTCCAAGTACTCGAGAACTCCCATCTCTTCTCCTAGTGTACCTTCTGGGCCTCATCCACCACTTCCTCCCACTCCACCTCCCTTTTCTTCTAGTCCTTACAATATAACAACATTGAAGGCTTCATCTTCCCTATCTTCATCTTACAATATTGGAGCAGCTGAACTTTCACAGTCCTCTAGTTCACCTTTAATTGATGCACGCCATGGAAATCTTTCTTCATCAGGTACTGGTCTACCTTCTTATTTGCCACCACCTCTAATGCCACCTTTGGTCAACAGTAGACCTGCTACAGTCCCTGTGACTCCTTATGGAAGCACCTCAATTCAGCAGCAAGGTGACAGTCCTGGAATCCTGCAAAGTCTTTCAATGCCTCAGCCTGTGCATCAACTGCAACCTCTTCAACCTCCACTTCAGCGCCTTCCACAGCCAGCTCAACATCTTTGGCCACCTATACAATCAGCTCAGCATTTGGAAGGAGTACCAATGCCAAGTTCTGTTCAAATTCAAGTACATCAATTGCAAACATTGCAGCAGCCTCAAATTTCTCCTATGCATGCCCATTATCAAGGGCAACAGCCAGAGCTTGCTCAGTTACGACAGCAGCAGCAACAGCAAGTTGAACATGTTCAATCTCATGCTATAAATCAGCGAGATGCTGCTTCCCAGCAGCAACAAGATCTGGGAATGTCATTGCATGAATATTTCAAGGATCCAAAAGCTATTGCGGTATCTGCAGCTTATTATCCAAGAAAATCATTCAGCTTGAGTAAATGTCGAGGATTTACTAATCATCATTTCTCTTGTTTTCATGGCAGGCTTTATTAAGTAACAAAGAAGAACTCTGCCGGCTTTTGGAGCAGCATCCTAAACTGATGCAGATGCTTCAGGTTGGTATTGTTTCCGTGATATGTTTTTTTTTCTTTTTCTTTCGTGTCCTTTAACCATCAATTCTGGTTTATCGGTGTGTAGAGAAGTAAGCCAACTGATGGGCAATTATTTTAGTTGTGATTTTCTCTATATCCCATTGTCTTTCCAAGTTGTGCTTATTAGCTCAGGTTTGTTGAGTTATGAGTTTTTGGACCTGTAAATTCGTGATCAAGCAGATCCTCTGATACCCAGTAATAAACTCTTGGTTTCGAGCTTGTTCCTCACTCACACTTTCAGAGGCTCTGAAACTACCTAAAATTGCAAATAATTCTTCACATTCATTTTCTTTAAACCTCTAAACAATAATATCCCAAGCAACAAATTGCATGATGAACTGGTTGTGTGGCTCTCTTTCCTGTTCTCCATTCAAGCACAGAAAGAGAGTATGGTATCTGTGAAAAGGAGGCCAACATAAAGCCTTGGTTTTACCATCAGAAGTTCGTGCTAGTTGGTTTCTACTAGTTCTCTCAATCTTGTGGCGTTTCCTCCTTTTCTTTGAATGGTCTACACGATTTGTGACTCGAGATGTATTACCTGAGCTGGAATTAGTTGTGCTTTTGAGTTCTTTGATCTGAACTGTTAGTCAGGATGCGATCCTGATACCAAGTACTTAAAGCCATGTGTATCTTTTAAATATAACTGTACACCCAAGCGAATGTTATGTAGATAAATACCATATGGAGAGATTTGACTACGAAGCTGTAACTTGGAAGTGATTTTTGTTTGTTTGTTGTGGTTTACAGGAAAGATTGGGCCAGCAATAGCAACAATTTGTGGAATACTTTCGGAGTTACTTTTGGATCCGGTGTCTCATTAAATCATTGCCCCATTTTCTGTACTGCAAGGAGCACCATTCTATTTATTCTGTAAAATTTTGATGTTGTACCATTAAAATCTGTATATTCTTTCATTCTGAAATATGTTAAATCCCATAATTTCCTAGTAGAATTGAGCAGGGTAGGCATCCGGTAATTGTTTTAGTCAACGAGTTCCTAGTACGTTGGTGTTGGCCCCCAAAAGTCCGCTCTTTCCAAGTTAACTAATTGTTATTTGAAGAGCCTCAAGGACATGGTGACCTGAACTAGATGGTTAGGTTCAATTGTAGAGAAACAATGATAGGAACAATTGGATATTGAATCCAAATGATTTTATATTAAATTATGGCATTATTAATTAACTAACTATATTAAACGGCACGTGTAATATTGAAGCTCTCATGTCATTTATAAGAGCTTCAATGCCCAGAGATATATAGGATTTAGAGACGACACAATCTGGTAAATTATATTCAAAATAAATGTATTTCGAAAATTGTCATAAATTACTTTGAATAAATGTGTACATATATTTATTAATATCTTTTAATATCTTAAGAGTAAATTCAAAATAGAATAAATATTTTTAATAAATGTATTTATGAAGTAGACGTATAACTAAATATGCATTAATTTAAATTTCTTTCTACATTAATCAAGTCTATTTTATCACGGAAATTATATAATAAAATAAATACAAAAAAAAAGATTTGTAATATAATGTCTTGTAATTTTTATCTTACGATATGTAATTAAATAGCTTTATTTTAAATCAATAATAAGTATGATTCAAGTGCTTAAAATTTAATAAGAAGACTACATTTATTATCAGATGAAACATAAGTTTGATGGTCTTCAAAATAATAAATATATTATGTGCATATTTTTCTTTATTGATATTTATCTATTTTCTTATAATAAGTGAAGAAATTAGAGAAATATAATAGTTGGAGAGAGCAAAAATAGATATGAATTGAAAAAATTCATTTTTATATACAAATTTATTCATCATTTAATTTGATTATCTTATATATTATTAATGTTTTAAAAATCGAACCAAAAGTTGAATTGATAAAATAAAAGGTTTAAGATTTAAAAAGTTCAACCAGTATTAGACCGTTATAAAAACGGTTAACGATTAAATAAAATTAAAAATATGAAATACGATTAAAAGATATTGTAAAAAATTTAAAGTTTAATAAAAAAGAGATTGTTAAACTAAAATTTATAAGAACTTATTAATTTACAAAAATTGGTCGATTAACTAATAAATTGATCATTTTTTTAATCGATCAATTTTTAATAATAAGAGTTATTAAAATATATCGAATCGATAAGTTGGAAGGTTCAAGATTTTTACGATTGAACTGACCAAATTGGTTGGGTTTTTAAATCATAGATTTTACTCATTTAAAAATATATTTGTTATTAACTTATTTTAATAAGCATCAAGTCAAAATAATAATTTTATAACACAAAATAATTTAACCAACAATTAATGAAAAGATATTGTGTACAATAACATAATGTACTATTTTAAATAATTCAAATTAACAAAACATTTTTTTCAATGAGAGTAAATTTTTTTTTTGAAAAGTTAAAATTGAATTGAAATAATTAATGAAATATAAGTTAGAGTTTGTCTTTCGTCCAGTACAAGCTATAGAGACATCAAGTTCATTCCACATAATGGACCAAATGATGTCGGGTAACTCAATCATTAAAACGACTTGTTGGGATACCAAAAAAAAACAACATAGACTGCTTCCTTTAGGGTAAAACATTATTCCCCATCTGGATGCAACTTCAGAAGCTTCCGGTAGTCTCGAGTCTCTCTTTAACTCCTTCCTCTGACGATAACTATCAAGGTAAGGAATTTCTGTCTTGTGTTTGTTTCTTCATCTTGCTCTTGATCAATGGTGTCTCTGGTTAGTGCTCCCGATGAATCCTTCTCACTACTTGGATGGATGTGGCATATATGGGTATTATTTCCATTCGTGCGACTTTCTATCTTTTGTTTTGGTGTTTGCGGACGATCGAGGAACTATGGTGATATAGAAGATTAGTCTCGTAAGGTAAGAACTTGCTTCATCTCTATGGCTTTGTTTAGAGCTAATCTTCTTCTTTTAACTGATTTGTATTTCCTCTCTCTGATGATGATGCTTCCGATTTCCTCAACGAGCATTCAATGGCTTCCAAACCACATTTTATGGAGTCAGGCTTCTTTCATCTAGCACAGAGACATCTGCCTCAGTAGAGCCTGACAATTTACAGGTACTATCATCCTTCATTTGTTAAATTTCCCTTGCTCGATATTAGTAGTTGATTCTCTATGATAATGCTAGATTTGGGCATAAACCTTCTGACCTAGTTGAATAAAGAATTTTCTCTCTGGTTCCACCAATCAGAGAGTTAAGAACCTCCTCTCTTGTACGTGCCTTATTATGGAATCTCCTATTATTTCTCTCTCACCAAATCTCCATAATGGAGGAGGTGAAGGAGACGATATATATATACTCATTATATTTAGGGGTGTTAGTCAGCTTCAGAAGCCATTCAATAGCTTCTGTGAAACTTGTACCTCCATAGAGATAAAATTTAATGCCTTAATCCGCTCCCATATGAACTATGAGAAGGGGAATTTGAAGAAAAGATGATCCCCTTGATTATGGTTCTATCTTACATAGAAAACAACCTGAATTGGTGGACATGAAGTGTATTCTGTCTATAGTACTTAACCTGTTAAGCACTGTAAGCCATAAGAGGATAGAGTAAGTTTGTCCTGAAATGTTGCGATTTTGTCACTTCCTAAATTTTGAAATGTTGAAGGCGTTTAGAGGCAGGTTGAGACAATGGAAAGTATCCTCCCTTTGTAGGTTAGGTAGATAGCTAGGTGTCAGATACTGAAGCTCATCTGGAATGTTCCATTAACCTCTTAGTAGTAAAGATTTTACCTTTGCATTGGTAGGAACATTATACCATAGTTGAAGAGCTCGAGGATGTCTAATAAGGGATCCTCATCCTATCCAATTGTTAAACCACAAATAAGCTTTATCTCCATTCCCAATCTGGCATGAGACTAGAGGTTCAAGCATAGGTCTAAGCTTCAATAGCTAGGACAAGGGCTATGAGAAGGAAGGTTTAGTAGGAATAGACCAAATACTAGAGTCTTTTAGAATATAGCTGTGCACCCATCGGATCCAAAGAGATTTTTTTTCTATGAGAATATTCAAGAGATCCTTGATCAAAGCTGCTCTATTAAAGGAGGCAATTGAAATCAATCATAATCCCCTTTCTTCTTTCCTTTTGCAAACTTCTTGTCATTTAACCTTAGCAAAATGACTACCTGAATTAATGTTTCCACATAAGAATCCTTAGAAGAGCTTCTCAATAGATTTGATAACCCCTTTACCTAGAGAAAAATTTGAGGACTAATATATATGGAGGGAATTCAACACTGCTTTTATAAGTTGTAACCTCCCTCCAAAAGAGAGCACCCTATTAGACCACATTCAAATCTTCTCTGTATCTTATCAATCAATGGTTGGCATTTCGAAAATTGGATTCTTTTTGTGGTAATGGGAAGTCCCAAATAGGTCAGTGGGGCTGGTTTTCTGTTCATTCCGGTTATTTGGGAGATTTTGCTCTCTATTATATTAGCCCCTATAGCTAAAACATACTAATTTTTGGTAAAGTTAATTTCTAAACCTGATAGATCCCTAAATTCAGATAAGGTTGACATGAGTAGCTCAATAGACTTGCCATGTGCTTTAAGAGAAAAGCAGTAGATCATCCGCAAAGCATAAGTTGATCAGTCCTACCTTCTTACATTTAGTATGAAATTTAAAGGACTTACTATTTCCCACTTTCTGTTGGATTAGCTGACTAAGGACTTCCATACAAATAATAAAGAGATATGGAGAAATAGGGTCACCTTGTTTTAAGCCCCTTACACTCCTGAAAGAATCTGTTGGAGTGTCATTAACTAGAATGGAGTAAGTAGGAGTGGTTATACATGCCTGAATCTAATTGAGAAACTTCTTTGGGAAGCCCAAGAGTCTTAGAGTCGGTAGGATGAAGTTCCATTCAACATTATCAAAGGCTTTCTTAAAGTCCACCTTTATGATACAATTTGGTGGGCTGTTCTTCCTTTGATACCCTTTCATCAACTCCTGAACCTTGGAAAAATTATCACCAATTATTTTACCGTGTAGAAAAGCACTCTGGTTGTCAAAGATCAACAAATCCAGTACCAATTTCAGCCTATTTGCTAAGCTTTTGGAAATAATCTTATAGAGAAAATTGGTACATGTAATAGGCCTATAGTCGTCCAAAGTAGAGGAACAAGAGGTTTTAGGAATCAGAAAAATGTGAGTTTTGTTGACCTCCTTCAGTAGAATCCCATTAGAGAAGAATTCCAGTACTGCTTTTTTAACCATAGGTCCAATATCTTGCCATGTCTTTTGAAAAAAATAACCATAAAATTGTCAGGACTAGGGGACTTATTCGGATGCATCTGAAACATCACCTTTTTTATTTCTTTATCTTTCACTGGTTTAATGAGAGTTGCAGCTTATTCCTGGGAGATCTTTTTATGAATAATGGAATCAAGAGTCATAAAATTAGTTAGGTTTCGAGAGGATCCATAGAAATTCCTAAAGTATCTCTCTGCTTCCTTAAGAAGGTCCTCTTGATTAGAAATTTCCTCCCCATCTTGTAACTTTAAAGAGCAGATTCCCTTAGCATTCCTTCTGGCTAAAACTGAATTGAAAACGAGTTTTGAGCACCTTTCACCATCTTTTAGCCAATTAAATTTGGCTCTTTGCTCCATTAAGCTGTCATGATCCTTAGCGTTAGAAAGATAGGACATCAGTAAGGTCTTCTCGGCATTCAATAGGCTGGAATTGGTTGGATCAAAGTGAAGTTGCTGTTGAACCATTTCCAATTCCTCTGTAGTTATAGTAACTGCTTTTTAAGTGGAGCAAGGTCTTCTACTCATTAAAGTTTTCATCTCCCTTTTGATAGCTTTAAGCTTCTGGACACAATCATATTGATGAGTACCTACAACTGTAGCTTCCAATCCTTTATGCAAAGCCTCAGTAAATCCCTCATCATCAATTAATAGGTTGTTAAACCTAAATGACCCTCGTCGACCCTGATTATGAGTTAAAATTTCAATTTGCATAGGCGTATGATCTGAGAATAAGGGGTCTAGGAAGGAAGTTATAGTATTCGGGGAACTGTGTAATCCAATCTTTGTTCACCATAGTCTAATCAAATTTTTTCCTCAAAGCCCATCTTCCCATTTGCTTTGTTACTTTAGGTATAGAAATTCCCCTGTGATTTTAAATCGAAGATTCCTAGCTGACCCACATAGTCATTGAAGTCAGATGAGAAATTTCTCAGACTGAAATTACCTTCAGCTTCCATTCTATATAATGTAGAATTGAAATCTCCGTATAGATGCCATGCCCCATTGACCCTATTCTGAAATTGAATTAAGCTATCCCATAACTGTTTCCTCTGGAAGGCATGATTAGATCCATAAATAAAGGAGACAAAGATGTCAACATTTACCTGAATGAGTTTACATTTCAGGTGTATGGTTTACGACTCTGTAGTAAAAACTTGAACATCCACTAAAGTAGGATCATATCCAATAATGATTCTCCCATACCTATGGGCTTGATGGTTAGAGATAAATTTCTATTTTGATCCTAGTTTATTTAATAATTTAAGGTTTTCATATCTAATTTTAGTTTTTAAAAGAGAAAAAATCTATGGCTTTGTGTTATAGACAAAATCCTTTAAAGGGTAGTTGATTTCCCTCACATTCCATGCTAAGATCTTCATAATTTAAACAACGTTGGTTTTGGAGCCCTTCCTTTTGCTCTTGTTAGTTTTCCTTTTAACGACTGTCAAAAATTCTGCAATTGTAGGATCCTCCTCCTTATTGTCTGTAGTAGTACTAGTTGTTTCCTTTTGATCAAACCCTTTAGTATTATACTCAAGATTGGTTGTTGAATCATCTAATAATTGTTCCTCATTCATACCAGCCACAGTGAGCTCTTTTCCTTTACCTTCGGCATTGGCTGTAGCAAAGTCTCCTTCCCCTACGTTACATTCACTCCCTATTGTCCCATCATCATCATCTACCATCACTAATCTTTCCCCATCACCTTCTAGTTCATTTTTTTCTTGACCATCTTCAGGTATAAACACAGATATGGCTTCCTCATTTTGTCCTACCTCAGTATTTGTGAGACCAACACCCATCAATTCCTCATAGTCCTTGTAACACCCCACTCCCGCTGGACCCGAACCTGATATCGACAGTGATACCCGAATCCATGCCCCGCGAGGGTGGCGTGTCACATCACTTCACTAAACAAAAGTCGGTATACTTTTTATTAAAAATTTAAAACTCTTATCAATGGTCATAAATGTGGGCCCACTTTTTCTTTTTCAAAACATTTCGTTTACTTCAACTGAAAACAAAACACATCACATTTTAATCGATGAAAAAGAATAAAGTACAGAAAGTTGATAACTCAAATTGGCCCATTTTATTTATAACAATTTGACACAGCACAATAACAATCAACATTTTCAGTTCTCAAAATGATTACATACATTAGTATTTGATTACAAAGAATACAACATTTTGCGGAAGATACAATAAAGTGAACAGACACAAAGCAGATGCGAACTGATCCCGACCTCTTCTTTTCTCTCTCATATGCAACAGATATACTCCCGTCGCCCAACGGGGTATTCTTCTGAGTCCTGAAAAATAATTGCAAATTTTGGGTGAGTTTTGCGAACTCAGTGAGTGACCATC
>JAOTAY010000005.1:37028844-37040439 GCA_025629805.1 Erythroxylum baracoense
GATTTTGGGATGACCTAGATAGTTGATGTATTTCTTCCTCTTTCATAGTATCTGTATTAGGGTTTCTGTATGTACAGTATGACGATGTATAAACTGTTGATTTTGAGTAATGAAAAGAGGAAGAGTTTGGTTTTAAAAAGTTTGTGATTTACAATTAATGCTTTAAGTATTCAAATTGATATGATGCCATGTGGAGTACAGTAGTGATTGCACGTAGCGCTCCCTTATCAAAGGATATGTATCGGAATAACCTACGGGTGTCCCGGTGCGTACCCTACGGTAATGGGGTGTTACAAGAAGGACCGCGATAATTTCCAGTCATCCAAGGCTCAATGTGGTCGACCTGGTTGTAGATTTTGTAAATCAATTCATGGTACGTCTTCAACCGGTAAAGCTCCTTAAAGTAGTCCGAAGACAGAATATTCATACACAGCCTTTCTCCAATAGCGAATCTATCGCTTTCCCACTCGTCTGTATCTCCATCGGAGATTTTTAATTTATCCAACAAATTGTATCTCCAATTCATTTCCTACTACAACAACAAAGAGAAATAAGGGAAAGAACATATAACAGAATAGCGTAGAAGTCCAAATACAAAAGCATCAAAAGAAGGGATCTGAACAGAATTTGCTCCACCCAGCTGCGCCGATGTTCTTCAATTTTAGGAAAACCTAGGGATTCCTTGAAGCGACTTGGAATACGAGGCAATAACTTCTTCGCTTTGAACCCTAATAAACAAAGGCAGCCAATTAAGTAAAGGCAAGTGGGTACTTCTCAATTTCCTAAGATACCATAAATAGGGCAGTTGTCTTTCATGTAAGCAGAAAAAATAAAAGGGATGAAGAAGAAGCGAGTGAAAGAAGAGCACATAACCCAAGCTCCTCTTCCTCGATCAAATCGAGATGGGTGTCGACAGCTTGGGTGGAGAGGTCAGGGAAGGACTTGAAGAATCTGGGAATCAGCTGAGCCGCCAATTGCTTTGCCTTTATACTCGTTTTTGCTACATCTATGATGCCCTGGTAATTTTTCAAATTATGCTCAAACCCAACACAAATCAGAACTAGAATCAAACGGAAAAAGAAAAAAAAAAGAAGAAAGTAGTAGAGAGAAAGCTACCTGAGACTTGTACTTGGACTCATTGAGACGCTCGCCGGACTCGTAAAGCTTATCGATGTGCTTGGCCTCGTCGCTGGTGCCGACGTCCTCACCCATTATTGTTTCCTCAAATATGTTTCTAAATATGTTTTTCGAAGCTCTTACATTAAATAGAAAGGGTTTTAATTTGGGTGAAAGGAGTTCAAAGGCGAGGGATTGCTAATTTACTCCTGAATCAAGACCCACATATTTTTAGACACGCACAACATAAGCTTAACCTATAATGAGAACATAACCATAAACCTAAACAAAAAAAACCAAAAAATAGACAATCAAACCTTGAGCGACTTCTGCGAGACTTGGATAAAGACCTAGACCTCGACCTTCGACAACTAGCAGGTGAAATTGAGGCGTGTGGAGACGCAGACCTTCCATCTCTCGAGTAGGACAACTATGAAGGAAAATCAAGAATATTTCAAAAAGATTGCCCATTTCAATAAACTAGAAGCAATATCAAAGGAAAGAAGCAGATGGTGGAGAAGGAGAGAAAGCCAGAGGAGAGAGCAAAACTTTATAAGAGAGTAAAACTGTGGAACCTTCGAGAGTGAAGGAACTAGAGAAAAAACGCGCAAGAAATCAAAATATTTAATTAAACAAAGGACAAATGTCTTTTGCGACGTTTTATCCAATAAAACATCGCGGAATTTATTTTGTGACGTTTTATTGATAAAACGTCGCAAAAAGTATTACAAATCTGCGACGTTTTATAAAAACATCGTAGAAAAGTTGAACTTTTCGTGACGTTTTTTAAACGTCACGAAGAGTCTTCACAATCCGCGACGTTTTATTGATAAAACGTCGCGGATTGACTTATTTTCTTGTAGTGAACTAACCTTTGTACAATATTCATTTTATTTTTAAATTTCTAGAGAATCAGTTATAAGGGTCTCGGAAGAAGTGGCAGTTGAGTTTTGATCCCTGCGTTGGAATTATAACCAATTTCTTATGAAGTTATCGATGTTCACAGGATCCGAGGATCCCATGATCCAAGAGATCCTTACCAACTTAATTTTATATCATATGAAGAGTCAGAGGCCGTTTAGACATTCCTCTTTCAAGAAGGTCATTCCTTTACGCATTTGCTATGATATGGTATGCTATGCTTCCTTTTCCAAGCAAATGACCAAAGATCTTGACAACTCAAAGATAAACGAACCGCTTTCTGGCTCCAGCGTTATATACTTCGTGGTCTCTTCCGAGTAGGCTTCTACGGTTGCCGCTGTATGTTTGAACTTTCTTAACTTAAGCATTTCTTGCTTAATTCCCTTTCTTTGATTCTATTTCTTCAAGAAACTATTCAATCCAAAATTTAGGTTGTTGGAAGAATAAGTCAAACGTTAACTTTAAGAGGTCTTACGAAAAGAGAAAGTTCACTACTATTATTATTCATGCTACTGGGGCCCATTTCATTGGTTAGTTAAAACAGTAATCTAAATATTTTCTTGTGATAATTACAAAACGATACAAATGCAACTGGCCAAGCAAGCACAATATGGATCATATATCGTATATATTTTTCCTTGTTAAAAACAGAAAAAGAAAGGAGATTTTGCTCTTGCTCTTTTGGAGTTAATTAATTAGCATGCGAGATCCTAATTCCACTTCACAAGGACATTGACATCTACAAATAAGGGTGCAGGAAAACACATAGCCACGTAGTGTTTAGATAATCAACGCATCCTTTTATGGTGTAACTTAATTAGGCTGTCTGCCATTGCAAGAAACGTGACCTGAGGTCAGCTTCTCGATGCCGTTGCTTCCTTTATCACCTTCATCTCAGCCAATATTATCGAGCCAAGTGTGTGAAACACCGACAACGTGTATTAGCCTCCGGGGCTGTAACATACCACCCCCGTCGTTGACGTCCTTAACGGCGCCGGAAACTCAAAGTTGCCTTAAACACACTCATGTGCATGACTACATATACATTTCCAAGACTCTCACTTAGCACTCCTCATGTGCTTTGTGCACTAAACAAAACTAATTAGCCACACGCTTGCATGTGCTTAGGCTTCAATCTTTTTTCATTTTCTCATATAATTGCCACTAATTCTATCATTCTTTTCTGTTCTCAGGTGTCCCCTCTCTGTATCTCACTCCTACCATCAAAGGGGTTGTGAGAAAATCTTCACTTCTTCGAGCCCTATGAAGGTTGGTTCAATTTGGGATGGAGAAAGGATGGAGGCCTAATGCTGAGATTTCGCCAAGTTGTCCAAGGTGTGGCTCGACAAACACCAAGTTTTGTTATTACAATAACTACAGCTTGACACAACCTAGATACTTCTGCAAAGGTTGTAGAAGGTATTGGACTAAAGGCGGATCATTGAGGAACGTGCCAGTTGGCGGTGGTTGTCGGAAGAACAGAAGAGGGAAGTCCTTAAGGCTATCAACTGACATTGCCAATTCGAAAACTTCAGGCTATGGAAGTGTTTCCGGTGACCATCTGATGAGAAGTAATTGTGGGCACAGAGGAAGTTCTTCGGTTGAGTCCTCTAGCTCAATGGTGGCTGATGGTTCGCATATTGATA
Organism: Erythroxylum baracoense; assembly: GCA_025629805.1. NCBI lineage: Eukaryota > Viridiplantae > Streptophyta > Magnoliopsida > Malpighiales > Erythroxylaceae > Erythroxylum > Erythroxylum baracoense. The sequence continues at coordinate 37,032,528 of JAOTAY010000005.1, forward strand.
TTGCGCTTGTTTACGCCAACTTCCTGAATCCACAGCCAGAATCCAAGTCATCATCTGGTGTTGAAATGACAGAATTTCCTAGTGAGCTTGGTCGATCTCTTGAGTTCACAAACAGTATCTCTAACACGGCTTTCGAACCATGTGTTCATCTAGCGGAAGACAGTGGACTCCTTGGTTGTCTTACAATCTCTGACATGTCTGCTGAAGCTCCTCTAAGCGAAAACGACCACTTGACATATTATGGTGGATTAATTGATCCTACACACAAAAACCAAGATGGTGATCATCAAACACAATATTGTTCAAGTCATGGAACAAGCAACTATGCATTGCCACCTTTGCCAGGAGCTGTCCCTCAGGAAATGCTGTGGCCGAATTCTCGAAACACTATGGATTATCATAGCCTGCAAGTGGATCACCAAGCAGTGTTTGGCCCTGAAACTCAAGATCCCAACACGCTATTCGGTAATTGGAGTCCATTCGAATTATCTAACGATCATACTTTCTCAAGGACTTGATGAAATGGATTCTTTCAATTTTTTTTTCTTGCTATATACTGTATAGAATTGAAATTAATCTATACAAGGATATATATATATATATATAGAACCTTACAGTTCTGAGTTTTTAATTTCTATGGAAAATCTACAAGTAAAGAGTTATGTTGCTTTCGCCGGATTGAAAAAATTATATAAGCTACAATTTTTTTTCCAATTTAATTTTATTGCTCCAGTGTTTGAGTGTTTGAATTCCTGAAACTTCTGAATGCCTTAGTATTGTGATGAATTAATTACCTGTTGGGAAGACGATTTCAGTTTGGTGGTAGATTAATGATCTAACTTAACAAGTTATCATAAACATCAAATAAATTTGCTCCAGGCTCATTCCTCATTCATCAAAAATAAAATTTAGAAAGCAAGTGCCCCGTGCTTCGTTTAAAATTGATGAGGCCGGCTGTGGTGTACGCGTACCTCATCGTAGCTAGGTTGATCAACAGCACAGTAGTGAAGAAGAAAACTGGAAAAGAGGAAAAGATTGGAAGTACTGCTAACATTTTGTCATATTTAAGTTTATTTTTTCTCACTTAGGTTATAATATTTAGGTCAAATTTTCAACGAGGCATCCCAACTAACTCAGTAAACATTACCTTTTAGTTATTTAGTCTTAAGACTTGAATATACGGAAGCTAATTAATCTAGATTTTAGATTCGATCTTTTTAACAATGGTAGGATTTGTATTGTAACTTGAACCCAGCAAATCTACAATTTTCTTTACAATCTTTTTCGTTCAACAATGACCAAAAGATGTAGGACAATATGCTAGAGAATTATATTTGCTAAAACTAAACGAGTAACTCTTAATATACGCTGACACTTGTACTAATTCTAATTGATATGGCAACATTTAAGTACTCATTACCAACCAAACCTGAAATATTTAAGGTGAAAAATTCACACCTTAATAAAACACTATTAATCAAAGTAGTGGCGAAGCTCGGCTAATTTTTAAGGGGGACGAATCAAAAGAAATATAAAAACTCAATCATAAAGATACCCAAAAGTCACCCTTTATCAATTGAGAAGATAAAGAACTTCTCAATTTGATCAAAGATGGCGGTAGCCCCCCCTTGCCACCCCGGGCTACCGCCACTGAATCAAAGTCAGGTTGTTATCGTAGACGTGCTAATATATACTATATACAATAATCGGAAATAGACATTATAAGTTTATCCTTAATCAAATTATTATTAATGTTCATATTATTGATTCAACTTCAAGATAACATACGTAACTTTGATATATCTTTTTTTTTAAAATTACCTTTTAGTGATTGCATCAGATAGGGCAAAATAGAGTGTCCAATGTAGGTGAAATATTCAATTATTATAGATTAATTGCAAATTATAATACATCCTCAAGTTGAATAAATAAAAATACTTGGTGGCGAAATTTATATTCGAGCTTATTTTAAAGAACTAATATCACATTAAATTAACGTAGATATATCACAAATTTTTAGATATATTACTTAGATTATTTTTACAATGAGTTCCCTATTTGATTAGTTTAGATATATAAATAATCTCGTAATGTCACTTCCTCGTATCGGGTTTTTCTTTACAACACTTCTAAAGTTACAGTATAATAAAAAGGCGGTATTTCATGCATATATAATTTACATGAAATACTTAGATTGCTTCACCAAGAGCATAATTTCTTAAATTATTTAAATAAACATATTCATAGTTGCGTGAAAAATATTTGAACTTAAACAATTTTTTTTGCACAAACACTACTGCACTCTGTGTCTGGCATATATAATATTTTAAATAGGGATAACAATGAAACAGGGTAGGCTTGGACAACCCAATCATTATTGCTAGGGTGTGAATTAAGCTTGATGCAGCAAGCCCGAGCCCGTCCGATTGAACTTGACTCGAGCTATTTTTTAAATTAAAAATATAAAAGACATCGTTTTGCTTATATTTATCAAGCCTGGGTAGCCTGAACTCGAGCTCGGCCCAAGACTCGACTTTTTAAAAAGAATCAGGTGTGAGGCCTGGTGGGAGACCAGAGCCTACCCAGATGTCATCTCGAATTTTATACTTGGCTATAAACCCAACTTAGGTTTGGTCTAGTCTCAGCTCAGTCCACTCTCAGAATCTGTAATTTATAACCCAAGTTTGGACCTATCATGCATTTGCAAATACAAGGTCATTGGTGTTCGCCACATGTCTAATGGGCTAAAGATAAACAAGAGATTCATAAAAGAAAATATGGGAAACGAATTGTGGATGTATATGGCTACATCAATATGTAATTTGGTATGCATTCTTATCAACTTTAGGTTGAAATCCTTAATTTTTAATTTGGTATGAGAAATATGTTGCTTTGATTATATGTTTTGTTGTTGACTTTCGGTGTGGGGATGACTATAATTTGATAAAAATTTATCACTATTTGGGATTTTCATGCATTATTCAACCTCCACATGCAATTGTTTTTTAATACTCCAATTGGCTGCATTTCCTAAGCACTTTATTGGGACTTCCATTCTTTTGAGCTAACAGGATAAGCATTCATAGTATGGGCTAACGAACAAACTTTGTGAAGATGAATATGACTTGATTTTATTTTGTAAAGTGTCCTATGAACTCAAGTATTATCATGATGAGATTATGCTATGGAATATAAGAAATATATTGTTTAAGCAACAAATTCTTGGTGAATTTATCCTAATCTCGTAGTCTTCAACTCCAAACCATAAAGCTAAGATCTTTCTTTATAAGTGTCCTATTCTAGGTTACAGTTGAACATATGCTTTATAAATTTTGTATAATTGATCTTTGCTAAAAATTGAGGTTCTATTATGCTTATTATGGCAGCAATTTATAGTGTCCTAAATCTACAAGACCCATGTCTAACTTAACTCATCTATGCAAACTTCATAATGTAAAGGAGTTGTTTGTTTGTAGTTATTGATTATTGACTTGATCTTATTTTGTAGATGTAATCCTCAACATCTAGTAACTTTAATTATAATAATGTTAATAAAATGGTTTGCTATTATAGAGTGGATGTTTGTTTGAGGACATCATAGAGTGACAGTAATCCATATAGAAAAATTTTTGGAATGATTGATAATTGTGAATTTTTTTGATGGTAGGATAAGTACTTTTCTCGGAGAGAGCAATCTATGTAATTAAAAAGATTAAAGAATGGAATATCTATATTGAAGAAGGATGCTGAAAGAATGACAAGTATACATGGACCAAATGAGGATGATGTTCAATTGAAAATTATACTACTCAACATTAAGATGCCGAGTAGAGAAAAAAAGTGTTAAAGTTAATGTTATTGAAATTGAATTTAAGGTTTGTTTTAGTTTTAGTTTTTGTTTCATTATTCATATTCTATATTGTAGTAAAATTTAAATTTTCGTAAGATTAGTATGATTGTACTTATAGTATGATTGTACTTATGAATGTACTATAGGCTTTTTATTATTGAATGAAGATGTACTTTATAAGCCATTAAATACACCAATGCCCTTTCGATAACGATATTTCAATTGCTATCTATCTATAAAATTTCCATTACTAGATTAGTATCTACTTCCATTGTTGGCCTTCGAAATTTTTCGTTTAGTTAAGCATGATTTAAATAAATTATGAGGTAATGATAGAATTATTATTGGAGTTTAATTATTTATTTCAGTGTTAGTAGGATTTTATTTCACTGGTTAGTTAGATTAAAGCAGTAAGAATGTATTGAGGGCAATTGTGGCATGTCACTTAAGTTTAAAAACCATGAAGCATTAAAGGAAGGATAAGGTTGACATTTCACACTCATTAAAGGTATAATTGGAAGAGGAAAATGTTATCTTGTTCTTTAGATGAAGAAAAACGTGAATGAAGGGAGAGAAGGAGAGGAAAATGAAAAAGAGAAAGAGAAGTGAGAGAGTTTCGGCCATCAGAGAGAAAAAGAAGAAGACAAGCTTAGGTTTCATCTTTTCTTAGTTTTCAAGAGTGATTTTGAGATTATTCAAGCAGAGAAAAAGAAAGAGGAAGAGAAGAGCTTCCATTTGAGCCAAAAATCTCTTTGTTTGGTAAAGATTCAAGGTAAGTCCATTTTTAATCCTTTGAAATTTGGAAGGAATTTTGATTCATAAAGCTTAGGAAATACATAGGTTTAAGTATTCTAGAATCAATTTTTAGTAAATATGCTATTTGGATTCCCATTGAATCGAATTTCTGTGCCAATGTTAAAGGAAATCGAGAGAGGCAAGAGGAGCAAGAGGAGGGGCATTTTTAAGCAAGTTTTTAAACAAGGAATCCAGGTAGGTTGCATGTTTATAGTTTAAGTTAATAAGCCAGGAGTATTTTTCCTAATCATTAGATTTAAATGCTTTCAATTACTTTATAAATGTTGCATTTATTATTTCTTAAATGATTTAAGTATTTGCTACATGTTCGGTACATGAGTCTTTATGAAGAAAATTGTATGTGAAATATATCATGCTTATGAAAATCATGTTTCTGAAATGTGCCTTTGTGAAATATGTTTACAAGTCATGAAATTCATGTTTGTGTTTGGATTATGAAATGATGATGGAAATTGTATTTGAAATATATCATGCTTATGGAAATCATGTTTCCGAAATGTGCCTTTTGTGCAATATGTTTACAAGTCATGAAATTCGTGTTTGTGTGGGTTTGTGGTGTCCATCATTTTATGTCATGTGTACGTTGACCATGTTAAAGGCTTCTCCCGCCTGCCCGCTAGTGGTATGGAGCTCCATTCCAGACTCCCTCATGTTTATTGGAGCTTTGCAAGAACTCCCTCACGTATATAGTTTAGTTGCAAGGCTTCTCCATCATGTTTATATGGACTACCCAAACCATTATCTTGCTTATGTTGCTTATGATTTGTTTGACAAGTTTGAGAAATACATGTCTTATGTTGTTTATGATTTGCTTGACAAGTTTAAGAAATACATGCTTTATGGTTTCAATGCATTTTAATACGACATGAATATTTTTAATAGTTTTGCTTGTTTCTCTGCTATAAACTTGTTACCCACGAGCTTTTAGCTCACTCCCTGCTCCCCATCTCCAGGTGACGAGCAATAGATCGAGTGATCAAGAGTCAAGGCACCACTCTAAGTTTACATATTTTTGTATTTTAAATAGTATAAGAAAACTCAAGGCTTTAGCCACATTTCAAGTATTACTTAGTTATGTATATTTTGTATTATGTATTATGAGTCCAACAATGTGTCTTGAAATGCCCATTAAAGCTTTGTAAAAATCCTTTATTTTGAAGTTAACAAAATAAATTTATGTTTTGCTCATGATTTTCCAAGCTTCCGCATTGCATTTTCAAGCATTTATAGAGATAAAATTTGTGTTCTTTCTTCACTAAAAAAGTTGTATTAATCTAGGCTGATTTAGACAAAGTTATCTTCTTAGAATTGTATTTTATCCTCTTAGCTTTCCAATGATATAAAGTTTGTAATTTTTGGACATCGGAATTAAGAGATATGTTTTTTACAAGTTAGTGATGCTACACAGGGTGCATGCTAGATGCTTTATAGCCCTTTTCTAACTTGATCCAACAAAAAAGAGTACTATGGTGTCTTGAAATGGGAAGAATTAGTGTGATAAGTTAGAGATGAAATGAAGGTGATAAATTGAGTAGAACATGTGTAGAAATTTATGATGAATGGGCATAAGTTTGAATGTTATGTTTTTGGGTTGATGACCAAACATAGATTATGATTTGGTTGTAAATGATATTGAGCTGAAATGGAAGTGAGAATGAAGGGAAATAATGTGGAAATTGAAGTAGGATTGAAAAGATATACATAGATGTGCTAGGTATAACTTGTAGGAGTGGGAAATATGGAAATTGGCCAGTAAATGTCCATTGGGCGGACTTTATATCTACTAGGCAGACCTTCTCTGGAATTTTAGAGTTCCAGCTCCATTTATGTCCGTTTGGAGGGACATACATGTCTGCTGGGCGGACATTCTTGGGAAACCTACATAAATGTGCAATTTTGACTATTTAGACGATAAAATCTCTCATTGGGATCTTCATAAAAGTTGTAGAACTCGAAGTCCTCTTCAAAAATGTGTTTTGATGACCTTAATCAGACATTCATAGTGAAAGTTATGCCAATTGTCCCAAATCATATACATTTATAAGTTGTGGACTTATCAATACTTTCTATGATACATTTAGGCTTGAATGTAGCTTGAAATGTACTTAGTTTGATGCAAAAATAAGAGATAAAATGAGTGATATGTTTAGGGTGACGGTTGAGGATATAAACATAAGAATGGATTGTCGTTTATCAAGTGTTCAAATGTGGAATTTTGGGATGTTATGAGAATGGAGATGAATCTATGATGGCCAATGATATTCCATTACAAGAACCCTACAGAGTAATGCGCTCATGTTTGACTCACGAGTTAGACTCCAGAAACGGGGTCTAACATCCATTCCATAACAAAAGTTTCATTACTAGTTAACTAGAATAACCTATAAAAAATGGAGCAGAAAATATATGTATAAACTAGTATAAACATATATGTAATATAAATCATATAATAGAACCTACTTGGCATTCAAAAAATATCAAATCTCCATGCATATAAGATATGTCATTTATAAACATATGTGTAATATTTGTCAGAAATACAACCATCTTATAAGAAAAATAACAACGTTGTTACAGAATACATCGAATCAGTTGTCATAGATTCAAAATACATCAAGTGTCTAGTTTGTTAACTTGTTGGTTACCAGTCCTAATTGTCTCTCTCCTTTTATTTGCAGTAGGAGGTTATGTTAGACTTACCCTTAAATCTAAGACCTCTTAGTTCAAGTGACAATTTAAAAAATCTTGGATTGACCTATCCATATTTCCTTTGAGTACTGCATATCGAACTAGCACTTGTGAACTAACCTATTTATGAACATTCATACGAGTTCAAAATTGATAAAGTTTCTAATAAATGTATATGAGTTTAAAATTAGTACAACTCACGTTGATGCCTTGTTGATTAGGAAGAAATTCATTAGTAGTTGACACACAACTTTGAATTCGAGCTTTCTTGCCTTTCCTTTCCTCCATTATGGGTTCCCTCATCCATTAATTTCATTTGCTTTTCCATCATTGATCTTCATTTTATGAACTGCAAAACAAAACATCATTAGTTTCCATTTAGAACTAAAATGGAGAATGAATTCCCATCTCTACCTGATAAGTGTAAATTGCATCATGTTTTAGGGCATAGTTTGATATGTGTTTAGCTATTAATTCAATTATTTAGTATATGTTTAGGTTAGAATTGTGTTAGTTTGTTAATTATTTGTGTTTTAAGTGTTTTATAGGTTAGTACAA
>JAOTAY010000005.1:37058903-37070846 GCA_025629805.1 Erythroxylum baracoense
GCATTTGATTCTATGCAAAATTCGGCTGAAACATTATACCACCTCTTTCTTATTCTATAAAATGGGCCAAGTATGTGAGTAAGAAAAGCATTACTGGGCCATTTTCCGATAATCATATCTATATCTTGTATAGAGAGTACAAGAAATCAATCTCTTATGAAATCAAAGATTTTGTTCATATTATAATTAAATCACAGAAAGAAAAACCAAAAAAATTCAATAGTTATATGCATTGGAACAGGACATTCGGTCTCTGCATGAAAAATCATAACTTCCAAGCAGAACATACAACTTCCATCGTGTTGAATCACAAACCAGGACTTTCATTGAACAACTTCCAAGCAAAACATACACCACACATTTCACCATCGATTCACAACTTCTCTTCCCTTTCTTCACCATCATTATCACAATTAAACAAAAACCCAACAATAAAAAGGCTCAATCCATGCAAACAACTCAACAAATCTATTCAACCATAATAACTAAACCCACAAGATTCGGTATATTCAAGACATTAAAAAAAAACCTACAAGAAATGACAGAAAACTAACCAGCTGGTTGAGCTCAACTCCACGAGATGATAGTTGGGGGGAAGAAAACAACAAAAAGTCTAGAAGAACAGGGGAAGATTGATTGAAGAAAGACGGAGAAAAATCGAAAAAATGGAGAAGAGAAAATTTCAGAAACGAAGGAGAGGGAGGGAGGGGTGAGTCTGCAGTTTAATTAAGGAAGGTAGGACAACGTCGTTTATCATCGTGGCTTTTTTTTTTTTGAACGTTGCAGCATTCAGCGACGAAATGATGATTCATTGTAAATTGCAAAACCTTTAGCTACGATATTTTATAACCGTTGCCAATACGTTATTCTGATATCATTCATTTTGAGACGAAACTAATATTCTTCGCAAAAGTCTACGCTTTGGCTACGAAATACTTCTTATTGTCGCCAAATGTACAACAATTTGCTACGAATCTATAAAATTATAGCAAAAATTGTTTGTTTTAACTGACGATGGATATTTTCATCTCCTAAGATTATCATTTTGCTACGAATTTTGTAAAACGTTGCCAAAACCTAAGCATTTTTTTTACTTCTTTATTTTTTGGAGTTGTGTTCTTTATTGTTCTTAAAAAACTTTACCTTTATTTCCAATCAGTTCTTTCTCTGTAGTCTCCATCAAGTCTTCCTAAAACTAGCAATCTCTAAAGTCTTACCCACGTATAAAAGCCATTGACTTGATCAAAACACGGTATACAATCCTGTCACTTTTTTTACTATATGTTATATTTTCAGTTGTGGTCTTCATTTCTAAATCTATTACCGACTAGATCGGCTCTTTGTTTGTCAATCTTCGAACATTGTCACAAGTTTTAGTATTTCTTCGATCGATTTTCTCCTGTTTGCCTGTGAAGTTTGCATTTGACTCTCGAGACAACGAGAGAAAGAAAACAAGTATTTTACCATTGTTTCTGTGATAAAGTTGTGGTTTTTATCCTTCCACGGTACATCTGGACATTCTTTGTGTAAATCTATAGATAAGGTGTTTTTTGCGGTGTTAAAGTTGATTTCTTTGTGTTTTGTATTTGTTGTTTGATTTCTTTGTGTTATGTTATTTGCACATTGTCGTTGGAGAGTTAGGATTTTGCTCAGCTAGTTTTCGGAGTCGAATCAATTTACTGTACCTCACAATTACTGAATTTTCTAAAGTTGCTTTTGGATGGTTTTAGGTTGTCTATGAATGGAAGTAGCATGGAATGTGTTAATGTTAGCTATGGAAGGAAAAACATATGATTTGCATTTGAATCTTGGGATGAGTTTGTCATGTTTGTAAGGTGTTTGATAAAATTTTTGTAACGATTTGTAATTGAAAAGTGTTATACTCTAGGCAATCCATTAACAGTGTTATCCATTCAATTTTTATATTTGAATTTGAAATTAAATGTAATCAATTTCGGTAACTAGGACTGTTAAAAAATATTTATCTTCTATCCTAGCAATACTTTAAATTTTGATAGTTTGTTTTCACCATATATGTCTTGCCACCATTTACTGTCTATCTTTGTTATTTCTTTATGTCTATCTTCCCACCAACATTTAACGTTTAATCTAATTAAAACTTTGTTTCTGTTTACTCTTGAAATTGTTTCAAGAGTTTTTTACTTTTTTTCATTTCCATTAATAGTTATACAGAAACATATAGTCATGGCTGTTCTACTTTAAATTCTAAATTTTGCATTAGATACAAGTTACACAATAAATTTATGAAATTGAAATTAAGGGTCATTTTCGTATCATTAAGCACATTAAAGATGTATAAGTACTAAACCTGACTAGTTTTGGTTTTCATCGAAATTAGAGTTAAATAGAATGCTTGTTTTATTCTAAATTGAGTTTTAAAGAATTTACCTCTTAACATTATTAATGAAAGAATGTCGACATGGAGACTAGTTCCCGATGGTCCTAATTCATTCCGTTGAGAGGAATGTAACAAAATTTTTCCTATTGAGAAAACCAACATTGAAAAAGAAATCTCTACTTTATATACTAATTATCGTATGCCTTCTATGACCAATCTACTGCTTCAAGGTGTTTAGTATCATCCAAACAACGCCACTTCTCTTATTATGCACTTCTCCTTTCCTTTTTTGAAGTTATTATATCTATTTACATTTGATGGTTTATACTACATGTTGTTTGAAGCTTCGAATGTGACATGTATGCCCGTATAGACTAGAGCGATGTCACAATAATCCATGAAGGATTAGGGAAAGGATGCCTTTATTGTAGTGTCAACTTATTAAGAGCTTCGCTTGATTAGGATTTGAACTCCAAAATGAATTATATTAATTTTATTTGAAATTTCAAATTTAGTTACACATGAATCTCCACTTCGAAGAAGAAATCAAAAGAAGGATGATGATGAAAAAAACGACAACTTACAACTTATGATTTACCACTTGGGATAAATATTTTCTGTTATCTCAACAGAAAAGAAAAAATCCTAACAAAGGAAATATGTTTTTGTTGTGTGTAAAATTAATATATAGAAACACGAAACTGTTACTAGGATTTGACTAGACTTAAATTTAATTCCAAATTAATATAGAGGGACTATCACCAGGAAGGCAGGTATCCCTAGGCATAAAAAAATGACCAGGAAGGCAGGTATTCCTAGGCATAAAAAAAAAATGATATTCTCGGACCATTACATGCTCAGCAATCAGCACTCATTCAATAATCTCTTAATTTCATTTCTTTGTTACAACTAATTCATAAGATTATAGAATATGAATATGCTGGCGGTGCCCCTCAAATTTCGTTACGTTTGTAGTGCAACCTTCCTAATACACCCTCTACGGCAAGCCAACATATCCAAAACCAGCTTGAGAGCTTAGTTGGCATATGTAGCACCTCAGTTTATAATCTTTCTTAATTTCGACAAAGGATTTCTTTTCATGATGGTACAGTCTTATTCCTCTTATTCCGGTTTGTTCCTTATTCGTCCTTTATAATAAAATAGAATATCAGGTTCTGTGATTGAGGAGGTCTTTTCTTTGGCTCTATACGGGGAAAAGAAGATCGAAAGCTGTTGAATTGGACTCCTATCGCTATTTGTTGCTAGCGATAAGGGGAAATAGTAAACGTACATAATCGTTACTCCTTCAAGAGGAGCTCGCTTCTATAATTATCTTGGAAAGAACGATGCCATAAGAGAAGTGGTTAATGACTTCTTGTAATTCTAATGACATATATAAACTCAACTTCAAAATAATCATTAATTTCCTGAAAATGGCAAAATTTGGAAATCCATTCGTCGAAATCAACAAGTAACATTAATTGAAACCATTTTGTACGATATTTCTCCTGATATAGTAACATCTATGACCTATGAAATCTGTACATCAATCGCCTAATATAGTCTCTGAAGGGAAGCCAGTGAATGGTTTTTGAATTCTAAGCAGGATATGAACAAAGAAGGTTCTCCGGTAGGCAAGAAGAGTTCTTCCAAACTCTAGCATGTAATTTAAGAACCTCCCTTGTTTTCTCTTTGGTTTTTCGGTTGCTTTCGACTTGGAGAACCAAACACAACTTGGACACAACACCTATCTGCAACATCTCTTGAAGCACAGAAGGAGTTGCAGAGAACTTGGAAATGGACAACAGAACCCTCACTGCCTTGTCGCTTGCCACGTGAGAAATCCTTAATATCTTCTTTGAAACAATGGCTAAGCCAGCTCCATGCCTCAACAGCTCTGCTCTTCCTTCCGCGCATTGGCACAACAAATCGATCACGTTTAGTAACATCTCCCCGACCCTTTTCTCTGATGAATCCATTAGAAGATCAATCAAAATCCACACTGCGTTGGCCTCTATTGCTTTGATTCTGTTTCTGCCCCACGGACAAGCATTGATCAATAGTTGCAAGGCGGCTTTAGAGGCTTGTAGAGATATTTGGTCGCGTAAGACTTGAACTGTTTCAACGAACAGTTCCGGTCTCAAACCGATAAGTTTCATTGGATCTGCCACTTCAAGCATTGATTTCAGCAACAGGACTGCATAAGCTCGAGACTCGTAGCTCCCACGTTGCATGACCTTCGTTAAGGACTGGATGATATCGCCATTCTTGTGCACAAGAATCTTGAGCCCTGATTCAGATATTTTGAGACTGTGTAGAATACTTAAAGCCTCATCAACTGGTCTTGCGGTTTGATCAAAGCTCTCATCTGATGATTCTTCAAGCGATGGATATGAGCTGAAATTGTTTACAACTGAAGCTAAGAAGTCTACAACACCCGCAGCTTCCATGCATCTTTTGTTTGTATTGTTCTCTCCAGAGATTGACCGTAGCTCCCTTAAGCATTTGATCTGTTGCTGTGGTGATTTAGCACTGTTGAGGAGCTTTGCGATCTCCGCTCTGTTGACTGGAGGCTTCGGTGTCGGGATCCTTTCTATACCATGCGAAGCGTTGAGCATGCACCAAGATTGTATCAAACGACGAAGAGTATGGTTTGGTGTCAGATCACAATCCGTTATGTCTTGCTTTGTAACTGGACATGTACTGTTCTTGCCCGAAAATAGCCACTTCTCAATGCTCTCCCTGTCGTACGTTATCCCCGTTGGGACTGTAACTGGATCCTTCATGATTTGTAGAGAAATAGGGCAGAGAAAATATGAAGGAACATCAATATCTTCCATTGATTTCAAAGATTAACGAAACCAAGGAGATGAAGATCGATGAATTAAACACAAACCCAGATAAGAAATGAAAGTAGTAAGCAGATAAAGGTATCAAACAAACGCTTGAATCACAAAAATGGAAGCTTTGGAGAATATTTGGGTAGAAAGTAGGTTATAGTAGCTAGCTTTAAAGAATCATTGTGAACTGGTTTGAATTTGAGAAACTTTAGCACACTAGAGTTTGGTTATATATGTGGAGAGAGGACAGATATGTTCAAACCTCAGAAAGTCAAAACACGGAAATTACAACCTTAAGGAGCTGATGAAGCAAGTGAGGTGGGGAACAGGTACGACTTTTCCAAGCTTTTGAAAGGCTCAAAAAAAGAACTTTCCCAGGCACGGAATGGGCTGTTGAGGGTCGGCTTGTGAGAGAGTATACGATAACAGGACCATCACTAGCCCCATATAGCGCACAAGATCAATAATTACATTACATACACCCTTTTGACTTTTTTGTTCTACATCTCTCTCTCTCTTTAGAACATTGTTGGACACAGCTTGTCTCTATGATATTTCCGCTCTTTATCTCTCTACCTCGTGTTTTTATTTTTGAAATAGGCGACGCCGACAAAACACGGTGGCGGTGGGGTCGGTGGCACTGCCTTCACTCTGTTTTGCTAGTACTCGTAATTGTGGAAGTAATGTTCAACGGTTTTTATTTTTGACAGTATGTGTACGAACGGTGCATAGAGTAGATCAGTTCAATACTAGGTAATTTTCACGTCAATACTGTTATAACAAGAGATTTAAAGGGAGGTCATTTTTATAAGAAATTAAAAGTTAAAATATTTTAATTTATTTCTTAAATTTTTGAGTTATTATTACAAAATAAAATAAATCTTGAAATATATTTTATAATTATTTTTAAATTAAATATAAAATAAACAAAAAGAAGTTTAGTAATAGGCATTATTTACTTTAAAGTATTAAAATAGTTATCATCCTTTACTTTCTTCAAGTATAGGAGCTTAAAGAAAATTTGAATTTTGATAATTGTTTTAATGAATCAAAGTGAAAAGACCTAATTAAGCACGTGATATTTATACTAATTTGACAAAAATCAAATTTAATGAACACCAAATTAGGAAGTATCGTATGATCATTAGAGAGTGGTAAAACTTCAATTTCACTCATATATGTTTAATAAATACCTGTTTTTGGTGTTCATAAATCTATGTCGATATGTTTTACACGGACCAAAGTTGCGAGATATACTAGCCATTGACTAGTTTCACCTAGTGGGGAGGGAGGCATTGGAAGATTGTAGATGGAGAGTTAAGTAGTGAGGTATACTGAAGTATTTGTTAATTTCACACATTTTTAAAAAAAATTTAAAACGTTATAAAATTTTAATTTAGGATTTATGCACTAAGTTTGATCCACAACTGTCAATTGGTGACTACAACAGAGAATTTCAGAGTATAATAATTGACCAAAAAAAATAGTAATTTCTGGACATGGACAAGTAGTTGTTGACTTGCAGTCGTTGATTATCAACGTGAAGTATTCTCAAATTTGTTAAAATAATTAACTTGGGCCAGGTATTACGCTTAATTAGTCACGAACAAGTTGTTAGCCCAACAAAGGAGACTATTAGACCATGTCTAGGCTTAAAACAACCTTAGCCGTCATTATTGCAATTCTAGAGAAACAACACTACAATAAAAATTTTGACTTTCCAATGGTTGACGGCCACATAAGCACCGTGCTTGTGCTTGTGCTTGGTCAATTTTTGTTACATTTGTAGAAAGAAAGAGAAAGAGAAAGAGAAAGAGAGGATCGATTATTAAATTTATCTCAAGTTCGTGTAACCTAAATAATCATTTTATTAAATAAAATAAAAGGAAGTACTTAGTTAAAAAGAAAAAGAAAAAGATCCTTTCGAAAATGATACGACATGGTACGTTATGCACGGTATACATCCTTCTCAATTTAATTGCATTCACTGTAGATTGGTAGTTAGTGTCTCCTAACGGTAATTATCAATTCATATTCCAAGCTATTTTGGACTCATCTAATCTTTTGTAACTTTAATAAACAATAAAAATACATTTATATATGCAAGTATAACAATAGCTAATAAAATCTCAAATTGTTAAGATAAAGTAACAATTAAATAAAAGTTCTACAATTTGAAGTGCATACACCTTATTTGCCATGCATAGGATTCGAGACAACAGAATGAGGTAAGTATCTTAATTGTTAAAGAACTCATACATTATATTATGGATGTAAAAATGACTAATGGTAGGATTATGTCTTTAAAGATTGTGGTTAATGGTATTATTTTCAATATAATGTGTGCTTATGCACATCAAATAGGGTTGGACGAACAACTTAAGTGTCAATTATGGAAAGAGCTAGATGAGATAATTTAGCAAATCCCCCCTAACGAGAGATTTATTCTATGAGGAGACTTCAATGGTCATATACGGACAACTTTAGATATATATTCATGGACTCATGGGTTTCAAGTATAGTGATAGAAATGATAGTGAGATTACTTTGTTCGATCTCATGGTTGTGTTGAGTTGGTGAAACTCAAACTTTTTTTAAAAAAAACAAGAAGTACATGGTGACTTTTAAGAGTAGAACCACGAAAACTCAAATCTACTACTTCCTCATAAGGCAGAGCGATCGACCTAGTTATAAAGATTGCAAGGTGATACCTAATGCATGCTTATCAACTCAACATAGATTGTTGGTTTTGGATCTCATAATTAAGGGTTAGAGGAAGAAAAGAAGCCCTAGGAGGTGTACTAAAGTCAAATGGTGGAATCTGAAAGGAGATACTGTGGAATAACTTAGAGATAGAGTAATATATAGAGAAAAATAGAAATTGGAAGAGAGTAGTAACTCTTTTAAGGAATACAACTATAGAGAGCTTGGGATGTTTCTAAAAGGCCCAGGAGTAGCAAGATAGAGTCTTAATGCATATAAAGCTCTATTACATGACACCACAAAAGATAGAGAGATCCCAGGAGTAGTAAGATAGAGTCTTAATGCATATAAAACTCTATTACATGACACCACAAAAGATAGAGAGATCCCAGGGGTAGTAAGATAGAGTCTTAATGCATATAAAGCTCTATTACATAACACCACAAAAGATAGAGAGAGTAGTTAATAGAAAAAGTTATAAACTGGTAAAGAAAAAGAAAAGGAAGATAATCTCAAAAGTTAAAAGCAAAAATTAAAAGAAATTATAGCAACTATTGGAAACTAAAAATGGAGAAAAAGACATTTTTAAGTTGGTGAGAGTTAGGAAACAGAAATCGAGAGACTTAGATCAATTTTGTTGTCTAAAATATAAGGCAGGGTGGGTGCTCGCGGCTAAAGGTCAACATTTCTTTACGTTATCTTATCACTTCTGAGAGATATCATAACTTTACTTATTGCTGACAAATTATAAGGGAAAATTATTAAAACATTTGAGGGAGATGAAGAGTGGAAGAGTAGTAGGGCCTGATGGGATACTTATAAATGTGTGAAAGAGCGTAGACAAAAAGGGTCTTACTTGGCTAGCCAAGTTTAATTTTTAATGTGATCCTTAAGTCTGCCAAAATGTCGGATGAATAAAGACTTATTATGTTAATTCCTTCATACAAAAACAAATGGGACATCCAAAGTTGTAACAATTATAAAGGCATAAAAAAACTTAGTCACACAATAAATTACGGGAGAAGGTGATTGAGAAGGAAGTAAGAAAGGATGCTTCTATCTTGGAGAACCAGTTTGACTTCATGTTAAGAAGCTCCACGACAGCAGCTACACACCTCCTTGAAAGATTAATTAAATATTACAGAGAAAGACAACAAGACCTATACATGATTTTCATTATCTTAGATAAGCCTATAATAGGGTACCTAGAGAAATTATATGGAAGTGTTTAAAAGTTAAGACAGTTTATATGATCTACATACGAGTTATTAGGGATATGTGTGAAGATATTAATACTACAGTAAGGACGACAAGAGGAGATAGAAATCATTTTTCTATCAATATTGAGCTACACCAAGGCTCTTTATTAAGTCCCTTCCTATTTTCAGTAGTGATAGATGAGCTCACCAATAATATCCAAGAAGATGTGCCTTGATGTATGTTGTTTATTGATGACATTATTTTAGTAAATGAGACAAAAGAGGGTATCAATGTCAAAATAGAACTTTGGAGGGATACACTAAAGTCGAAGGGCTTTAAATATTAGCAAAACCAAAACTGAGTACTTAATCTATAACTTTTGAGGCCATAGGGTAACATTCGATGTAAAAATAAAGATTAGTTCATAATTTATACCACAGAAAGAGTGTTTTGACTACCTGAGATCCTTCATCCGAAACAATGACAAGATCGATGAAGGCATAGATCATTGTATTAAATCAGAGAGACTTAAATAGAAGAGTGCATCAAGAGTTTTATATGGCAATAAGGTATCACTGAAGCTAAAGGGTAAATTCCAATGTTTAGCAATTAGGTCGACCATGCCCTATGGGGCAAAGTGTTGAGTCATCAAATATATGCATAGACATAAGTTAATGGTGATAGAGATGAGAATACTTCGTTGGATGTACAATTTTACCAAAAAAGATAAGATCATTAATGTAATGATCATGAGACAAATCAAAGGGATAATATTAATAAAATTTAAGAAAGACAAGACTTAGGTAGTTCGGTCATATTAAAAGGAGACACTTAAATTTTCCAATGAGAAGATGTATAGTAAAAGTTAAAGAGGAATTGGAGTGTTCGATTGTATAGTAAAAGTTATTGCAGAAGACTCCTTATTCCTTTATTGCTCGTCTGGTCTCATCTTCCTAGAAACCAGATCTAGGAGTGGTGCGACCCAGATCTGCCTTCGATGGCCTCCCTTTCTTCTTCCTCTCCACGATCTGCCCCATCTTTCTCTCTCGAGAATTCACTGTTTGTTTATCTCTCTAAAATCACGAGTCTTTTTTTTTTATTCCATAGTTTTCTTTGATAGTTTGGGTTTGGGTTTTTTTGTAGACACAGAGAACCATGTGGCAACAATGATAGTGACATCAAGGAGAACGCTGATCCTCAACTGGTTGGAGAGCAAGTGGTGATTGAATATGTCCCAGAAAAGGCAGAACTGGAAGATGAGATGGATGATGAATTCAAGATCTTTGAGAAATATTCTTTACTTGAAACTGGTGGTTCTGAGGTAAATAATTTGGTTTTGATGATGGGATTATCTTATCATGATTTTTCAGCTCCTTTATGAATGGTATGATATCGTCCTATACTTACTTTACTCTCCAAAGATTTTTCAGGTATTTCTTTTGCTTTATCTTTGTATCCCTCTATTGAGTTTTATAGATATAGGTTTTGCGTATGGTGGTTGGGGTGGTCAAGATTCGCTGGGTTTGTTGCATGTTTTGTTGTGCACAGTAGCCAAAGTTTCTGCATGATCAATAGTACGTTCCTTGCCTGGATTTATTCATAGTTGAGGGAGGTTTTGAGTGGTAGAGGTGCTTATCATTAACATAATTGTCAACTAGTTTCCTTCGTTTGAGTTACTGAATAAAGCCCCCCTTTTATATTTGTCTTGAGTAACGAGGTTTTCTAGGTAAGGGGTGTCACAGGATTTATTTGTGTTGGATTCCTTATGGCATGTGAAACATTTTCGCTGCATATATGTGCATACTATTATTATGTATTCGTATTATTTTCAGTTTTATCTTTATTATTATGTATTATCATTATTCTATTATTAGTATTTTGTATTTGTATCTTTATTATTTGTAGCTATTTTATTTGGTTTTGTTTTATTCTATTTCTTTATGTACTTATTTAATTTTATTTACCTCCACTCTTAACATATCAGTTTTCATCTGCATCATTTTTTATTGTCACATCTGTATGTGGGTCTACCGGAAATAACCTCTTTATTATGTAAAGAAGGTTGCGTACTATCAGACCTTTCTAGACTCCGCTTCATTGCGAGATTTTAAACTGAGTGATGATGATGATGATGATGCATATAATTGTAACTGCTGCTTTGTTTGCTCACACGTATTTATCGACAATGTCTTATGCTTGCAAGGAATACCTAGTTCTCTAAATCCTTTTCTTTCTCTTATCGATTAATCTACAAATCCTTTTATAAAAGACAGGAAATTAAATAGTTATCGTAAAATACGTCCATTAAATAAAAGATATGGAGGTAACAGGGACTTTGTATGTTATCATGTTTAGCTAGGAGAATAGTTATTAATCATTGGATACATCTTTTTAGAACCTCGATGTTCCTAATGCACAGACTAATTGATTGGTATTTTATATCTATCTTGACTAATAATAAGGTGTAGTCAACTGAGCAATATAATTTTAGTTCGTAAAAGACAATCCACGTAATTCTGTTTTTCCATCGATAATCTCTGATGGAAGCAAAGGTAGGGTCCCTGGCACTATGACAATTTTGTAGTTATCAATAAAAACAAAAAGTTAGATCTAATCTACGAATTTTGTATATGTGGGGAAAGGCTAATATTACTAATGGAATTGAACCAATCATGCAAGAGATTGAATTGTCTTCTTTAGGTCCAGAAAACAGAAGCAATCACGGAAGTGTGTATTAACCCTACGTTTGCTTGCTGTCCCTGTAGGTGGGGACGGAAGACGGGGACAGAAAAATTCTGTCCCCAACGTGTTTGCTTGCTGTCTCCACCAATTTCTGTCCCG
>JAOTAY010000005.1:37071274-37082782 GCA_025629805.1 Erythroxylum baracoense
TTGTAATATTTTAAATATTTTATATTGTTCTTAATTTTATATTTGTATGATAATGATTGTCTTTTTTCATATAAATTATAGTTATTATTTATATGTGAAATATCTGTAAATTATTGTTATTTTATATTAATTGTGATTATTATTTTCAGTTCATGTGCATTCTATAGGTTATAGTCCCCATGCATATACATATATGATTATATTTATACAGGGATGTACTTGCATTGATCTGATCTGTTTGTTTTTTTGTTTGTTTATGTTGATTTTGTGTTTGTTTGTGTTGGTTTGTTTGTTATTATTTATTTTTGCTCTTACCTTAGCCGGGAGTCTATAAGGAAACAGTCTCTGTATCTCCATCGGAGATGCAGGCATGACTACGTACATCTTACCCTCTCCATACCCTGCTTAGGCGAGAATTTGGGTATGTTTGGATTGGATTGGATTGTGATTATTATTTATTATTTTGATTTTTGGAAACAAGGTCAAAAATTCAGGACTATTTTGCAATTTTAAAAAAAATTCAAGGATTATTTCATAAATTTAAAAAATTACCCGAAACAGTATCTGATATTGATCGGTACCGGTACAGTACCATACTAGAATCCAATCTAGTACCAAGTCCTATACGATATTCATAACATTGATCAGAATGAAAATTAGTATATAAATAAAATAAATTTAATAAATAAAATATTTTATAAAAATATATTATTAGTTATATAAATTCAAATTATAAATAAGAAAAAGACAATACGTTGTACATACTTTCTATTAGTTAAGGAAATAATGTAAAATAATAATTATCAGAAGGTTATTAATGGAAAGTAGAATTTCTATCACAGAAGTACTTTCTTGCCGCAACTCTTTTCTCTATTTATCGAATTCTGCGGTGGTTGTTCGCTAGGATATCTAAATATGTGACTGCGTTTGGAAACTGTGGTGGATAAGTATTTATCCTCACCGCATTGCAGATCCAAACGCAACCTTATTGACTTCACTCACTCTTAATTTTATATTTTAATTAAAATGGTATTTATATTATTGATAATAATAATATTAATAATTGATGACTACCAAATTTCTTTCATTTTATGTTCATGAATTAAAAGGCACCTTAGACCCAAGTTCAAAACATGAAACAACCTGGAGCCAATTATCGATGCTCTTTCGAATCTTTGTGATCTCACTTTCTTTCCCATGAATTAAGATGGCCTGTCTGCAGAACGTTATTAGGGATCAAATTCTAATTATAATCTTATTTTATTAAGTCCAAATGAATATGTAAATTAGATTTAAAATAATAAAGGTTAGAATAAACAAGGTACTCCGACCCATCTACTACAGCCTCTGGCCTTGGAAACTCTCCTCTGTCGTGTCATTCTTTTTAATCTTTCAGACTAGCTATATATGAGGTCTTTTTATTTTAGTTTATTATGGTAGACCTATAGCTTTATATTTAAAAAATATGTCTGTGAATCGAAGAGATTCTCTATACACTAGAAAGTCCTCATTTTCCATTTTAGTAGATGATAACTTTACATTTAAAGCACAAAACCTATCTCCATTTGTTTAAACTTCTTTTCTAAAGTGTTGTCTCCTTACCTAATTCTATTTTATTCTAGCCACAAACCGACGCTATATAAAAACCTTCATGTCCCTGAATATGCAAAACGTGAACAAATTATTGGCAGACATGCTTAAAAGCATTATATTGACGGACAGGATGAGTATAATTGTATGTTCATGCATATCTTTTATTATTTTTTTCTCCATTATATTAAAAGATTTAAAGACAGCACCAAATTTGAACTTCACGAGAAAAATAAGACGATAACTTCTTTGTTAAATAGCTACTTTTGTAGTTTTCTTTTTGTTTTATTATTGTTTTGGTCTCAATGGAACCTACAGGACCATCGAAGTAATAAACACAATCAAAGGTAGAGTTATAAGGGCCATAGGTAACCTAATATGATATTTTTTTTACTGAACCTTCACGTAGGTTTCTTAGAGCTAAAACTCCTAAATGCTTTCTAGCTTTAGTTGATTTAGCCCCTCTTCAATTGCCATGATTTCCAACTTCCATAGAAGGGGTCGTACCAAATTCTCATTATCACCAGTTTCACATACAAATTGAAAGGGATACGAAATTGCTCACATGGTGGTGGTGTGTATCACATGGCATATACTTATGGACCCCAAGCTATATGTCGTAGCTAATTAAGTTAAAGAATTAGAGGGTTGAAAGCATAGTAAAACCAGAACGTTATCACGACCTGAATGCGGTAAGTATGCACTCTTTCACAAAGGCTGCTATTAACTTGTCAGAAAAGAATCATCAATGCAAGGTGATTTCTGCCACTCCTCAGAACATGATCTCAGGATATTCCTGGTTCTATTTTTCAAATAAGGTGCAGAGTCAGACTGTAGCAACAAGCAAAGCTTTGACACAGCTTTAACATCCAACATTTCTTGAAGCACCGAGATTGTTCCAGAATATTGACATATCATTGAAAGGATTTGAACTGCTCGGTCGTCAGCCGCTGTAGAGACAGTGAGGATCCTCTTTGCAACCACAGCAATGCTTCCTCTGTGACTCAGAAACTGTGCCCTTCCATCAGCGCAAGAACATAGATGGCATAGGATTCCTAGGATGAGCTCTGTGGTTCTTTTTTCTGGTGATCCCAATTCAAGCTCAATAAGATCAAAAACTGCACCTGATTCAATCATCATCATTCTGTTTCTTCCCCCTGGACAAGCGTCTAATAAAACTTGCAGGGCGGAGTTGATTCCTTGCTGAGTGAGTTTCTCTCTCAAAGCGCCAATTATCCTCTCAAAGAACTTAGGTTTCAACCTTTCCATAACACTAGAGCTAGCATCTTCAAACAGTACTTTCAACACATAAAATGCATGAGATTTAACAGAGCTTTGATTATCCATATTGCACCCTAGGACCCAAATCAACGACTCAATAACCTGTTCATTGTCGGCAAGAATCACCTTCGATTCATCTCGAGGAATTCGTACAAACCTAAGTATACTAAGTGCCTCTAAGAGACCAGAACTTTGTCCGTGTTTACCACAGTTCACGATAAACAACAACATGGCCTTAGGCACGCCAGCTTCAATCATGTGCTTCCTATTCCTCTCATTCTCGGCTGCAAACAGTTCCAATTGTCTTAGAATTTTAAGCTGTGAATCGGGTCGAGAAATATCTTTCAACAGTTTCTGAACATGGAACTTGTCGAGACAAGGTTTCGGTGTCGGGATTCGGTCGATACCACGGGACGCGTTCTCAGTGCACCAAGCCTGGATCAACCTGCGCAAAGTGTGATTAGGAGTTAAATCGGAATCTGCTGGCAAGGGCTGTTTCGTGACCGGACAAGTCGTGTTCTTGCCGATGAATAGCCAATGTTCGATGCTTTCACGATCGTAGGTGATGCCTGTGATAGCTGTTACAGGGTCTTTCATGATCTGAAGAGATATTGGACAGACAAAATACTGAGGAACCTCGACGTCATCCATATGATATAGCTAGGATTGAGAACAACCAAAGTTAGGATAAGATGATTCTGTGTGTAAGAAAACGTTAAAATGAATAAGGACGACTGGATGAGGATGGTAAGCAATGAATATGAGGGAGAGGTTTCGTATTCTAAGTTTCAGTAAATGAATGCGGCTGCTTGTGTACATTATTTATCGAGAGGAAGAGAGAACAGGTATTGGTCTTCTCATGTTTGGTCGTATATTCTCACGATGGACCTGTTACAAATAAATCTAAGCGAGAGTTTCGCTGGTCAAACAACATTAATTTTTGCCATATCCATCGACTGATATATATATATATATACACACGTATGCCAAGACACACTAATCGTTACTTATGCACTTACCATAGAAATATATACGGCCTTTGGATTTTGAACAAACTTACGGATTGAAACTAAATACAAATTGCTAATTTCTATGAGCTTTAATTACTAATTAGGTCTTGTACAGGCAATTTATTGATTTCATATGCAACTTTTCTGACTATATGTATTGTTCATTAATTTGGATGGGCCTCGTCTTGGATTAAAGAAATTCTATCCATCTTGTTGATTTCAATTTCAATTTCAATTTCAATTTTATTTTATATTTTATATTTAATAATTTTTATTTAATTAAATTTCTACTTTAATTTCTGTTTTATTTTTTCTGATAATTTATGACGACAACGACAACAACACTCAGTAGAGATTTCACTGAGACGTGAGGTCTGGGGAGGTTCAGTTGTACGCAATCTTACCCTTAACTAGTAGAGAGATTGTTGCTAAATGATCCAAGTGAATGAATAAAAATAAAAATAGAAAAATAAAATATTTTATGAATATTGTAAAAAGTAATTTCATTTTTTATAATAATTTGATTTCATTATTAAAATATAAATATTTAAAAAATATATTTAAAATATATTATTCTTTTAAAAATTAAATTTAAAATATCTAAAATTAATTACTTAGTAAATAAAATTTTGTCTAAAAATATTAATTTCTTTTAAACATCACATGTTATCTATTTTAATTAATAAATATTATTTTAAAAATATCTTCTTTTATGTAACTATTAAATTTTAACAAAAATATGTTAACAATTTAATACACTTATATTAAATATTAATTAGCAAATTAATTAGATATTGTAACTCGTATGTAATGATTTTGTTATCATTAGCAATAAAAGTTTGATTATATTGTTATTAACAATCAATTTCTTTTTAAAAAAAAGAATTAACTTCTGCTCTCTCAACTCTATATTCCGTCCAGGTCCAGGGTTGAGAAACCTACGGTTCTACTGATTGAAAAAAAGGAAAATTTATCACCAATCACTAAAACCTTACTTATAGGACATGTTTTAGCAAAGTAGGCATTTCCAATCAACTATTGCTGAAATATAATTACCGGATAAGTTCAAGATGTTTGAATACATGGTTGGAGGAGTTTATATTTTGTACCTTTTTTTACATATAGGAAAGAAAGAATATAAACATATTACAAATTTCTCACTCTAGCATCTACGTGAACTTTATCATTAATAGATAAGGATGTACTCCTATTTAATTTTTATTTTTAGTGACCAATTTTAGAGAAGAATGGTAAAATCCCCTTATCTGTAGTTCGATGCTGAACACACCATTTTACCACTACAAAAATAAATTAGTCAAAATTCATGCGAGTTAATACAAAACCACGCCACCATATGAAAATTTCTTTTTTAAAATACGAATAAACAAGTCAAATTTCTGTGGTTCAAAAGAGTCGGTTTCGCAAAAGACATGTTTGTAATTAAGAGGGTTACGGTTTGCCAAAATCTCCGATGAGATGAATCGGGACCTTATCAATCGCTTGTAGTGTAAGAATATGAATCAGGTCAAACATTCTTCATGTTTTCACGCTTTGAAATGTCCATTTAAATGACTTACCTAGAATTGCATGTTTTCAAGGTACTTTCTGATTTGTGACTTGTGGCTTTCAGGCTTTTGATGCATCCTCGGAATTTTTTTCCATAATTCGTTTGTTTCTCAGTCAGGTGTTTCACAATTCGAGCATGGCACAATATACGACTTTCGCATCATTATGTTCCATACAAGTTTTGCACGCAATTGAAGAGAGATGTAAGATCCAGACAAATATGACTTGTTTGTGTTAATTACCACCTCCAGTTTCCCAAACGGAAAGGGCACTTCCTCATATAGATGAACCCATCAGTTTTCTATGTATTAATATATTCCATTCACACATTTATGTATTTTTATTTTAGGTTTAAATCATGTAAATTAAAATGAAATGGCAATGGGTTGGGAGGGACGCAGGAGGCCACGACACGGCAAATAGTGCATGTATAGTGGATGGTTGTTTTGGAGTACTAGTCAATGGATAAGTTTTACCCTAAAGAAGCTGACAATTATTAGTAATTGGATTCATGCTAGGCCCCCATTTGTCAAAGAAGGAGCTTTTTGTTGATCTACGAAGTACGAAAGGTTCTTTGGCTCTCCATGATCGACCATTTCTTACAATTTGATAATGCCTATTTCCTCGTCTTTATGACGTTAGTCTCTCTCTCTCTCCATGGACCAAATGTTGATTGATCATAGAAGAACTACACGTACTGTGGTATTGTGTACTATAAGAGATAAGTATGGTTATATATATATATATGTATATGTGTTTATATGTACGTAAATGTGCCGAAGATATTCATTTTTATTCACCTGGATTAAATATAATATTCATCAATCTTAATATGTTAGGCAATTATTTGCTATCCAAATTTGATTTTGACAGTTATGAAATAAAGTTTTAAATTGTAAATTGTGAGTTATTATAAATAGAAAATAGAGTCACAAATATTATAAATTGTGGTAACTGAACCAAAAGAAATTGTATATTGTAGATGCAATTTTAGTTGTACCCCTCAATTTAAAATCCTGTTATGTTGTTATGAACAATCTATAAAGTCTAAATTAATATTCATATTGAGGGCCAAATAGACCCAAAAACACGTTTTTCTTTTGAAATATATAATTCTTTTGAAGAGCTAATTGTTAGAAGAGAGATAGCTTAACTACTCGCAGGTTTTAAGCCTACCCTTCATTTTTCTTGATGAGGCAATCAATGACATTACATATTAGCCATCAGTACCTAATTGCAATTGTTGCACTAAACTGCACAAATTGAACCCAAGGTAGCTGCTTGTTAAGATATATAGTATATATTTTTTAGTTTTGATATCTTATTTATTAAATGGACATGTAAGATATTAATTGGATTTGGATTCACAAAGATATAGTTGTTACATTTATAGTTGTGAAAGAATCCTACACCAAATTGAAGTTTATCATCTGAGAAATTGTGGCATATCAAGTTTGTAATTGTCAAGGGTATTGCTGGATTTTGTGCAAAGTGAAAAAGGGTTTGTGTGTGGAATTTGGGTCTTTATCATGTGTATCATGAGTGTGTCAACTGATGATGATTGTTAGGCTCTTTGATTTATGCATTAATTGTGTTTTTCTGTTAAAATAGCTGAAGTGATCTTGTGGTTTTTTGGTTTTTGGTGAGACACAGTTGAGTCTTTGAGTGAGCATTGTAATTGACTTGTGCAGTGTGTGGATTGATGGGTTATTACTAAAGGTATGGATGTGCTATACGATGGTGTTAACATCTGAATATGGGCTATTTTGTCGTGTTCGTTGGTGGTGTCTTTTTTGTTTGATTGATGAAAATTAAAGGGTGCAACACGTGTTTTCAGAGTGGGAGATTCACTGCTCTATTTTGATCATATGGGAATTGCTAATGTTGGACTATTATACTTGTAGAGTGGCTCATGGTTAGATTGACTTTATGTGAACAACTTTTAGATCTTTTGTTGAGGAGCAAAACCCATAGGAAAGTTGTTCTATTTCAATCTTAAGTGTGTTTAAATTTTTCTATAAATTTTTATATACTTAAGTCTTTTATTTATTGTCTTTCAGTTAATAGATTGATGAGATAAATCCTTTGTTGAGGTTAATACGAGTCGGTCATATTATTGGGTGTGAAAATCTTTTACAGGAAATGAGATTGAGAGATAGTTTCAAGGATTGAGTGATTCAACTTTGAAAGCCCTTGTGTAAATCTATTGAACTTTCGTGAAAGTGATTAAACTGGGTGAGGGTCTCACAGACGTAGGCAATATGTGTCGAATTGCGTTAACAAATCTCAGTTTTGTTTATCTTTGGTGCTTTTATTTTTTCTGATTTTTGTGTTTGCTAGAAACGAATTAGAAAGTTTGTAAAACAATCACCCTTTCAATTTTTTTCAACTGGTATCAGAGTAAGGTCACCAAATCAAGACTTGGTACAACAATTTGGTACGTATCCGAGTTTCGCAAACATGGATACGAGAGAGGGTGCATCGATCACCAAGCCACCACTATTGGACAGCTCTAGCTATCCTGCATGGAGATCACGAATGAGAGTCTGCATCTAGGCTCAAGGTACAAAAGCTTGGCATTCGGTTATACATGGGTGGATGCATCCGATGATTACTGACGATAAGGGTAAGGCGGTTTTAAAAGATCCATCTGAATGGACAAGAGTTGAAGAAGAGAGGGCACTCGGAAACTCAGAAGTAATGCACACAATTTTCAGTGTTGTTGATGAAGAACGCTTCTCAATGATATCGACTTGTGAGTCGACTAAAAAAGCATGGGATACTTTGTAGACTATTCATGAAGGGTCCAAATATGTGATAGTCAAAAGTTCAAATATTAGTTGTAAGGTTTGAAGAACTAAAGATGAATAAAAATGAGACTATTGGGAATTTTCATGAAAGATTGCGTGATATAGCAAATAAGGCACATCAACTCGGGAAAAAATATTCTAAGATGAAACTAGTGAAGAAGATGCTGAGATTACTACCTCTGAGATTTATTCCGAAAATTGCAGTAATAAAGGAGGTCCACGACATCAATGATCTGTCATTAAGAAAGGTAATTGGAATTCTTACAAATTTTGAAATGAATCTACTAAGGGGTAAACAAAAAAGAAGCAAAAGATTGGCATTACAAGCTGAAACTGGCAAAGGTGTGAATGATGTAGAAGATGAATCCGACGAGAATGAAGATCTAGTTTTATTGACACGAAATTTCAGTAAGTAGCTGAATAAAGTGAAAAAGGACAGACCCGAGTTTAGGTAAAATGGTGGGAGCTCATTGAACAACAACTTCAAACAACAAGCCAGAACTCAGAAGGGAGAAATAAAGATAAGGAGAATTCAATTTCATGAGTGTCAGGGCTT
This sequence comes from Erythroxylum baracoense, assembly GCA_025629805.1. Classification (NCBI taxonomy): domain Eukaryota; kingdom Viridiplantae; phylum Streptophyta; class Magnoliopsida; order Malpighiales; family Erythroxylaceae; genus Erythroxylum; species Erythroxylum baracoense. The sequence continues at coordinate 37,080,088 of JAOTAY010000005.1, forward strand.
CAGACATGTACAAGTAAAATGTGCTAATACCTTGAAGACGAAAAAAAGGAAAATATTTTACTAGCACTTGAAGTGAGAATGAATCTGAAAGTGAATATGGTAGTGAATAAGAAATTGTAATTGGTGCTACGTTAGTTGCTTTGTATAGCAAAAATCTAGTAGCATGCTTAACAGTAACTAAGAAGGAAGTAACTGAAGACGAAAAAGGGGGCAAATCAGAAAATTTTAAAAAAACAAAGGCAGGTCAGGCCAAGGTTCAATATCAGATTATGACTGTGATGAAAGTGGTTTAGATGATAAAAGGAAGAATATTTATGAGGCTTATGAAGTTATGTATGAAAAATGGGTGAAAACATGTAGAAAGAATGAAAGGTTGAAAGAAGAAAACTTCTTTATGAAGAACATTATCCAAGACTTAGAGAAGAAATTGATGGTAGCTTTAGATGAGCTCGGTAAAGCCAGACTGAAGTTAGCAAGTACTGAAATTTGATAATGCTAAATGGGGGCACAGAAAAGTTAGAAAAGTTGATCGAAATCGGTAAGGTTAAAGGGGATCTTTAAGGCATTGGTTACAAAGGTAAGTGCTCCAAGGTGAATGATGAGAAAATTGATATACCCAGATCTATCCAAGAAGAAACATCGAGGAAGAATCAAAGATTTGTTCCCACATGTCATTTTTGCGGAGTTATCTGGTACATAAGTCCAAAATGCTACAAGTTACTACAGATGTTGTTTCAAAGAATCCAAAACCGAACGACCCTATATTCCTCGCATGAAATTCAGAATCAACCTTTAGTATCGAAATCCACTTGGGTTTAAAATGGTCAATTGCAAGCTCTTGTAGTTCTTAAATCGATGAAGGCAACTTTGCATAATGGTTGGTATTTTGATAGTGGATGTTTACGTCACATGACAGGGGAAAAGAATTACCTAACTGATTATCTGAGTTGTATGGATGGGCATGTGACTTTCTGAGATGGAAAGAAGGCTTCAGTGATTGGTAGAGGAACATTATGCGTGAATGGATTGCCTCCCCTCAAGAATGTGCTCTATGTCGATGGATTAAAAGCTAATTTGGTAAGTATAAGCCAACTCTGTGATGATGGCTTGTTAGTTAAATTTACAAGTGATGAATGCAGGGTGTTAATCGAATAAGGAGAATGCATTGTGAGCAGAAAGTGATCAATCAACAACTGCTACATATTGCAGGTCACAACCACCTGTAATTCAACCTCACATAACAGTAATATAGATTTGTGACATCAAAAGCTTGAGCACCTAAACTATGAACTTATTAGCAAGTTGAACAAATTGGAAGCTGTGAAGGGCTACCCACAATGAACAAAGAAGATACGTCAATCTACAGTGCATGTTAAATGGGTAAGCAGATCAAAGTGTCACACAAAAAGGTTAGATATGTTACCTTATCAAGCATATTTGAATTAATTCACATGGATTTGGTTGGTCTAACATAACAAAATAGTATTGGTAGAATGAGATATTTTCTAACTTGTGTTGATGATTATTTGAGATATACTTGGGTATCCTTTTTGAAAGAAAAATCAGATGCTTTCAAGGCTTTTAGAAGCTTGTGCATGCAGGTTATAAATATGAAAAATATGGCTGTGTTGAGAATTTGTTCGGATCACGAAAGGGGATTTGAGAATACAAGCTTTAATGACTTTTGTGAGGAGTATCGCATCATACATGAATTTTCAGCACCTAAAACTCCACAACAAAATGGAGTTGCTAAAAGGAAAAATAGAACACTTCAAGAAATGGTTAGATCGATGTTGAATGGAAGAAAATTTTCTATGCATTTCTATGCTGAAGCAATCAATACAACATTCTACATATGTAACTGAGTTTACCTTCGAAGCATCTTGAATAAGACGTCATATGAACTTTGGAAGGGAAAGAAACTAGATGTAAGTTACTTTCATGTCTTTGGCAGTAAGTGCTACATTATTAGAGATTAGGAACAACTTGAAAAATGTGAAAGCAAAAGTGATGAAGGAATCTTCATTGGTTATTCAATTCGCAGTAAAGCTTACCGAGTTATAATCAAAGAATCAAGAAAGTGCTAGAGTCCATAAATGTTGTGATAGATGATGTATCTCTGTTGAATGATCAAGTGGCAGAAGAAAATCTAGAGAACTAATCCTTAGAATTAGCTCAAACAAGCAATGAGACAAGGTTGAAGAATTGCTCAGATCTGTAATTAGTTGCTGCTGAGGAAGTAACCGCGCGAATTGAAGAACTGTCAGTTACTTCGGATGATGAGTCAACTGAAACACTCGATGCAGAAATTGTTCCCGTAAATGTTCAAAACTCGAGAGAACCTGACTTGAACCGGGATCCTCCCTCTCGAATCAGAAGAAGTCATCCTATAGAGAATGTTATTGGAGATGTTAGTGAAAGAAGAAAAACAAGAGAAGGAAAAAGGGCTGATTATCGAGAAATTGTGGGTTATTTATGCTACACCTCTTCTTTCGAGCCAAAGAATGTTACAAAAGCTTTACAAGATGAGTTCTAGACAGCAACCATGCAAGATGAATTGATTTAGTTTGCACAGAATGATGTATGGAAATTGGTGCCAAGACCATCAGTTGCTAATATGATTGGAATAAAATGGGTGTTTCGAAATAAAATAGATGAAAAGGGTAATGTAACCAGAAATAAAGCAAGGTTAGTA
>JAOTAY010000005.1:37082882-37093244 GCA_025629805.1 Erythroxylum baracoense
GTGTTTCGAAATAAAATAGATGAAAAGGGTAATGTAACCAGAAATAAAGCAAGGTTAGTAGCTCAGGGATATTCTCAAGTTGAAGGAATAGACTTTGATGAAACCTTTGCACTGGTGGCACGACTTGAGTCTATTAGACTATTATTGAGTATAAAATGCGTGAAAGGATTTAAGCTTTATCAGATGGATATAAAGAGAGCTTTTCTAAAGGGGTTTATTCAGGAAGAAGTGTATGTCAAGCAACCAAAAGAATTTATCGATTCAGCTATGCAGACCACGTCTTTAAGCTAAAGAAAGCTCTTTACGATCTCAAACAAGCACTGAGGGCTTGGTACGAAAGACTCACACAATATCTCATCAAGCAAGGATATGAACGAGGTAGTTTTGATAAAACTTTGTTTAATAAAAAGGTAAGATCTAACTTGGTAATTGCTTAAATCTACGTTGATGACATTGTGTTTGGTTCTACTCATCCAAAGATAGTAGATGAATTTGTTAAACTAATATCGTCTGAATTTGAGTTGAGCATGATAGGTGAACTGAATTTCTTTTTGGGTTTGCAAATTAAACAAGTGAAGGATGGAATTTTTTTTCGCAAACCAAATATGCCAAGAGTTTAATAAAGAAGTTCAATCTTAAGAATACCAGACATGTGAGAACACCTATGAGTGTCTCAGTAAAGCTAAACAGAGATGAGAATGGTAAAAGTGTTGATGTTAGTTTATATCAGCGCATGATCAAAAGTCTATTATATTTGACTGCAAGTAGGCAAAATATTTATTATAGCGTTTGTGTATGTGCTCGTTATCAAGCCAATCCTAAAGAAGCACACCTGACAACTGTCAAGAGGATTATCAGATATGTAAGCAGAATATCTGATTTTGGAATATGGTATACATCTGACTCGACATCTTATCTAACTATACATAGTGATGTGGATTGGGCTGGAAACTTAGAGGATCGGAATAGCACTTCAGGAGGTTGTTTCTTCCTAGGAAACAATTTGATCTATCTCTTGCTATAACAAGAAGTAGAAATCAATTTCACTATTGACCATAGAGGCTAAATATATCACTGCAGGTAGTTATTCACAACTTCTTTGGATGAAACAGATGTTAGAAGATTACAGGATTGATCAAAATGTGCTGACAATTTTATGCGATAACAAGAGTGTCATAGACATCTCGAAAAATCCAGTTCAGCATTCAAGGACGAAACACATCTATCTGAGATACCACTTTATTCGAGAGCTTGTGGAAAGCAAAATAGTCACCTTGTCACATGTATCTATGGAAAAGCAATTGTCGGATATCTTTACAAAACCTCTTGATGCATTAAAGTTTGAACTTTTTCCAGGGGCTTTGGGAATGTGTGGTTTACATTATTGATGTATATTTCTTTATTTAAAAAAATGAAATGAAACGTTTTATATGTAAGGAGATTAAAAATCCATAACTTTTATTTTTTTTCTCTATCACTACATAACCCCTCAGCTACCTCCACACTCCTCTTCTCTCTTACAATTTCATCTTCACGTTATTCAACATATGGGCTTCTTTTTCCTTTTAGCTAAATCATTAGATATTCAATCTCATTCTCAAGATTGATTTGTGTTTTTGGCATCTCAAAATTCATCATCACCAATAATTTTCTAGTCACTCTTCTCTCTACACTATTGTCTTCACCTTGAAATTGAATGCGTGTTTGTTTTTTCTAATTGGAATAGGCAAGAATAAAGAGAAAAAGTCCTCTTCAGTGTTAGAAAAGAAAGCAGTAGCTCCATCAGGTCATTTAAGTCGATTAATGCTCAACTGACTCCCGGAAGGAGACTCATTGGGATTGGGTCATCTTTGGTTGCTCCCATTGATATTCTCGACACTACTTCTGTTCAGGAAAGACTACCAGACCCAGATGATGACGTTGCTAGGGTCATATTATCCATGGTTGAAGACTCTACCTCAGATTCCAATGAGACTCCCGCAGCAGCTGCTTGACCAACTGCGCCTCCTATGGATCCTCATAAATGTACAAAGGAGTGGGCTCAAAAAACAGTTTGACCACCTTGACAGATTTCTTTTATCTACTTGACAGTGGAAGATGCAATTTCTTTCAAGTTGTACTTTTCCGCGGCTGAACAGAAATGGGCGACTCTCATCACTATCGAGTTCGTCCTCGACCGTCCAACCAATTTATAGGAGTTTCAACAACATGGACTGGACACTTTATTCAGAGAGACATTTACTACAAGCCTCACTGCTTCTGCAGCACTATGACTTAGATCTGGTAAAAGAGTTTTATTGCAATTTAGCTAGTGATATTCTGAATGAGACTACTTTGAGTTATAGATCAGTATATGTGCGGGGTCAGGTAGTCCTCTTTGATATTAATCGTTTGAATTTGTTTTTAGGATTTGATAATTTGATTCGTGATCAACTTTATGATGACGATTGGAATATTTCAAATGATTTAATTGCTACGGTATTGACTGACAGAAAATTGGCTGCACGACCGTCTAGCTTTGTGCTTTGTTCTTTGATGCTTACCTAAAAGCATTTCGTGCTCTTTAAGTTAGTAGTGACCAACTGGATGTCGAGCACACACGTTGTCTCTGTCTACTTGGTGCAGGTCAAATTGATTTATGTGATCAGAATTGGGGTGCAATTCAATCTTGGACGTCTCATTATTAAAGCTATGTTGGCCATTGAGAGTAAGCTGCATTCTTTACTCTACTTTCCATGTCTAATCTCTCAATTTTATATGAAAATGGAGTTCCCAGGTTGAAGTCGAGTATACTTGAATCGGTGTCCTTGATGAAAATCTCTCTAAGGATTTTTAGGCAACCACAAGTAGTGGATTTGTCGTACACCACATCTGGCCCCTCAGATGGCTCATGGACAACTTCTGTCAATCCTCATTGAACTCTCTTTACTAAAATTGAGAGGATTGAAGGTATTATTCAAGTGGCAAGTGACGCTCTTCGTCACTTAAAACAACGAGTTCTATGATTTCTTGGAGCTTCTTGAGTTCGTCTTTTTGGCATATGTTCTCCCAAAGGAGGGAGAAGATAAGACTTGAACCTTACTTTGTTATGTTTAAATAATTGTGAACTTTGGTTGTTATTGTCTATTGGATCTTGTATTGAAAGGGAGCATTGTGAATTTAATATTTATATGTCCAATTGTGTTATTGAGGGGGAGTTTAATAGTTGTGACAAAAATGCCAAAAAGGGAGAGTTTGTTAAGATATATAGTATATATCTTTTTTTTAGTTTTGGCATTTTATTTATTAATTAGACATATAAGATATTAATTGGACTTCGATTAAAAAAGATATAGTTGTTATATTTATAGTTGTGAAAGAATCCTACACTAAATTGAAGTCTATCATTTGAGAAATTATGGCATATCACATTTGTAACTGTCAAGGGTACTGTTGGATTTTACGCAGAGTGAAAAAGGGTTTGTGTGTGGAATTTGGGTCTTTATCGTGTGTATCTTGAGTGTGTCAATTGACGACGATTGTTGGGCTCTTTGATGTGTGCATTAATTATGTTTTTCTGTCAAAATAACTGAAGTGATCTTGTGGTTTTTTGGTTTTTGGTGAGACAGGTTGAATCTTTGAGTGAGCATTGTAAGTGGCTTGTGCAGTGTGTGGATTGATGGGTTATTACTGAAGGTATGGATGTGCTATACAGTGGTGTTAACATCTGGATGTGGGCTAATTTGTTATGTGTTCGTTGGTAATGTCCTTCTTGCTTGATTGATGAAAATTAAAGGGTGCAACATGTGTTTTTAGAGTGGGAGATTCACTGCTCTATTTTGATCGTATTGGAATTGCTAATGCTAGACTATTATTCTTGTAAAGTGGCTCATGGTTAGACTGACTTTATGTGAACAACTTTCAGATCTCTTGTTAAGGACCAAACCTATAGGAAAGTTGTTCTATTTCAATCTTAAGTATGTTCAGATTTTTCTATAAAATTTTCAGATACTTGAGTCTTTTATTTATTGTCTTTCAGTTAATAGATTGTTGAGATAAATCCTTTGTTGAGGTTAACACGAGTCGGTCGTGTTATTGGGTATGAAAATCTTTCATAGGAAGTAAGATTGAGAGATAGTTTTAAGGATTGAGTGAGTCGACTTTGAAAGCCTTTGTGTAAATCTACTAAACTTTCGTGAAAATGATTAAGCTGGGTAAGGGCCCTGTAGACGTAGGCAATGTGTGCCGAACTACGTTAACAAATCTCAGTTTTATTTATCTTTAATGCTTTTAATTTTTCTAATTTTTTTGTTTGTCGGAAACGAATCGAAAAGTTTGCGAAACAATCGCCTCTTCGATTTTTTTCAATCTAAACTAATGAAACTATAGTCCCATTGTTTTCGACCGCCCTCTACCTTAGTTTTTATGATCGCAATGATAATTCTCAGTTAGTTTTTGGTGCATCAATTAATAACGATACATATCCTAAAATTTTCAATAGCATTAGCATTATTTAACGGTTTGCTCACCTGTAGACATATTTTTTTTAATCTTTTTTAATTTAAACGTACACTTGTAGACATATATGCATGGTCTTCGCGGGTATTATACTTGAACTTCAACATCATATCACAAATTAGGTTTAGTGTTACTAATCGATGCTAGCTGTAATTTTTCTGTTGCGAGATATCATATCAATTATGACCCTGTAACTAATCATGGCTGTTGGCTTTTCTTGACTGGTGAATGTTTCTTCCACAGAAAACTATAATTTCGATTCTCCAGTCACGCAAGAATGGACGTAGAACTCAATCGATCCCTATAAACAAATATATAAAAGAAAACTTGAATATCCCATCATGAACAATAATTAACTAATGAAAATTAAAAATGTGATTTGATCATTCATAAGTAGAGTCCATAATCTGATTTTGAGCTTCCCTGTTCAACTTTACCTCCCGCTGACTCAGTGGCCCCATTGATTATCTCCGTAAATTAATCAACATTTTAGTTGGTCTAAGTTTGATATATTCAAACAATATATACATATGCTTCAATGGGCTAGGTGACCAGATATTCTTCATTTAGAGCAGTAAAAATAGTTACTTGAAATCTTATTTCTTTACAAAAGATAGTATGTTTATCGTGCAGACAACCTCTTAAAGTTTACCTGAAAAAAATGTTATTGTTATAATTATTGTTTAAAGAGTGGTCAAATCTATATAACTAACCAAAACACGGATTCACTGGTCAAGTCAAAATTTATACACACATGATGCTTGCCTGATGCACGTTAGCTGATCCATTGACGTGCAGCTGCCTGTCCTTGTTAGTAGTAGTTAGCCTGTGTCTCCCTCCCCAAACCCTTCACACAAAATGGCCTATATTATTTCGAAATTGTTACTATTTTAACCACATAAAAAAATGAATTCTAATTAATTTTTATTACTAAAAAAATTGTTACTTTTTATAGATTTAATCATGTAAACCCTTTTGTTATTTTATTTTTATGTTATTAGAATGGTTCTTTGTTGTTGTAACGAGCATGACCTAAAACTTTGTATTCGTCTTGTGTTATTATATTTTAACATGCTATTAGAATTAAGTTGTTGGAACAAGCACGGCTTAAAACTTGTATTCGTCTTGTGTTTTTCCAACTGTAATTTCTTAATTTGAAATAATTTTGTTACAATAATATCATTACAAAACCATCATATGTAAATTAAAACTTTTACGTAAGTGATTAACATGCAATTGCGTACTATCAATAGCATCAACTATTCCCTTTTTCCGAACAAGATATTTCAATCCATACTCATTTTAAAAGGGAACGTTAAATAATGTTAAGTAGACATATCTGCAAATATTTTAATTTAGTATATATTTATATATCACTACTAACATTGTAATATTTAATCATTATAGAAAGATATTGTTCTTACAAATGCAGACCTAATGTATTAGGTAATTTACACACAGAAACTTAAGGAGAAGGACTTAAAGTATGTGCGTTCATAGATGTAAGTCTTTATAGTCAAATGTCCTGTGTTCTTCGTTCTCTTATTTTGTTCTCAATCTTTCTATTTATATTTTACATTGGAACACAAATATTACTTTACTAAAAACGTACTAGACCCTACTCGTTGCGCAACGTCATAGCAGATGGGAATTCTGGTATGTTAATCTCTCTTTATTGGATTATTTTTTACGCTTGGATCTACACCAATAATATTGTATTCAGGCTTCTGACAAAATATAGCGGATGACACCATACGGACTGGGTGTACTTGTCCTATAATTTTGGGGATGCTATTAATTTAAGTGCTATTTTAGAAGAACAAAAGGTAGTAATAGTATCATGAAAGAATATATCAACATAATTTGTGTTCCCATTATATATATATATATGTTTCTTGGATAGATGATATGATATCATTTTGACAGTAAGATTAAGGTGAAGATATATATATATATATATTTTGTTTGGTTAGCTTACGAGATGTTCTAGAAGGGTCCTAATTATGAGAAGACATATTTAAGTTATCCACATCCAGATTAATCCCTGTTCACACTGGGTTAGCTCGTAAGAGGTAAAATACTAGCTAAATAGGTTTATCCATTCTCAGGGTTCGAGCTTGAGACCTTTAATTAAAAGATGGGAGTGCTAAACCACTCACACCAATCATATTTGATTAAAGTGAAGGTATATTTAATCTTACACTAGTATGCCTTAGCTTTGGAATTTTCAGCATCTTCTCATCTAGTGGCAGCTCGTGCTTCAATTCACAAAAACAGACGCTTGATTGACTTTTAGTTGAATAAAATTATATGAAAAAGGGGCTTCTGCGGCCAAAAAAGACGGCTTTGCCCGAAAATCTCTTTGAATTATATCCAAGCGCTTGTAAGTCAGCACTCCTTGTCCATTTCTTGGTCATCGTTCGCGTGCGTTCTTTTGATCCTGATTCCTCACTCTTTATTCCCTTTGAACACTCAAATCAAACGGTTTCCAACTTTTTATCTACTTCAAGTCTTTGGTACTAGAAGTTTCAAAGGAAAGAAATTAATAACAAACATGGGATGCTTTCTTTTTTCACTTTTCATTACAAAATATTCTTAAAATACAAATCTTTCACTTTTTTTTTTTGGTTTTAATTGCATTTAGTCGATTTTAATATCGCTGTTTCTCTTCGAACTTGCATGCTCTAACATAAATATAACTAAGTTGATCACTGTTTTCTATTATTCTTTGGGTTCAACCATTATCACTTTTTCCTAATGTTCCAAAATCTAGAAAGAGAAAAAGAAGTTATTTAGTTATACACAATTCATTGTAATGACCAAATTTGGTTAAACTTACATGCAAGTTGCTTGCAATATTGACATCCATTTTCTGCTTTTGACATTTAGTAGCCAAACTAACAACTCTTGACTCCGCTTAACTATTCAATGTTACCAAGACAATTGAAAATGTTTCTGATGCTATAATTGGTCCCAGGTACCTGTCCTTGGAACTGACTAAGAAATTTCAGTTGATTTAATAAACGTCACTGTTAATTTAAATTTTATTATAAGATAAAATAAAAAGAAAATTAATATTAACGATAAACTAATTCACACAACAACTTGTAAAAGAACTAATCTCTACAAAGTTTCATAATTTGAAAATTCTATTACTTTTTTAAAAATTAATTGTGTTTAAATTTACTTGAACTACCTGAATAATATGATAATTATTCAAATTAATCATGTTTTACTAATAATTATTTTTTTCTAGTGTTTGGAGATTCATCCTTTGTAACAGGCATAAATCTCAAATTTAGTAAAGAGATGAATTGACTATATCACAAAATATGGTGAATAAACTTTATAATTTTTATGTTTTCACATAATTGAAAGGTATTTTATAATATATACATTTTCATACTTTTAAACATTTATTTTACTTTTGTGTCTCTTAATTTTAATTACGAAATTTTGTATTGTCTGTTAATATTATTTAAGTTACAATTATCAATTAAAGTTGGAGTTTGAATACATACTTCAAATTTATGTGCTCTATCTAAATTTTTTTCCTCCTAATTCTAAGTTTATTATGTTTTCTGGTTTAAGTCATATTTATGGGTTCTCCTTAGCCATATTTTAAGAATATTAAGATAACATTTTGCTTTCAACTATAATAAAATAATGTACTACATTTATATTTTGTACATATGTAATGGCATATAAATTTGATTACAGCTGATTCAATACATAATATTCTATCAAAATTTTGGCCAAGTCAATCTTTAAATGAAATATGAAGGAACCAAAGAGAAATTTGTGCTTTACTTTCGAACTCAATCAATGATGTAACTAAAACTATGGGAAAGGGCAAAGCATGAACGTCAACAAAGAAAAAGTATTGGGAGGCTAATTAATGCTGAAGAAAAACTAATATTTGAAATGGAATGCCATGCGTATATGACTAAATAATATTTGAAATTTCCAAACTGTTATTGCAATTTAAGAACTTTCCATGCTTATTATGAACTACTCAAGGAACAATCTATTACCTCCCGTGCTAGACCAACCAAAATCAATAAAAACGTTTTACTTCTAGTATATTAGCTATAAAATAAAACTTTTCTACGTACGTAGCTTCTTTTATCATTTCTCTTGAATGGGGCTTTACTTTTGTTGAGCTCATGCTTGACTACATAAAATACAGACATTGATAATGTCAAACTTCTCCATCAAATTGTACATTTAGGTTTTTTTGGTCAAAGATTGATTTGGTGTACAAATATATAAACTCAATCAACTTCTTTATATATTATGTGTGTTGGCAGTTTAACAAATAGATAACGGCCACAACAGTTATTTATTCCCTTTATAAGGGAAGGTTAACGAATGAAACATTGTAATTTTTCTGTTCATTCAACGCAACACCACAAAACACAGAAATCAAGTTTTCTGAATATAACTTCCTCACGTTAAGCAAATCATCAAGGCTAAGAGTTTGGGGCGTGAATTATCAGTGACTCTAGTAGCCAACCGTGAGATGTGGATTAGTAAACAACAAATTGATCTAACGCTTCCACATAAGGTTAGTCCTTTATATATTATTCTACAGTGGTATCAGAGCCGAATTGTTTGTTTCTAGTCTCATTTTTTTATAAGTTTTTCTCTCGCTGCATTAAGTTATGCTTGCAATTTTTCTTTTCTCTGCCTATTTTTGTTCTCTTGAATTGGGTACTACCTAAACCTCAACACATTTAATCTGATTTATGAACCCACATAAGTCCCTCGCCATTTCTGCCTCAGTGGCGAATACGACATAAATAACCCAAAAATCAACCCCAGATAGATAAATGTGGGTAAAAGAAATTTCAAAACTTACCCATCAGAACTGCTTCGGATGGGGTGGCACGTAAATATTACATGCCACCACCGAAGTTTTAATCTTCTTCCTCTACCCTTCTTGGCCGCCGATCTATGTGATTCTGGCAGAAAACCAACAAGAATCTCAATTAGAGGCGCATGTGGGTCATGCTCTGTCACTAAGAGGCGTAATAGGTGCAAGACCAGAGTTGGTCGGTTTGTCAAAAGCCGATCTACTAATTTGTAGTGGTGGTTTTGCTATACTAATTTGTAGTGGTGGTTTTGCTATGGAAGTTTTCTTTAGGGGTGGCAACGCGGCGGTGGTTAACATCATATGGGTTTTCGATTTTTGGGGCATCTGAAGGACAAAGAAATGTAAGAAATGTTTCGGAGGCAGTGAGAGAGATAGAGTTGTAGAGGATGGCTGTAATGGCGAGAGCAGAGTAAGAAAAAACAAATTTCAAAGCTTTTAAATTAAAAGAGCAAGACAAAATGAGAGGTTCGATGCAGTGGTAAAAATAAATAAATGAAAGACACTAGGTGTCTCTGTTTAAGTGGGAAAGTCAGATGTTGGTTATAATAGAAAATTCACTCAAGGCTTTCTCCCACACATGGTATGTTTTCTAAAAAAACATGTGGTTATAAAAAGGGACTCCTTAAAAGAAGTGCACGGTACATTCATTAGTTAGCATAAACAAGATGTGCACAGTAAACTTCTTAAAGGCAATTGGAAAAACGTGGTGTTCAATGCATTTTTGGACAAATGTTCTCAACATCTACAACAAACTCCTTTATTATCATTGTCTAAATGAAGTTTGTTCACATATGTACACGAAAAAAAAAAGAAAATTTCATAATTTTCTATTAATTTCCATATGTGATGAATTAGTTTTATATGGTAAGTAACAAGTAATTTAGTTTTTTTTGCTTGTTTATTATTTCATGCAATATTCCATAAATGTGTTTTATGGGTAATTTCGTATTATATTTAATATAATATTATATAAATGAGTTTTATATAAT
>JAOTAY010000005.1:37096290-37108993 GCA_025629805.1 Erythroxylum baracoense
CATGTACAGTCATTTACATGTGCAAAATTCACTATTGTATGCATGAACATGTCAATACAATTTTAAGCACTTATAACTTATTCCAAATGACTATTTTACCCTTCCCATTGGTGAGGGAATGTTACAAAGGTTAAGTGATATTTTGAAGATCTTGAAGTTATACAAGTAAGTATCATATTGTTGTCGATGATTTGTTGAATGAACATGTTTTGATGTTAGTTAGGGGTTAAATGATCATAAAATGGTGATCAGTGTATTTTGGAACGTGGGTAAAGAAATGAACTTGAAAATGCCTTGCTTTTGTATATATGATGATTAACGATTCATAAATTGATGTAGAGATGATTTGGAGGTATAATAAGTCCTAAAGTGGTGTAGAAAGAAGTGCAGAAATTTTGGTTTGTAAATGGATGTTCATGTTCTATTTTCTATATATAATAACATGGACTTCTTTGATTGTTATAGAGTTGAACTAAAATGAATTTAAAGTTATGGAAAAGGCTAAAGTAGTGAATTGAAATGAGGTGAACTAAGGTGATAATTTAGAAAGGAAATGAAGGTGAAAATGAAGTTGAATATGTGCAGAAAAATATGATGAATGTGTATATGTATGGATGTTCTGTTTTGATGTATATGATAAATCATGGATTATGATTTGTTTGTCATTGATACTGAGCTGAAATGGAAGTAAGAATGAAGGGGAAATGATGAAGAATTATGTTAGAAATGATAGACTAAGCATAAGAGGTGTTGAATGTAACTTGTTGGGGATGAAAAAGCTAGAAATTGGAAGAACAAAGCTGGAAATTTTCGGAAAAAAACAACCCACGATCTTGGGAATGTCCGCGATCATAGGAATGCTTAAAGAGGGCATAAACTTTCTACCAATGAATCCCACGATCGTGGGAAGCTGTCCATGATCGTGGGAATCGGTTATAAATGAAAAATGCTTTTTTTTATGTGTTGTTTGAAACAACAAATTGTTAGGAACTTTCCTATTATGCATCTAGCCTTGAATGAAGCTTGAAATGAGCTAAGTTTGATGATGAATTAAGTGATTAAATATGTGATATATTTAGGGTGATGATAGAGGTTATAACATAAGAATAAATTGTTATATATCAAGTGTTAAAATCTAAAATTTTGAGATGTTATGAGAATGAAAGTGAACCTATGAAGGCTAAAGTGATTCAAATAAGATGAAGTGTATTAAGTAAAGGAGAATGATAAATTGAATGTTTTGTGATCTTATAATGCTTAAGTAACCCTAGTAAATGATTGAATGATGAACTTAGGACAATCTTGTACAAATGAGGTGCAAACATAAATTCAAATTAAAAATATGTAAGTTTTGAGTTATGAATGATTGAATTGTGATGTTAGAATAGCCAAGATCCTTGAGCTATGAACCTAAGTGCAAGTTAGGCTTATATACAAATGAAATTGTTTGAATGATTGAGAAATGAGATTAAAGAAATATACCTGAAATAGTTAAATTGAGCATGCATTATACATTACACATATAAATATGTGTACAATTGAATGTTTATGTGATTGTCTAATTAGTAATGTATGTATTGCATGAAGTTGATACACAGGATTAAAAGTCAGCATCTAGACATTTTCGGATCATGGAAGCTAACGCTAATCTAAAGCGTACTGTGAGTTGACCTAGACGGTCTTACTTTAATTGATTATTTTGTTTGAATTTTTATATTGCATTATTACTGATGTGAATGTGATTGTGATAATTCCAAACATTAAGAGTTCGAGGAGTTTGATAAATGTGAATATATTGGAAGTGTTTCCTTGAATGTGAATGAGAAAGAAATAAGTGTTCTCAACTTAGTTGTTGAATGTTGGACATTGATTCGATGAACAATGTGAATATGAATATGAAAATTGAACATAAGTGATTAATTGAGTATATGTGAATGTGATGCATTCCACTACACGAATGCATGAATAGATAAAGGCAGTTGTGATCGGAGTGGCCACTAAAAAAGAGCTTAAAGCTCAGAATGTGGTAAGAGCCTCTGGCTCGCTATGTATAATGAGCCCTGTATCTCCAACAGATAAGGGACATTTATTAATGAGCCCGGTATCTACAATAGATAAGGGATAGTTTTAGGCACTCAGTCTACAATAAAATAATTGGAAGTAAGTCTCATGAGTATTGCATATATATCTATATATATATGTTTAAATGATTGAAATGTATTGTTTGAATTGTTTAAATAAGAACTGAAAAAAAGTGAATGAAGTGATATATGATGCTATATGATGAAGTAGCGAAGTTATGTGCCTTATGTGATGATGTGAATTGTCTGTAAATTATTTGTGTTATATGATATAAGTGAACCATCGAGGATGGTCTGCTCATTGAGTTCACAAAACTCACCAAAATTGCAACGTTGTCTTTTAGGCTCAGACAAGACATCTAGTTAAACAAATTGGAGTTTAGCCACTGCAATCGAATAAGACATAAAGGTCAGGATCAATTTGCACCTGTACATGTCTACAGTCTTTTTGTATTTTGAAATTGTATTCTGCAAATATTGTACAGTGTTTATTTGAATTGCAAGTGTAATGACTTTATGACTGGAAGTGTTTTATTTTTGTAATAACAGTTGTGACTAAAAAAACATTTTGTAATCTGTAATGGGCCCAAATGATTACTGGAATTCTGATGATATGTTTATTGCTTTAAAAATCATGTCTGAAATTGTTTATGAATAAAATGGGCCAAAATTGATTCTTATTTTCTGAAAATGCGTGTGATGCATGAAAAATTTTTTTGCAATAAGTTTGATTGACTAACTATCCTAACATGCCACCTTCGTAAAGTATGTTCTCGAATACCAATGGTATGTTTGGGAATATGCCTTATCTAGGCCGGTTTAATAGACATCCTAATTAAGGATTAGTCTTGCTTATTGATTTATGTTTGGCTCAAATCAATTCAATAGTTTGAAAGATATTATTTTATCCAATATTTTAAGAATGAATTAACTAAATAATGCCATTTTAACCATTAACTTGATCAAATTTTAGATTGTTTGAACTTGATTAGACTGAGTTTGGATTGTTTAGCTCAAGAAAGGAACTGGGTTAAGCCCAACTTAGCCTATTATCATCCTTAATCCTAAGTGTTTGGACATAAGCATTGTGTGTTTTGAGTAAAGATGAAAACCTGATGACAATGTGTATATAGGTTTGTTTTATCTAGCTTGGATTAGTTTTTTCTCATTGTATGCTTTATTCATCGTTATCACAAATATTTTATTTTAGTTCAGTTTTAACTTCTTGGTCAAGGATGTCTAAAGAGTATAATTCCTTAAAAGATAATACATAAAAGTGTTAAACCTTTTTTAATTAATTTATTTCAATGTTTAAATTTTATGAATTCTTAGTTAAGTATCAAAATGTATTAAAATATAAAATTTAACTATTATTTTCGTTAGTTTTCCATTAATATGATTGACATTGCATGTAAAAATTGTCAATTGAAGCTCCTACATGATTCTTGTTCGTCATCTGTGATCAATTGAAGCTCCTACATGATTCTTGTTTGTCATCTGTGATACTCTCTCTCCACTTAAATAATCCCATCCATTGACACAATAGAAATTTAGTAACAATTCCCTCCCTCCCATTTTGTAGTCATATAAATCAAAGTTACAATTTATCTATACATTTGAATCACGCTTGGTTGCCACTGCATCTCCTTTTCTTCTCCCAAAGGTAATCTTTCATAAATTCCATTAATAAATGTTACAGCAATCACCTTGATCACAATTGTTGTGATTAAGGACTCCACGTCACTTCCTTCTACCACGTGTCTTTGTTCTTTAACTAGGTTCACCACCAATCCATTGAATTATGAATTAGATAGTCATAGTAGAAAGGTTTCACACTTTTTGTTTTTATGTTGTCTCATTCCTTAACTACATGGTATACTTTACCATTACGATAAACTTTGTTAAAAGATTGATACATTTTAACTAATAGTTATCTTTTAGCAAAAGATGTGAATCGCCATTTAAAATTTCACAAAAGAGTTAAGATAATTCCTATAGTTATTTTTGGTACCAATTTATACTATAACACTTCTAAATTGGCACAAATTGCACCATGAAATATAAATTCATTAGGTTTCTTTTAGATATCCATCATAGGACTGTTAACTAGTGACACTTGACATGTAAATTTTGCAATTTATACCTTATGGATGCTGACATGGCTTATTATTATTTTTTACATTTTATCAAATTTTAATTGTTTTTAAAGTTTTATAACTAAAATATATTAATTATTTTTTAAAATTGAACATAAATTCATAAATGTATTTCTTTGCTTCTTTCTCAATAAAAAATTTAAGATTTCCTTGCTTCTTCCCAAACTTTAATGTTTTAGTAATTAACCTAACTTTCATTCTTCCTAAACCCCAAATTTAACAATTTCTTTATTTTTTATTCTTAAAAAAACCATAACTTAACAATTTTCTTTATTCTTATGAAACCTTAGTCAACAAAAACATACCCAAATTATAGCTTATGATACTAGCCAAACACAAAACATGTAATAGTTGGGATTAAAAGCATCATGCTCTGTGTTTTTAACTAATAACCATTCTTTTGATTATGTTCAATGTTTAGGTGGATTCAACAAGTGTCTGAAGACTTCACAGAGTGAAAAAAATCATTGGCATAAGTTTTAATTTCTGATTAGTTTAAATGTTTTCTATATAATTTGAAAAATTGAGAACATAAATTAAATGGATCCATTTATGAATGTTTATTTTGATGATTATTGCAACTTTTAAAGTCACAATTTATTTTGTTGATATGATGACCTACTTACAGATAGGTCTCTGTTAATGTTATTTACAAATTGATAAGAAAAAAATTTCTAACTTCAAGCAATAGTTAGCAATAAGTTATAAAGAGAAAATTGAAGACAAATAAGTGTATAATGAAGCTGTTAAAAGACTAAAAATGAAGGTATAGATGAGAAAAATTGAATTAGAAGGGAAGATAAAGTAGATGGAGTGTAATCATAACAAGCACCTAAAGAAGATATTCATAAGATATCTAATTCTTGTTTTCATATTAATATATAATATTTTTATTTTTTCTCCCTTAAACCATAAGGTTAATTTGTGTTATGTGTGCTTCTTGTTTATGTTGTTAATGTGAGAAGTACTTTGTTATGTCAGAAAGGTAGAAAGAAAAGACAACATGAGTATTGTAACAAATGTTAATTTTAAGCATTTTGAATAAAGAAGTTTTCTTACATGAAGGTTGGGAGCGACTATTAATTCTTTTATGGCATTTGAGTTACTTTATCTTATAGGTTCAATCATCATTGTTACTAATTCCCGAGCCATTTAAAGGAACCTTAACTTAGGGTTAGTAATTTGTTTTGTTTACTACAATGAAACGTATTAAAGTTGCTTTATCTTAAAAGTCTTTAAGAAACTTTATCATTCTCTTTTAAAAATTTCTACAATGTGTGTTTTATATAGTTGCGTTTATTGTATCTTTAAGTTCTATACAGAAATGTAAATTTTATAGAAATATATAACTTTATGTTCACAAAAAAATCAGTCACAATAGCACCTTCATATAAAAGTCATACTCCTAACACATTATAGCTATAATAAAATAAAATGTCAAGAACAAATATGTGAAGAATTGAATAATCAATCATACATTGTTTCAATCAGGTATAAAGCCAAAAGGATTGCTCCCAACATATTTGCAGCTAATATAATTATTTTTTTAGGTATTGATTTCATTAAAAATGTGGAATGCTTACAAAAAATTCTATAATCAAAAAATTATATTCATTATATACAAAAATAGATCTAATTATCATTTATACAACAAAAATAAGTTTCTTTTTTAACAATTAGCTCCCAAAAAAAATGCAACTAAACAAATTCAATTAAACTAAAATAAGTTTCCTTATAGACAATTAATCCCCCAAAAGAAATTGGATCTAGCTAGAATTCATTTAACTACAATAACTATTCCATAGATAATTGTCATTCATATTCGGTTGACTTATAATTTCAATATTAGTTGCTTGTTGACTAGAATTTCTATCAGCCTTACATTTTGAAGCTTGGTCTTACAATTGATGTGATGTAATACTTAGGTTACCCCTCCACCTTAAGCCTCTTGATTGGGCTGAAATTTGAAAATTTAGACCAATTAAAATAAATTTTTTCTTTATCGTCAAAGTTGGAGTTGATGTTGATGGCTAAAGTTGGTTGTCATCTCTGTCTACTTCATAAGGTAGTTGTGGTTGGTTGTTGAAATTTAAGCAATTTAGTTCAGAAGAAAATATTGTTGTTATTCGAACTTTAATACGTGCAGTGAACTATCCAATATTCATATAACATCAATAAAATTTTTATATAATAAACACATTTGGTAAACAAACATTAATGTAAATCTAACCTCAAGTCCAATTTGATAAAAAGGAAGTGAAGTATTTTTTGTGCCTTTGTAGATTATCTTGTTATGACCAAGTTTGCCATATCTACCATATAATTAGAATTTCATCTTTTGTAATAGCCTATAAGAAGTCTTCAGTCTTTTTAGTTCATTTTTATCTTTTCTCCTATTCTTCTTAAGCCTACCATCCAAAACTCTTTTTGCTGGTAGATGAATCTCTTTATAAATGTTATATGGCCATAATTTTTATCCTCTTAACTAGTTGTAAAGATTACTATAAACTTTCATAAACTTATCTCTATAGTAACACTAATCTACATATATCTCAAGTTATTTCTTGGCATGGAATTTAACACTAATGGCATAAGTGTAAAGGTACCTATAATATTCTTATACCTTAGAACTACATGTATTCTCCCTCCCAAGTGGAAAATTTATGTATCATCTCCATTTTGTCACTTTATATGCCTTGTCTTCATTTCAAATGAGTTGCATTCAATTTATTCTTATTTAATTTCGTCATTAATTCTAGTGTAATATCTTCCTTCCATCTTTTAACTTGTTCTTTCAAATCTGTATGACACTTATTAATGTAGTCCTAATAGTCTCAAACATGTTAATAAATGGCAATCTCTAGCCACCAAAATCGAGAGTTGAATGTCTTCCTGATGGTGTTACGCACGATTGGACATTCTGATTCAACACATTGGAAAGCCTTATTCTATATGTCCTTAGGATATTCAAGTAAATCATATACACATCCAAGTGCAAGTTAATCTAACTTGAAGTTTCTATCATCAATTTTTTGTGGAATTTGTACAAGTGCAATTCTATAATGGTTTTATGATATCCTTTCCCTTATATTTACATACCCAATTATAATATATATGTCTTATACATCCTATGTGTAGTAAAAAGTAATAATGTTGAAATTTTTAAGTCAAAATTATTTAAATTCTATTACTTTACATTTCCTTCATCCTCCTCTTTATTATCATCAACATAAAAGTAAGAATCCCTAGTTGATTTAACATATCCCAAGCCAACATCAACACTAGTTGATTTCTTATCTCTTAAATGGCCATTATCATTAAAATCATCGAAAGCACTAATGGATTCATCATCTCTGAAATTAGTAACATTACCAACATCTCCAAATTCACCAAAATCACTAATTGATTCATCACCTCCTAAATCACTAGTATCAAATCACCATCATTACTAGCATCTCCTAAAATACCATCATTACTAGTATCTGTAGCATCCCCAACCTTATTTTTCACGTCAATTATTATTCCATGTTAACAGAGGTATATATTACTTTGATTCAACAACATTTTCCAAATAAATAACAATTATGCTATGCACTTTTAACAATTTAATCAAATATATATGCACTTTGATTAGACTCTAAACTCTTCAAACCATCATCTAACCCCTTCCCAAACTAAAATACCTTACTCTGACAATGTTCTTATAGCCTAATTCAGCACCTATTTCACACAACCTTTTAAAAATAAAATAATCAAGATCTATATTTTAAAATATTTCAGGTTCTTTACCTTCATACTTTATAATCCTTAATAGAGTGAAAATTTCACTAACAAATATCCTTATAATACCCTTTCCATTTACTGCCATCATATAAAGATAAATGAAAATAATTAGTCAATAATCAACTTTACAATAATGATAAGCTTGTAAGATTTTGTCTAACATAAATAATTTGGACTAATGGGTTTAAAGCAAAATTTTGTAATTTAGTCAACCAAAAACTTAGATATATATGTAGAAAATTAAAATTCCTACTGACTTTAAAATATCTTAAAACAAAAAATATTGATTAAGTATTATTTCTAAAGAAAGCTAATATTATTGAAAGCTTAAGAGAATTTTCAATAATTCTCTATTTATTGAAAGTTTAAAAAATTAACAACAATTATTACTCAATAAGATCCAAAAATCCATCAATTTTGGATCATAAATAACAAGTGCCATAATAAAACTATAAAAAAGATCTAGCAAATTCATTGTCTTTATATGTTAGACTAGTTTCATACTAAATAATTCTTAAAATATTATGTTATACTAATAAAGTCTTATACTAATTTTTTTACACTAATATTAGTTATTTACAATAATAATGTTCTCTATTGTGCCTTTCTTACACCTGTCAAATTTTCTTCTTTTTGTCATAATAACCAACTCCAAAATAGGCTAGACATCATTATTCCCTTTTAATATCATTATCTCTTGGTTTGACTTACTTACCAAATAATACATGAATCTGATCTCTCTCTAGTAGAATATGGGAAGCTTAGATTATGTGCTCATGTTAATTATTTGTTACCACCAACTAAAAATTTATTTACCTTTAAAACTTTGTTTATTCTAGGTGCTATAAATGAAACAAGATGAACTATCTTTATTAGGAAAATGCATGTGACCTCTCAGTGCCAAAGAATTTAAGGAAAGAAATTAAAAGAATATATGTTCATTAATACATAGAATTCTCTCACATATAGTTGATAAATTCACTCTATAATGAAGCCAAATGAACAATTTTAATATTTAAATCTTTCTTATGAAGTGTAGCAATGTGTTTAAATACAAATCATAAAGTATAATAGGCAGGAGTGAGTTATTTAGTTAGGTGTGTTAATTTAATGAATTTCTTAGTGAAGGTTTACATTTAACGTGTGTCCCAACTTACATAACTCCTTTTAGATTCTTTAACTTTTTAGCCAAGCAACAAGGTATCCAAAAGGCAGTTTTAGCTGGAATGAGCTTGAATGTTAGTGGTTTTGTATAGTTTAAATGTGTTAGGAAGCTTAGTCTGGAAAAAGACAAGCTTAAGACATTAGATAAAAGTCTCATTAACAATAAAAGTTTAGACACAAAAGAAAGTTAAGGGGATTTTAGATTTTGCACAAAGCAATTTATACATTGACCCTTAGATTGCCAACTTCAAAAAAGAGGAGAAGCAAGCTTAAGAGAACTTTATCAAGGCCTTTGATGCACAAAACTTAGACAAAAATCTAGAGTCTTATAGATGTAAGAAGGTGACAGGTGCTCAACTTTCTTCTTCAAAGCAATCACAACAAAGAGTAATTCTAATTAGATTAGTTGTCTTATTAATGACTCACTGGAGAAAGTTTGGGGACGGAAGAGCATCAAAGACCTCCTCAAGTACTTCAAAGAGTCTATAGGCTCTAGTTTTGAATATTGCTCCTTTGTGCAATACCCTTAAAACTTTTCTAAATCCATTTATTTACCCTATATAAGCGATTTAAGAGTTATAGACATGGACAATGCTTTGGAAAATATAATAAGGCACTAGGGCCAGATAGACTTAACACCAATTTCTTTGTATTGGACTAAGGAACAAACTTTTAAAATAGTTTAACAATGAGATATTGCTTAGGAAAATCAATCAAAATTACACATGTTTAGTATTTAAGGTACCCAATCCTAACTCTTTGAGTGAATTTAGGCTAATTTCTTATTGCAATACATTATATAAAATCATTTTCAAGCTATTGGTATCAAGGTTGAAAGAAGTGTTGGGCTCCTTCATAAGCAAAACACAATGGGCTTATATAGAGGGTAGACGCAAATTCTCTTCTTACTCAAGAGTTGTTTAAAGGCTATCAAAGATAAGGTTAAGAAAAATATTATGATTTGAAAATTGAATTTTGGAAGGCATTTGATTAAGTTAATTAGAACTTTTTACTTCATTCCCTTGATGCTTTTGTAATCCCAATCATATTCTCAAATTGGACAAGGCAAAGTTTAACAATTGTCTCATTTAGTGTGCTTATAATAGTGAACAAATTAACTCATTTAGATGGAAATGAGGGGTTAGGCAAGGGGACCCCTTTTCTTCTTATCTTTTCTCCATTTGTATGGAAGTTTTTATAAGGATTACAACTTCCAACATTAAGAAGAACCCCTCTTTTAATTATCATAAAAATGTAACATAATTAAGTTGTTTAACTTTTCATCTGCAGATGACTTGTTGATATTCTACGAAGCAAAACTTGGCTCAATTCTCACCCTCCTCAACTCTATTAATCAATTTTGTAGACTTTATGATACTAAAGTGAACATTAACAAAAGTTTTCTAATGGTCTCTAGGGATGTAGTACATTGCAACAATAACTTATGTTCCTTAATAGGTTTAACAATTCTTCAACCCTTTTCACTTACTTAGGGGTTCCTATCACAGTTGCAAGACCTTCTTACAAATACGACAAACCACTCATTTAAATGGTTGAAAGAATCAATTAATGGTGTAACAAGTGTTGATCCTATATTGGAAGACTTTAGCTGATCAAGTCAACCTTGAACAATCTCTACATCTATTGGGTGTAACAACTAGTTTTGCCTAAGAAAATTACCTAAGATATTGAGAGAATGTTAAGGAATTTATTATGGAATGGTAATGCTTATAAGAACTTAGAAGCCAAGAGAATTTGGAATGAAATATGTAGGTTAAAAGACCAGGGTCTGAGATTAAGATCCATTTAAACCATAAACAAAATCCTTATTGCAAGAAGAATCTGGAACCTATTGATTAACATGGAAAATTTATTGGTATAATGGATGTATATTAACCATTTAAAAGAAGAAAGCCTTTGGGAATTCAAACTTAATCAGAACATCTCCTGGACATTACAGAATATAGTTAACTTGATGGAAATGCTCTGTAGTCAGTTTAAATGCATAGTAGGTATGGTAAGCAAACTTGGCTTTAGTTTGATAATTAGAATGAGTGGCGTACTAGGTTTAGAGGCTTTGAATTCCTGTACGTAAAATAAGGAGGACAAAGTGATATAAACTAGACACTCTTTGGATATATTCACTAACAAGACATTTTTTGAGTTATTCAAACAACCTACTTCTAGGGTATCTTGGTATAAACTAATTTGGTTTAAAAGCAACAATAAAAATAAAATTTATCATATGGCTAACATTCAGAATAGGTTAAGTATATTAGATAGGGTGAAAAAAAAGTTCAATTATTAATCCTTCATGCACTTTATGTAATGTTGAATTAGAGACAAGATACCATCTTTTCTATCAATGTAGTTACACCAAAGATCTGTGGTACAAAATG
Source organism: Erythroxylum baracoense (assembly GCA_025629805.1). Classification (NCBI taxonomy): domain Eukaryota; kingdom Viridiplantae; phylum Streptophyta; class Magnoliopsida; order Malpighiales; family Erythroxylaceae; genus Erythroxylum; species Erythroxylum baracoense. Next base: position 37,107,874 of record JAOTAY010000005.1, read on the forward strand.
CATATTCCTTGCAACTTTCCTAATGAAGTATAAGACATAGATAACATCATATATAGTGTCTACAATGCGTCCCTTCCAGGTGGCAATCTCACTATTCTAAAACTAACCTTATGCATATAAGTTTATAACTGACTTGCATATACATTATATTATAATACTCTGGTCAGATAAATGAATTCATACTAATCAAATTTGAAGGATAAAAAATCGCAAGGAATGTAGCCACCATATGAGGTTCAATTGACTTAGACATACACCAAGGTTGTGTTTACTAAATTGTAGAGTCCTGTTACTAGCTTTGTGACACCTTATAGTTCTATTTTCTTTTGTATTTAACTTTTGACACTATAATTAATCTGAATAGACCAGGCCATTAATGAGATCATGGTTAATGTTACAAAGACTATGGAATGAACTCCAAGTTCAATCACAAAATGTGCCAAAGTATAAGTTTGGTAGTTGAACTCTCGTAATTCAACTCAATCTTACCAAATCCCTTATGTTTAAGGTGTTTCCCACAAAGACAAAGTAAACCTACGAAATTCATCTAGCTAACGCAATAAAATGGAGAGCAATAAGAAGAGAAAGATGCACACAACTTTACAAGAAAATTGCCAACCTTAATATTAGTCACAATTAACACAAAGGATACAAAGCTCTAACTCTCTCTAATGAATGATGCCTTGCTCAAATGAACTATTTATAGTCTTAGGAGACTTATTGGGTAAGAATACAAGAAAGTGGTCTTAAAGCCATTAAGCCATTAACTTAGTTAGCGGTTGACATACCTAACCACTTTTGACACTACTTTAGTGGGTGGTTTACATAACTTACCACTATCTTAGTCCTAAGTTAAAGCAACATATGTAAAATGCTTACAAGACTCCCCATCCATGTTATTTTCCATATCATCCCACTTCCTTGATGATTCATCCCACTAACTTTGCCATGTCACCTATGATCTTTATCCAAAGGTGAAGGTTAGCTAAGCTTTGAGCCAATTTGTGAGTGGTTTGACCAATATGCACCTATGGTCTGGTCCGTTTTGTTAGTAGTGTGCCCTAGGCCAATGGATATTTGTGATTCATGTATTAACATTATGACTTGTTAATAATATATT
>JAOTAY010000005.1:37114109-37129296 GCA_025629805.1 Erythroxylum baracoense
TAGAGCTTGAAATTGTTCTTGAAGTCTTCATGGAAGATGTGCTTTTTCTTGTGATCTTTCTGATGATATGAAGTATGTGATTTTTAGACCTTAGGGTGGAAAGTTAGAGTGTTTAGAGTTTCTGCTGCTATTTAGGTGTTCTTTATTTTCTTTGTTTAGGCAGACTTTTTGCAGTAGATTTTGAGGGTCTTAGATGCCAAATTGGTTTTTGATTTCTTCAGAAAAGATGTAGAGTTTTCGTTTAGCTTTCTTTTGATACCAAGTTTGAAATTTTTGGAGTTCTGAGTGAGAAGATAGGAATTTTTGAAGTTTCTGTTGCCTGATAGGGACTGGCCTCGCGGCCCCTCGCGAGTGTGAGACGGTCGCGAGAGCGAGCCTGTCCGAGGCTCCTCGCAGGGCCAGCGCCTTGCGACCGCGAGACGATTGCGGGAGCGAGGCAGGCCCGGACTAGCGGTTCCTCGCGAGCGCAGGCCCGACCGTCTCGCCGGCGCGAGCCCCTCGCGGATGAGAGCTCCTCGCGGGCGCGAGCGCCTCGCGAACGAAAGCTCCTCGCGGGAGCGAGCGCCTCACGCCTCGAGAGCGCAAGTGCGAGCGCCTTGCGATTGCGAGGGCGCCTCCTCCGCATGGTCGGGACTTGAAATTCTCCAATCCGATTTTTCTTTGTTTCCTTTTTTGATTTTCAAATTTTCAAAAGGCTATCTTTTGATTTTTCTACCAAATTAAATATTCTTGGATTACTTTTGGACATGGAAATACTTTTATAAATAGGGGGAAATTATTTTTACCCTTCAAAAATTTTTAAATCATATGAAGGTCATTATTAGCCTTTTGAATTATATCATTGTTATCTATTAAATTGTGTATTAGATATTTTTCTGAAATTTTTGTTCTTGATTAACTTGTTTTAATGTCTATGCTTATTTTATGATCTCACCATGCATTTTTCCCGGGGTCAACACTTATTGAATTTTCTTATGATTTACCTCTAAATTTTGTTCGGAGGTAAGTTAAATGAGTTATGTGTTTTAAGTTTGACCTGGTGGGAAATTCCTCCCTCGTGGGACATGCGTCTAGATGTCACGTAAGACGTCGGGCCCGTGACCCGCCCGGGGAGGGGTTCCAGCAGTTAAGGGGCTAACAGTTAGCTTGTATGACCTCTTAATGGAAGTCTTTTAAGGCTTAAGCTTCTCATTTTCAGAATACATTATTTAATTTTTAAAAAATTAGTAAATAATTAACCATATTTATGCGAGTAATTTTTATCGCTAAAGTTGGATAAATGACAGGGAAAATTTTAGATACTAAAGTGATTACAAAAATAAAGTAAAAGGAAAAAATAAAATAAAATATGTGAAATTTGAATATTAAAAATAAAAATAGAAAATAGAAAAGCTTAAAAATAACATTAAAAAATGATCCACCGCTACTGAACTTGTGGCTAGCTTGTCCAAAAAAACACCTTATGCAACAAAATAATATAATATTAAGCAAAAGGAACCATTTACCTTGACAAATATTGACTCTAAAATTGTTGAGAACATAGAGGGACCACTATTTTTGACATTGAAATGCTAAAATAGTATAGACACATAGAGAACGCTTTACTTATTTCATCTAGAGATATAATAAATAATAAAATAAATGATTATTAACTAAGAACATAAAATAGATGATTATTGGAAAATTACCTAATTTATTTAGTTAATGAGAGATTAAATTATTGCGATTAACAATACTAGGTTCCTGTCCTGTCCCCATGATTCTCGACAACAATCTTAACTTTTATTTTTTGTCACTGTAATGTAGATTTGTGTTGGGTTTGCTTTCTTTATTAAATAACAAGTTTCAATAGTTAGGATTCAAAGATAGAAAAGGGGATTTCACTTCTAAATAAAACTATAAAGATTGGTTAGGTTTTTGTTATCTAAACTATTGATAAAAAGGGGGTTTAGTGTTCGCATATAGAAAAGGGGTTTTGGCTGTTAAGGAACCTAGGAAAATCTTGTTTTAGGGTTTATATAAAAAATTATTTTTCATTTATAGAAAATAATGTAAAATGTTTTAGTTTTAAAAATTAAAAATTGACAATATGTAAAAAACTAATGAGTCACGTTGGCATCCATATGGCAAGATTTGCATAGTTGGCATGTAATTGATATGGGTTAATAGTCTCATGATGGATATCTAATAAAAACTCAATTGATTTAAGTTTTTAAGGAGTAAATCATATCAATTTGTAAATGTTAAGATTTAAACTGGTATAAAAAAATAATGATAGCAGTTATCCTAGTCCTTTTACAAAATGTTAGGGGCGATGTACACCTTTTTCCTTATCTTTTCAAGATGTAAGTTTTGGTTTATTGCTCGAATCGTGATTTGTAATGGAGAATATGTTGAGCAAATGATGCCAAAGTTAGATCTTGGTTAGGATTGCTTTGCCATTAAGTTGTTAGCTTATCTTTTTTTTATTTTGCATTTAGCTTATCTTTTTTTATTTCACATTCACCTTGGTAATAGGCATATTGGTAAGTGTCCGTTTCTTAAGAGAAAATGGTCAATCATGTATTTGACGTAAATAGAGTTTCTTTTGCAACATGCATTTGAAAAAATTTTCTATAAATGAAAGAAAAGGGATCACAATAACCTGAGTTGATTATGCTCCTTGTGTTATATTTACCAAAAAATTTATCCTTTTAATCTAAATTTTAATAAGACCAAAGATGATTTGTACCTTAATATTTCATAAAAAGTCTAAGTAAGCCCTACTATTACCTCTGGTATCTCTTTACAACCTATTGTTAATAAAATAATACTTATTGTATCCTAAATAGGGTGAAAATTTTGTAATAAAGATAATATTAAGGGCTTATTTAAACCTTTTATAAAATATTAATGTGAAAAATCACAGATTTAGCAAATGTTTAAAGAAATCATTTTAAAGATAACTTCAACATCTGATGGTGTGACATAGCATAGACTAAATTGATGACCTATATACTATATGTTACTAAAAACTTAATTCTGTTAAAATTTACGGTGCTATCAGTACTACTTAAAAATGTTGAGATGTAATATGATACTATAGATAATGGTCAGGAATAACTTAAACTTTTTAAGAAATGTTAGGGGGAATTAGTTCCTTTTGTCTTTTAATAATTATCCTTTCATATTTTCGAATGTATAAGGGTTATGTCATTCCACAAACCTTGTTCAAATAAGCCTTGAAAACTAATAATGGTATTAAAGCTATAATGATCTTTATAGAGGATGTGCCTATAAACTAAACATGTTATAATGAAACATGAGTGCAAACTTCAGGATTAAGGGTAACCATTGAAACCTTTTAGCAAAGAACGATTTAAATTTCTTTATGAAAGTATTAATCTTTTTAAGTCAAAATTACAATGTATAGGCTATAAAGATGAAGCATTTATCAAAGCATTTAACCTATAGGAGACAAATAACTAAATCCTTTTTGTGTAAACCTTACAATAACTAATTGAAGAACTACAATAAGAGAAAAAAGATATAAATCACTCACCTATCTTCACAGTTGTGGACCCTTAATTTTATCCTATAATTTTATCTATTTCAATTTATTTCTTGGAAAATTAAGAAAATAAGAAAAATCATGTTCTAAATAATCTATGTTTATTTTATTTCATGTTCTAAAGAATGTATGTTTATTTTATTCCCTTTTTTAATAACTTTTTCATTAGATTTAACTTGCAAGTTGTTAACTTTATCTTTTTATCTTTTACATCTATTGCATTTTGATTAAATTTGAAAAAGTAATTTCCTCATTATTTTTGTTTAAGTTTTATAAGTCCCTAATGGCACCAAACAAAGGGGTGAATTAGGTGTTACAAATTTTTTTAACTAAAAGATACTAATTCAAAATGTTAATGATTGCAATTTTTAAAGGATGAAAGTATGAAATAAAACAATGAATTTTAACAATACAATTAAGTGATAAAGTAAAGAGTAAGGGAAGATAAATATAAATCGATTTATAATGGTTTGGAAAAATAACCGTTGCCGATATCCACTTTTAATAGTCGTCTTAGATTTCCACTATAATTCTTCTTTTAAGATGAAGAATAACCTTTACGTAATCTGTACTTGACAACGAGGGACTTTTTTGTAATCTTCTTCCAAGGTGAAGAGGAATCTCAATGCCACTTAGAATACACCTAAATATAATAAACAAAAATACCAACAGAATCTTACAACTCAAATAGCTCACTTTATCACTTTGATAATATCAAAATTCAAAAAGGCTTACTCAATTAGAGATATTGAATGCTCAAATGATTAAGAATACTTAGAAATATGTGTAAAATAGACCCAAATGCTTTTCTTATGCAATAAGTAATAGGAAAAATATATTTATAGGGTTTTAGAACCCCTACTAGCAATTGGAACCAAAAACTAACGATTATAACAACTAGTTGTAGAGCATTAGTTGATTAGTATGATATATTAGTCAAACAATGTGCATTGAATACATATATTCACTAGTTGTTTAGACATTGGTCAACCACTTAAGCATATTGATTAACTAATGTGTCTTTTAGAGGGACATTGATCGACCATAATATTATATTAGGCAACTAATTTTTCAACAAAGTCACCTATTACTTTTAACTTACATTAGCCAACCAGTAGTCTATATTAGTAGATCAATATCCAAAAAATAATGATTTTAATAAATTAAAATGCTCAAACTTGATTTGTTTCATGAAATTATAATTAAAGCAACATGTAAGATCAATAGGCTTTTTTATTAAAAACATAACATTTAATATCTCTTATTGAATGTAAAGACTTATGCAATATAGTGATATAAAATGTTTATACATGGACAGCCTTTAATATTATAAACTAATAAAGTGAGATTAAAATTAATATTAAAAGTTATAAAATGACCTTAATATGCCTTGATCTTCTTTTATTCTTGAATTGCTCTTCACTTTGTAAACTACAAACTCCATCTTTTCTTTTGTCAACTAAATGAAATATCTTCTTGAGTTATATATGATTTCATCTTGTTCTTATAAGGCTTCGCATCAAGATAATATAATCATTACAAGGACTTATGTTTTTTATCATAAAAATGATATTCTCTACTTTTTCTATGATGATAAAAGATTTAAGATATTAGAGACCCATAATAAGAGTAAGCACATAAGTAACTATTACACAAAGATAATGATTAGCCTCCACTCAATTTATACATAAGACATAAATCAATATCAAGAACAAAAGATATCTTTAAGTTTAAGTAAGTGACATTCGATAATAAGAAAAAGAAATATCCACACATAAAAGATGTTAAAAATTATTATATGTACACCAATCACACTTCCCTGAATCTAATATCACAAAATTACTCTCCCCCCTTTTTGAAAACATCAAAGAATCAATTAGCTAGAGGTGGAACATGAGTTTAATCAATCAATATAAATCATCAAGTTGATACATCATAATGACTTAAAAGGAGTCAAGTTCACTTTATAGCATCATAAGATGAGGTTTAATAGTTGTTAGACGAGAACCAGGTGGAAATTTATGATGAGTTAGGAGGTAGTTATGTCATCATCTGCAAAGAGTTCAACGGTGTGACTTAGGAATACTTATTAAAACCATCATCATATAGGGGTGCTTTATATACTGGTGACATCTGCTGAGGTTAGAGCTACCGTTGTTGGCATGGCTTAGTCATTTAACCATCAACCAATTGATAACTCTTACAATTAAGTGTAGTATAATGAAAAAAAGAAGTTAAAATTAATCTCATAGTTAATAAGAGGAATGTGGAAGTGTTGGAAGATGAGACTAATAATCAGTGCAAGAGGAATGTTTTGTTTTTTTTGTTTAATGGAAATGCTTTATGATGAGAAAAAAATAGAATAAGATGAATATGCTCTCTTAACATGAATGTAGAGAGTAACTAAAGATCATCATTGCTGATGAAAGTAAATTAAACATTGAAAAAAGTAAAATTATACTTAATGAAGAAATTGATGAATGTCATTGAGGCCATGAACATCTTTAGGTTTTCTAGTGACCTATATTTGGCTGCCTATCTCAAAGATGATTTTAACTCTACTGTTCACAAAATAAGGTTACATATTATATTGGGTATGATAACTATAATAGGTAGGATTTTCAAGAATGGGGATCATAAGATTTCATTTATAAGACCATAAGTCAGATGAATATCAACACCATGGATTTTGGAAAAAAATTAGTATCACCTTGAATCATTTTAAGTCAAAGATTACCATAAAACAACCTAATATTGGTTGTGCTTATATGATGGGTTTTTGTAAGAAAGGATTCCTACCCTTGATCAACAAAAAATTGGATAAGATTGTATACTTTGAATTGTTCTAGACTAATGAGGGAGATAACACAATTTTCATGTAACTTTCAAAAAACATAATCATGAAACTAAGTGGAGTTAGTATCATAATACTCATCCCCGTTAGTAAGAGGGAGCATAAGAGGTAGAGGACTTGGGGATTTCTCTTGAGTCCTATGAATCCTAGATGGAACAAGATTATGGTTTCCTTTAGTTCTTTCTATGATCATAGAGGAAAGGCATAAGACAATAGGATAGAGCAATAACTAAGATGGTTCAAAAAGAGTAGGGCGCTAATGGTGTACGGTCACATATGATAGAAAAATACTTCTAAAAATTCAATCCCACCAACTTTAATTTTTCAACCATTACAATAGGAAGTAAGCAATCTCAAAGCATAATGCATGGTATACCATGAAATATGCAGAATTGATTAGAAGTCAGGTTTGAAAAGTTGAAAGAATATATTGAAGTATAAGTAATGTTAAAAAAAGGTCGAAAAATACACACTTACATTGTAACCAAGCTTGAAAATATTGATTATTTAGCTTTAAACTTTATTACAAGAGATGTGGATTTTTAAAACTATGTTCATTATTAGTCCTGAGCTCTGCACACTTGTCAAAAAGTTTCTATTACTAGACTAACTTTTAAGAAATGCTTGATTGACTTTTTCTATGTATGTAAATTATGAATTAACCTCAAGTGGTGTAGTTGTAGCTAGTACCAACAAGTATGAGTCGATCCCACGAAGACAATGAATACTATTAATTACTGTTGTCTTATTATCTACTTTACGAATTTGGTTTATTTTTAATTAAAGAAAATAAAAATTAAGCAAACACAATAAAATAGGTAGCAATATTAAACAGAGAAATAAAAAATCACTTAGGAAAGTTTCTATATCGAGAATTAGTGTCTAGGTTTCAAATTCCCCTAAAAACCCTTAACTAGTTGATCTTTTATCATACAATTGTTTTATTGACTATTGGACCATGGAAATTATTATGATATGCTAATAGCTCTCTTGAGTCTAATAACAACTAATCCTAAGCTTATCAACCAAATTATTGAGGTTAAAGTTTATACGATTATTTTACCGAATTGTGAATTTCACTATTAGGTTTGACCCTAACATGGAGGATTTATGCCATCCTATCTCTAGGGTTGCAATAAACTCATTCCTATTACTGTAGATCTATTCATACAAAGATTCCTCAATCTCTATGTTATTAATTCATATTGTGATCTAATATTTCAAATTTATTAGAACATATATTAAACACATAATTTGAATAACAGTAGATCAATCAAAACAATTGCATTCATTTTGCATAGACACTAAAGAACTTTAGTTACACAAGATAGAAAACGAAATCAAACATAAGTAGAAAGAAAAAATGAATAGAAAATAACAAGTTCATAATTCTAAATGTCCCTTTTATCTCCTATTGAATGTTCTTTGCAAGGAAGACATTTGATCTTGTATTCTCTTGGATCTTTCGATGATTTCTTTATGTTTTCCACTTCTCTAGATCAAAATCACACCTTGAGTCACCTCTCAAAGTCTCTTGTCTTTATTCTACCTCCAAGAACATCTTTTTATATTAATTTTTAGGGTTCTGGATGATGCACATTCTGATAAATGGTCATGTACTAGACTGAGTATAACCCAAAATACCCATAATTTACGATTCTACACGGCCTGAGAGAAGTACACGGGTTAATGCACGGTCGTGTATCCCTTCTTTGCTTCAAACCTTTGTTTTATGCTGCATTTTCATTTGAATTCTTCCCCATTTGATCTGTAGAGGCAATTATAACCTAGAAACACACTTAGAGCAAATTAAGTACCAAATATACAATAGAAGTATAAAATATTAAGAAAAAATAGATCAAATATAGAGTATAAATATGGCAATTACGCATCTATCAAACATTCCCATACTTAAACTTTTGCTTGTCCTCAGGCAAACTATAATCAAAATTATAAATCTTACAACATCTATCATTCATTAATCTTGATTTTTCCATTTATACTATAAATCATCATGTTATGTTGAATCAAATTAACATACAATTAGAGTAAATTTATTATAAAATAACTTCCTAAGCATTATTAATAGTAGTCACCTCAATAATTATATTGAAATCAAAAGCATAAACCTTTACATCCTCACCAAGATTTTACTCAATGCACTCAAGTGTTTAGGATGAAAAGTATCAAAACTCTCAATCAATGCATAGTAAACTCTCACTATAGGCTTGCAATATTATCACATCTCTACCACTTACGTATGAACTAGAAATAAAAATAAAAAGGTTTTTATGAGACTTGTAATAGGGCTTAGGTACGGTATGGTTAGGATAATGAAAATGGTTTAATTGAAGGAAATTTATTTAAACAATTAAGTGAAACTTGGATACAAATACACATAGACCCTTTTATTGCCACTCTATTGGTACCTTATTCACAATTTTTTTTTGACAATAGGTCAATTAGTACAACAATTAAAGAACTTACGGACCTTTCAACAATTTTACAAGTTTCAAACAAACATGTAATGTAAATATCCTTCAGGGTTCAACACAGTTAAAAAGGCTTAAAATAAAAATAGGATAAAGGTTAATATGCAGTTTTAATCAATGAAAAAGGCTAAGGCTCAACTTGGTTATTATAATTTTAAGGTAAGGTACTAATCAAAGAAATAGCCTAACACAATTGTTAAATCTATGTGCCTTTATCACTTCAATGATTCTAATTTAACAAATATTGTCCAAATATGTATAATAAATGTCAATTCTAGAATTATTCCACTATGCATGATAACACACATGAAAGAAAAAAAGAGCTTAAAAATTTTTAAAATGCTCACTTTTAGGCTCAAAAGCTTACAAAAAAATGGGTTTATATGTATATAAATAATATGCAATTTCATTCAATTTGATTATATTAATGAATACTCAAAATAAAGTTTAGAAAAGTAATTCTATTTTAACTATCATCCTTTTGCATACCAATTCAATCAATATTTAATAATGAAATATAGTACTGATGGACATATTTTAATTAATTTAGAATATCAGTTTATAAAATTTTATAACCAAGATTATAATAAACTTAAAGAAAACGTCAGAAATTCATTAACCCCTGCCCCACAACCAAAGTTGTACATTGTCCCAATGTACACAATGTAAGTATATATAATAAGTGAGAAGGGCGAGTGTTACTTTCCTAAATATGACAATTTTTCTAGTTTCTGATCCATCCAATTTAAGATTACAGCCTTGCAAAATATAAGAAAAAGGGATAAAAAGAGCATAAAAATAAGACTAACAAAAATAAAAAGAAATATAAAATGACATTGACATTAATGTTTAAACAAAAGAAAAGGAATAAAAAAATACACAATTAAAAAGGAAAAGAAAAGATACAACAGATAAGCGTCTCCCTTTTTCATGTCATGAATAAGGCCTATAAGACGGTGAAAGGTCCTCAGGTTGATGATCTTCAAAATGCGGAGGAGTTAATGACGAAGAGCTTGCACCAGATGATGGGGGCTGGAAGGAAATGCCCTGATAGTTCGCCATCAACAACAGTAAATCTCCCATCCATTTAAATGAGGTCTTGAGCCTGCTCACCCACTCCATAAGCTCCGCCTGCTGTCTCTCTATCTGAGCTATTACCAGTTAGTTCCAGTCCCCTTGTGCAATCCCACCGGTCTGAGATGACACTGAATGTGGTTGTGGTGGCTCCTCCTTATCTCCACCCTCTATTATTGGCTCGTTAGGTTCTCCAATATGTCTATAAATATCTCCAGTGGGACCGTGACATCGACGTACCATATGTATGTGTTGTATCACTCCTATATTAAACACTAATATGGTCATCATCTCCCGCATCGGTGGTAATCTATCGAATAGACCCATCCGTCGTACCAGTCAAGTCACATAAGGTTCAACATAAATTATATCAACCTTCCTCTCTTTACTCTGACTTCGAATAAATTGGATAAGTGCATGTCCCAAATGTATATACGTCTGTTAGCTCATGCTCCAGAGGTAGTAAATGAACGCATGCTTGATGGATCCCCAACTATCTCCTTAACCTCTCAAAGTATGGCTCAAAATATCATGAATGTATCTAAGTGCTAGACTGCGTAAGGTCGAAGCCTTGGACTTGTTCGAATCATAGTTGTCCTCAGTACTGATCCTACTCCAGAAGCATCATAAAGACAACCTGTATGGAAGATTAGTCCATAATGTTAGGTACTCTGGTGTCCTAACATGCTCCCAATTGTACAAACCTATAGTGATTGAGAACTTGTTGTAACTCATCTAATGCATCTCCCCATAATCCAAAACTGGACTGTATTGGACTGATCCCCATCGTAACATCCCTTCTCTAGGCAAAATGTGGAAAGGATCTTTAAGGTGAGCTCTCTATATGAAGGTTCCATGATTTCAAATAATCGGGACTAAGCTCCAACATCCACGAGCTCTTGAACTTGTTGGGCTAAGTCAACCTGCTTCAATGCCTCCTAGTCGATATGTTGGTTTGTGCTGAATTTCTTATCATTCAGTCTATGATACTATTCCTCCCAGGCCCTGGTATTAAACAATAACATCCACGACCTCGCTAGGGGTTGGACTGCCGTCGAGAATTCACCTCTTTGTCTCTTTCTTAGAGTTTCTTTTTCATGTCGTGATTTTGTCATCTTACCTGCGAATTTAAATAAGTGTGAGAAATTTGTCATATAGATTCACGAAGGTATGCTTTTCCCCACACTTAAATTCGATTATGCTCTCTAAATTATTAATTGTGAAAATAAACTAAACAAAATTAAACAACTTGGAAGAATTAGTGAAGTGTTACACACATAAATCAATAAAAAATAAACAAATTTATCAAACGAATTAATCTCAAAATTAAAATTAGAAATTGTATAATTAACAAATTAAACTAACTTAATTGTTAAATTACAATTTTAATCCTAGAAATTAAAAATCTTAAATTACTAATTTCATAAATTGATACAATTAAACACCAAATCCATGCAATAAACACAAACCCAGTCTTAATTAACGTCAGACATAACTAATTAGCTTATTAAACACAATAATATTGAAATTAATCACGTAATGAGTGACAATCACAAGTTTACAAAAATTAAGTTGGATTTTCGCCCAATTCACATTTAATTAATTGAATTGAATCATTAAAACAATTGGTTAATGATTAAATTCAACTATTAAACTACAATTAAGCATCAAAGCACACAAATTCTCTAAAAATTCCAAAATCATCAAATTGGCATTTTTGACTGAAAAATCGTAAATAACACAAACACTTAATGAATCATGCATAAACAAGTTAAAGCTAAAAGAAACTTACTTGGTTGTTGCTAATCTGGTTGAAAAATGTGCAAACTAGGTTGGGAGAGTTATAGGGAGATGATACGAGAGAGTGAGAGAAGAGATAAAATAGGGAAAATGAAGTAACTATGACATTTTTAACATGTATCGCGAGAGTATATGGTGTGATACATGGCAAAATTTCAGTCTTTTTACAAACTTACATGATTTAGTACACGAGCATGTATCAAACTGTGTAAGTCACACTTGCGTGTTTAAAGGGCATCCAACTCTTTACAAACATGTTTTCAACAATATATGAAAAAACTTAAAAAGTGTGCTATTTAGAGTTATAAAGCTTTAACACACATACCCTAACATTGTAATCATGCACAATCTTGTAAAAATGCTTAATGTTTTAATCCTAAAACACATCAAACAAAAATTAATTAACTAAAACCTATACTAACATGAAAGACAAACAAAATAATATGAAAAATTAAATTAAAACTAAATTATGGATTGCCTCCTATGTAGCGTTTCTTTAACATCGTTAGCCTGATGTAAATTGCACGGTTACCCTCATCCTGGGTTTATGATCACTGGCTTGCTTCCACCCATTTCTCTATATAAGGGTTTTATGGCCTATAAGTAAGACACCTACTGCAAGATAATAACAAAGACATAATTTATCAAATTAATAAATCCAATTACATGCATTAATGTCCCTTTTAATGACAAACTATTAAGAGGGAATAAAAAACTCCCTGAATCATCGGTTGACTTAAACAATTTATCTTTGAGGAAATGGGAACCATCTGTATTTAAGGTTACTACCAAAGCCTCATTAATAGTTTCCTTGATTCCTCCACTAGTTCTTCCTCAACCACCTCTATCCATTTTTCTTCTTTTTTCAGGACAGAGGTTTCTAACTTATCTTCTTCAGTTATCTCCTACCACTTCTCTACTTCCTCTTCTTGGATAGAGGCTCCATCTTCGTCTTCTTTTGGAAGCTTGTTTACACTCCCAAGAGTGATTGCCATTCTAAATTCTTTAAGATCTACTTCAGTAAGACTAGGAAAACTCCCCTACATCTCATTGGATATTATCTTCGCCAGCTGGTCGATTCAATTTGCCTCTATTTCCTAATGCCTCATGATTAATTCTTGAATGAAATCAGCCATCTTCTAGAGATGGCTCATTAACTAGAGGTGCTTGGTGCTGTAAATTTTTAGCTGGAGTGTAATCATTCAATCCATATGCATAAAAGTTACTCCACTCTAAATTATAATTATTCTTGTACAATGCACCTTGAGATTGATTGTACATGCTCAGTTGCTCCCATATATAAGTTAGTGCTCTAAATTTATGATTGTAATAAATAATCCCATGAATGTCGCAACACAGTGTAGACATAAGTTGGTCCTCCAAAAACATGTGAAGAAACCTCTCTCTCCCATATGGTGATGTTATAGATTTCAAAGACAATTTTTCCTCTTGTAAAAGTACTGTACGCTCCATTTATCCATTGTGAATTATGGCTATAACTTTATATCTCAATTTCTTAAAAATAAGTCACAAATCAAAGTTAAAATAGAAAAGTTCAAAAGACAATTAAATGAATAAGCCAAAAATACAACAAGATACAATAAAAATAAAAAAATAATGACTAGAGTAATAGAATTCAAGTTTTCCTAATATCAAAATCCTCAACAACGATGTCAAAAAATTAATTGAATTTTTCTATGCTTGTCAATTATGAATTAATTGCAAATGCATGACATAGCTGTAGCTAGTACAAGCAAGTACAGGTGAATTCCATGAAGACAATGAATACTAGTAGTTATCGTTATCCTATTATCTAGTCTACAAATTTGGTTTTGATTTTTAATTAAAGAAAATAAAAATTAAGCTAATAAAATAAAATAGGTAGCAATATTGAATAGAGAAATAAGATCTCACTTAGGAAATTACCTATATCAAGAATTAGTATCTCGGTTTCAAATCCTTAAAAACCTTTAACTAGTTGATCTTTTATCATGAAATTGTTTTATTGACTATTAAACTGTGGAAATTCCTATGGTATGCTAATTATAATATCAAATAACCCTAAAAATATCAATCGAATTACTTAGGTTAAAGTTTATAGGATTGTTTTACCAAATTTTGAATTTTGCTATTAGATTTGACCCTAATCTGAGGGATTTATGTCATCCTATCTCTAAGGTTGCAATTAACTCTTTCCAATTACGGTAGATCCATTCATACAAAGATTTGTCGATCTCTATATTATGAAATCAAATTATGATATAATATTTAAAATCTAATAGAACATATATTAAACACATAATCGAATCACAATAGATCAATGAAAACAATTGCATTAAATAAAAGTATCAAACATGTTAAAGCATAAACATAGGGTTCATCTTACCTAGACACTAAAGAAATCTAGTTATACATGATAGAAAATGAAAGAATAAAAAGTTAGTAACTTCCACTAGACTTTTACAATTACTTCATATGAATTTGTTTGGACTGACTAGAGTTGCTAGTCTAGGTGGTAAAATTTATGTTTTTGTCATAATTGATGATTTTAGTATATTTACTTGGGTATTATTCTTAGCTAACACAGATGAATGTTTTAAGGCATTTAATAAGCTCTCAGTTTGTTTTCTCATTTGTCAAGCTCTATAAATCTTTCCTTTCTCAGATTCCATCCTTGTAAGCCTTTTGACAATTTACTTTGAGTTAGGTTGGAAATAACGTTTATGCTTTCATGTCTAAGTCTCTTATGCCAAATTTATGCATCTTCATTAATAAATATTAGGCACTTTATATTTTGGTTAGAGAAATCATCAAGATTAATTGTGTATATATATTCTTCTCTTTTGTACAAAAATAAAATGTTATTGTCAATTATTCTAAATACCAGGCATGATCTCCCCTCAAAATATACTTTTTAGCCTTTGTCATATAATTGGTTATCACCTAACAAGTTATGCTTCAGTCCATTAACTAAAAGTAAATTATCAATAATAATGTGATCTTTTTTACCAACTTTATCAATATGGATTTTCTTACGCTTGGCATCATCAATGTGATTAATCATTTATCTTTGTCTCCAAAAGAAGAAAATTGGGATGTGTTAGTGGTCATATATCTTGACCATCTGCTACCTATATACCATTTATCCTTTTTTTTTCTTAGATACCTACAAAACAAAATAATTAATGTGTTTTAGGTATCCAAATAAGCTTAGATCTTGTATTGTTAGTCTCCTTCTTTTCAACCCACTTCCATGAGGGTGTACTCATTGACCTTGTTTTATGAAACAAAAATTTTTAATTTTCCCATAGTTACCAAAAAATTAATGCCCCATGTTATATATGTAATGTGGATTAGTGGTATGATGATGAACCTTATGACTTTGGTGCATGAATACATTCATTGTTCTTATATATA
>JAOTAY010000005.1:37152988-37170192 GCA_025629805.1 Erythroxylum baracoense
AAGAAAAACAGAAACAAAAAACTGAAAACGAAAACTTAAAACTACAACAGAAAAACAGAAGTAGAACCAAACGGCCCCTAAGTGGTTAATTAGTCGGTTACATAACATTTTCTTAGTGGAACACACCACATCATTTCCAGGCAAAGCTCTTCCATTGCATTTCATCCCACTAGATCGAATATTCTATAAATCCTTCTCCCTCGGAATAGTATTTGGAAAAAAGTATGTATATTTCAAGCTAGTAAGTGGTGATGATCTTTTAATGTGACTAGCCTCATAGTATTTGTTTTTCTTGTGTCAGTTTTAAGGAAATCCAAATTTGTTTAGAAGAGAAAATGACCGCTACTAATTAAAGAAGAAAACACTTGAATGGATACATATTTTGTTACCACAATTAATACGTAATATTATATTCGCATAAACATATTTCGTCTCAAAAGGTCCAAATTGCATCGTACGTCGTCATCATATATAAACATCATCATCACCTCGTTGATTTCTGTTTAATGATGCATATATCAGAATAATATAAGAGCCATTCTTTTATATGACACAGTCACTGAAGTGAGGACATGTGGACCACTCAGACTCTTACTAATCTTCACCATTACGTTGGTGACTTGTCTCTTAAATGGGTCATCACCAAATTGAGAGCAAATAAAGCGAAAGAAGCTAACTAGTGTTATTCTCTGATATTTTTTCCAATTGCTAAAGTTAATTGATCAATATAGGTCAAGAACAGAGAAAAATGCTTAGTGGAGAGGCATCCTTTCGGCAAGTTCTCTTTAACACACTCCAATATACTCCTTTCCTTTGTTAAGGCTTTTTGATCTTCTTCAACGAAGCGGTGCATTGGGAACTTTGATTTATGCTCAGCTTATTTGAATCTTCTATCCTTTCTCACATCTAAAAAAATTTTACACAAATATTGAAACGAGTTGTAATAATAATCAAATTTATACTTTTCAAAAAATTAATAACCAAATTTATTACATTTTCACCGACAACAAAAATTTCTCTCTAAATAAAATGTATTCATTAAAATACACATTGTGCAAGATTAAGATCTAATTAAGGATAAAAAATGTAACACATAAGAAATACATCAGAGCTATTTCTTAAGAAATATATTAATATCGCTTTCTCATTTCACTTGTATTTGTAATGTTGAGTCGTTATCTATTTTTGTTTTATGGTGCGTTAGCTTTTGACTTTTGTTGGTCCTAACTTTAGATTGAGCTCTTTTGTTCTCCGTTTTTTAGAGATCATTTCACTCGGTGTAAGATGTCGTCTTTATTTTTTTTTCAACTTATTCTTAGTTTTTCTCCTCTATCGATGTTATGGGCAGTTGTTCTCGTCAAAGAAAGAGTCATCTGTGCTATATAACTTTAATTTGAAGAAAATATTTAAATTCTAACTTTAGGAGATAACGAGAAACATTAGACATTCATAGGATATGATTTTAATTAATAACTTCTTGCTAGACACTAACATTATTGTTCACAAAATAAATGTGATGTTGAGAGTTGTTACTTATTTTAACATCCCAAATTTTGCCTTACAACTTTTACTCCTGTATCTAGTATAACATTAATACCAAATTTTCTAATATTAAAACAGCAACATTCACTAAAAGATATTTATTGGAAAGGCAAGAAGAAGTAATCATTGAACCAACTTCCATTATATTTGTGAGTTGGCACTCGGAAATCACAATTTAAAGGAATTTATTTGCTTGTAACGAATACACTTTCTCAAAAGCAGACTGTGGGCCCAGAAGACAGCAAAGAAGTAGCATGCATCCAATTACAAGACCCGAACTGTACCAATTATCACAATACGGAAAAAACCACTTTATTAAATGTTATTAAGCAATTAATCACCAACACTTAAAATACTCTCTTCCAGGATCATATTACGAAAATATCTTCTAAAATGCCTGTAAAATTCTCGAAAGTGGTATTTTGGATTCATGGCGCTACTCGGTGCCTTGTTTCCAATAATTATGTGCTTTACGAAAGAAATGCAAAAGGTGTTAGGTGGGTGTCCTCATCCAAAATCCTATTCTACCTTTTTCTTGACATTATTTTTTATTTGCTACGAAACTAACCATGTCGAGAATTTTGTCATAATCAAACTTTAACTATTAGATCCTACTTGTTGCAAAACTCTCTCATTATTAAACAACATTCAAAAGAGATTCCATTAGTAAGGTTAATATTAATCCCACTCAATGCTTGTTGGCCACCAACAATAGAGAAGTAGCTTTCACTTTGGGGATGGACACCACCAACATTCAAAAGAGATCTTCGGTTTTTTAGTCCTTTCTGTTGTCTTATTCATTAAGGTATTATTCCAATGAACTTCTAAATTAACTATTGATTATTCTGATTATAGAATTAATACTAAATAAAAACTCCTCCAACGACTGATTCAAGCTCTTTGTAATAAGAATGGACCCATGTGTGGGATTTAGCAGCTAGAAAATGGAAGAAGCTGCCGCTTAGCTCTCTACCAATCTACTTGTGTGGTTTTCTTGATTGTCTTTGTTGAAATATAAGTAAGGCTTTGTCCCACATTAAAAGAATATATGACCTTGAGCATGCATATAAGCCTAATGAGTGACTCCTCCTAGTATCAACTGGTTTTAGGATGGAACTTCATTTGAGCTTATATGTGCTCAGTTTACTTAGGCCCAATTATATAAAATTTAACATGGTATCAGAGCAGATTATTCTTAGGTTGCACGTCACTACCTCATCACAATAGACTGTGACACATGTTAGGCTGTAAATTAGCCCACACGTGAGGGGAGTGTGTTGAAATATAAGTGAGACTTTGTCCCACATTGAAAGAATATATGGCTTTGAGCATGCATATAAGCCTAATGAGTTACTCCTCCTAGTACCAATTGGTTTTAGGATGGAACCTCATTTGGGCTTATATGTGCTCAGTTTACTTAGGCCGCCCAATTATATAAAATTTAACAGTCTTGTTTTGGATTAAGAGAATAACTACTTTATATTGTTATATGAACTTTAAAGAATTGTAGTAGTTTCGCAAAAATCTTCGATTTATCGCAGCTTCTAGCACAACCAAAAACAAAAAATTAAACGCACAAATATAAATCAACACCGAAATTTGATAACGTAGTTCGGCATGCCTTGTTTATGTCTGCGGGTCCCTCACTTAGCTTAATTCTTTCACTAACAATAATAGTTTTATACAAGGCTTTATTGAGTCGACCACTCAACCCTTGACACTATTCCTCGTTCTCACAACTCGTGAAAGAATTTCACACTCAATAACACGACCGACTTGTGTTAACGTCAATAGAGGATTTTTCTCAACAATCTTTTAACGAAAGAACACTTAATAAATAACTCAAGTGGTTAAACAAAAATTCAACATAAATAAGAACACTTGAGAAAGAACAGAAAATAACTCTCCTAAATATGTCGTTTCATCAACGAAAGAATGAGACGTTATCCATCAAAAGATCTGCTATGAGAAATCCTATGCATAACAGCCACAAAACGTCTCAAATCAACAAATATTTCTTCATCGAAACGTCATACAGAAAGGGATGCAAAAACACCAAGGCTGCTAGAAGTTTTTCACATGAAAATCACTATCATCGACAAATCAAAAATCCCTCACCATGGATAGAAAACACGGCACCTTTATTAAGAGAAATCATAGCTGCAAGAACACTCAATCAACGACAACACACCAAAGAAAACAAGCACAAAATCATTCAGCCCAGGTGACGTGATCCATAGAAAAGTTTGCAACAAATAGAGTTCAATCTTCATGCAATCAGCTTATAAGACATATCAAGATATTGCACTCAAAATCCCAGTTGCAAAAATTCCAAAATCCACCTTCAATTGACGTTGAAGAATAGACAAATACACAGCTAAAATTACAGCTGCACCTTAAACCCATTAACCACGCACGATTAAGAAAAATGTAGCCCCCATACACAACCTAAATTGCGTGAGACTCCAATTGAAAAACCAACTACACAAAGTTGCCCAATTAATGACAAAGACACCAAATAGAAAACGCAGCAACCACTCAAGCAGCCTTCTTCAACTAACAACGCATTAAGGAAAATGCAGCACACACACATACAACATGGGTTGCGAGATTATCTAAATTAAGAAAAACAACTACACCACACACAACATCACCCCTAAAAACATTCAAACTACCAAAATAGGGGAGATCACATCGTAGTTGGCACGCCTAGCCAAATTTTAATGTGATTCACTTAGGACTCTTCGTAAGATAAAGTTCTATCTTGATACAATCTCTTATCAAAAATTATCCAAGATGGCTTTTTAATTTCATCCTTCAAGACAACTATAATCAACTAATGAAATCTAAGAGAGCAGATTTTATTCTATCTCTTTTTGATTTAAAATTTAAACTCATCAACATTATATTAGATGTCCAATTATTCAAAAATTTCAAAATCAAATAATAAGATATGTACCATATATCTTAACATAATTAATTGATATATGTTCGACGCTCAAAATATTGGAAAATACATTCTGTGCATAAGGGAACAATCTCGTTAAAAACCAAAAACAAATCTTGTGACTTTATTTTATATCAACATAATGCTCATTTTCTCCCATGCTTCCTTAATCATTGGCTTGATTCTCTCCCATTTACTTTTTCTTTCTTAAGTCCTTAAATCTTGAGGTGCCAAGTCATGCCTTAAAGCTGCTACGCATGTCGGCTACTCATTTTAGATAATACTGTTAATGTCAACTTTCATTGAATCACTAGCTTCAAACTTTGCCTATTTAATGCATGAATTTGCATTTCGACGGCACTGGTAAGATTTGAGTTCCCAGTTTGGCGCTTCAGAGAGCCATTCTGCTAATATATAGATGTATACTCATGTCAAAGGAATTTTAATTAATTAGTATATATAAAAGTGAATTGACTATCTTTAGACAATTACGGTTTGCTGATTTGATTGAAGCTTTCAGTATTATTTGATTATGATTTTCATTAGACTCGTTATAAGAGAACCTCTTCTATATGACCTGTGCTTACCCTATACTATTTATTATGAGCCATATATTTGGTTTATTTATTGTAAAATGTGTGACTAATAATGAATGGCGCATACGACAGAAGAAACAAAGGTCTCCTCAATCCTCCCCTATTATCGGATGCATATTTGCCAAATAATATATTGTTGTCTTCTTTTATTTTTGTAAACATGATTTACGAGGTCAAATGTTGTGATTATGGCCATAATTAATAATTGTTATGTGAAAAATTTTGATATAAAACTTTTTGTCAATCGAAGTCTTTGTAAAAAAATTATCTGCACAGAATTCTCTATCCATATAAAACCTGGTCCTTTTTTTTTCCTCGAATCATTCTATATAAAAAAAGTTGAAACACTTGCCCCGTTTCTTTCCATCAAGCTGTGCCTTCTCAACAGAAAACAGTAGCAATCACAGCATAAATAATATGTACGGTTGCATTGCCAACAAGAACTGATGTCACAAGGACCTTAATATTGGATACCTCTAGCCACATGATGATAGAGATGTCTACCAATTGCTGCCCAACTACTACTACCTGTTCACTTGCAGAGGTTGTGCTGTTGAAATTTCGGTTAACTATTAGCGGTTAACAGTTAAGTGTTACCTTTACGGTTTGTGTCCGATAACGCTAGCGGGCACCTTGGGTCCATTTCAGAGCTTTCCTGCTCCATGTAAAACTTAAAAGAAATGCACGATCGACAACATTAAATATGAGACTTTTTCATGTCATTCTAGAAAGTTTAATTGTTGGATATAGAAGTTAATTTTTTTACTCCCTGATATTTACAGATTATTTGTTTTTTTTTTAACAATCACAGACTAGTTCTAATATGCCAAATAGAATAATAGTTTAATACATAATATGTTACATAGATACTACACTTTCTTTAATTATAGAAGGCAGAGGTATATAGAACTAAAAAGTCGGTTAACTTACTTTGTATGTTACATTAATTAATTATATAGATAGCTAGCATTGCTTGTCGCTAATCTATAATAGTTTAAATTAACCAAACTTGTTATTAATTTGTACAATATAGTGCTAAGAATTGATAAATTTAATAAAATGTAACTAACTTAATTTTTTATGTCAATGATATTTATTTTTAAAAAGCACGTAGTACATATAACATAGAATATAGAAATAGAGTTTCATCAGAAAAGGTATTAGATAGACTTACTAAGTGCTTTATGTATATATCTCAATATAGACTTGAGAGAGTACTTGTTTAAGAGCACGGCAATCATAATGTAGATGAGTACATGTAGGTGGAGGTCGGAGTGAATGATCAAATCAAATCTGGCATTTAAATGGTTTTTTTTTGTTTTCATTAAAATTTTGTTTTTATTTTTAAATTTGATAAAAGAATTTATTATTTAAGTTTTAATTTTTTTAATTTTCTTTGATTTTTATAACTTATAAAAATTATAAAAACTGGTTTTTATTTTCTATTTTTATTTTGTATCATGATCTGATTTATTATTTAATTTTAACACTAGTTACTAATAAGAATTATAATCCATTATTATAAATTTATTTTTAAAAAATTATTTTAATAACTATTCAATTAATGTAATTTAAATTAAATATATTAAAATGATTAAATTTAAATATATATTAGTTATTAATTTACAATAAGTTTATAAATATATTAAAATTTTGTTAATAGTTAGTCAATAAATATTACCTAAGAGATTAAATAAAATTATTTACTTAAAATTTACAAAATTAATTTATTTTTAAATTTTATTTAATATTTGGTTATTATCAGTAATAAATATATAATTATGTTAATATTAACAATCAAATGATTTTTAAAATAGAAATAAGAAATGGAAATTAAAAATTAAAAATTAAAAATTAAAAATCTCAAAAAAATCAAACTAATTGGTCTCTAAGAAATTAATACACGTGTGGTGACTCATGTATATATTGTAACATGGACTTGGGAGAGTTCTTGTGTTAAGGGTACAAAAATCATAATGTAGATAAAGTAGATGCAGCCGGAGGCTGAAGTTAATAGTCAAATCAAATATGGCATTTTAACGGAATTGTTTATTTTTATTTTTTAAAATTTTAATTTAATTTTTTCACTTTTATAACTTATAAAGATTACAAAAATTGTTTTTTATTTTTATAATTTAATTTATTATTTAATTATATGATATTGAATATTAATTATTGTAATTTTTGTTATTAAAAATAAAATAATTTAATATACTAAATAATGTGCTTTTTAAAAATAAAAATTAATAAAAAATAAAAATCAAACTAAACGGCCTCTAAGAAATTAATACACGCAAGCTAATAATCAATGTTGGAGACTAACGACCACCAAATTAAAATTTAACCCAATTTCCTACCTCACATCCAACGGTCATCAAGAAAGGCCACGTCACCCAGCCATTAAAAGTAGCGGAGAGTTAGGCACGCCGAGCTGGTCCCACCGCGACTGTCTCACGTGCCACCCCACCTGCTTTCCGTGGACCCCAATACCCAATTCTCACTGTACACGCGTCTAATAAATGACTCTTTTCTTTTCCAAAACACTTTTTTTTTGCTTTTTCTTGAATTTTTTAAATGACGAAGATTAGCTCCTCTTTACCTTTTATCTACACCGTGGCCCCCACCACCCAATCAAAATTTCCACAAATTGATGGGCCCCACGTGACCATAAGTCAAGAAAGTAACGAATAAGAGGAGAGTCTGGGTCTCTGGGGCAACTACTGCTTGCCTTCTAACTTTAAATGCCCTATCTTCAAAGCTTGTCGTTGTCGGGCTTTGGATTGATAAAGACACGTGTCTCTTCGTCTTACCGCCTTCTCACCTATTTGTCCCCTCTAACATTTGTCTTGCCACGTTGGCGTTGTACGTCTTATTATGAGAAAATGACCGTTTAAACCCTTTCCCTAGGAAAAAATTATTTATTTATTTCAGGTTTTAAAAAGGGAAAAAAGTAAAGGCAAAATCATCCCGCTCTTTTAAGTCGCTTTCATGAATTGCACGAGTGATGTCCTTTTCACGACGATCATCACCGTCTGACTAATGGAGGAATATTACGTGACAAAGATCAAACGGCCGAGGTTCGACCACAAGATGACTTGCACCATGTTGCGTGTATGCCGGCGATTTAATTGTGACGTAAGTCGTGCGCAGTCCCTGCACCTATTTCGGCAGAGCGACAAAAATCCACTGTTGATATCATCGCGAGTATTAAACGTGAATTTGGACTGGACTGTGAA
Organism: Erythroxylum baracoense; assembly: GCA_025629805.1. Lineage (NCBI taxonomy): Eukaryota > Viridiplantae > Streptophyta > Magnoliopsida > Malpighiales > Erythroxylaceae > Erythroxylum > Erythroxylum baracoense. The sequence goes on from JAOTAY010000005.1 coordinate 37,161,310, forward strand.
AACCAGAAGCACTGGAGGCACGTTTCAAACACGAACCAATTAGGAGAGATGTTAGAAATTTACGATGTTCGGCGAGTGACAAGACACGTAGTTACCCTGCAACACTGACTCCGGTGGAGGATCTTCCATGAATAGAAACGGAGAAGGCATCTCTGGTGGTAAGACCTCAGGCTCAGGACACTTACAACGCAATAATATAACTGTGTAAAAGGAAAAAAAAACTATATATGGAGCTTGCTTACTGTTAACATCAAGGTTTAGACTAAGAAAGAGATCTACCCTTGTAAAACCCCCAAAAAAAATTAGGAATTTATGGTGACTGATTAACATTTGAAAAGTTCCTTCTTTATTAACATTTACAAAATGATCATAGATAAAGAAAACATATTATACACATTCTGAAGAGTTGTGCAAATATTGAATTCATCCTGCTGCAACTCTGAAAACTTAAGAATGTGATGCACGTTTGCGAGGGCAGCAACAAGGCCACATGATACATGCCTATACGGCCCTAATTAAGCCGACAGTGGACCACCAAAAGCTAGCTGGTGCATGTTTGGAGCTTGGAAAAACAAAGGTAGGCTGGCTCTTTTGCTTTGCGCTTCCTCAATTAATAAAAGCCAACAAAAGTCGTTGTACGCTTACAATAAGATTGTACCACCCATCGTTTATCCTCATCATATATTAATCACAATAATGCACGTCTCTTTTTACATTTAATTAGGTATAAGAAACAAGTTATTTCTTGTTAGCCCACCACTAATCAGTTTCTTATCATCAATAGTTTGATTCAGCAAAAGCGCTTGATTTCGAAATAATAGTTCTCACTGCAATCATCGATTCACTTAATTAGTTGGCTCTGATGACATCACTTGTTAACGAACGTTTCCATGCATAATTTAGCACGACAGTACGTGTTTGACTGAGTATTGCTTGTTTAATTTCTCGAATTTTTATGTTTTCCTTTCATTTCAACCAAACTTTGTATCGATGATGGCGATCTTCCTTCATACATAGGCATCTACGCTGAACATGAGTTTTGATTAGCTTGACTTTGTTGTTTATAAAACTTCTAAATTTATGAAGCAGAGACGTGGCCTTGTTATGTCCACAGCTAAACCAAGTTGTCTGTTAGGCATGACAAGAGTCGTCAAGCTCTAAAATACTATTAGGAGGGTCCATTATTAACATGAGACCTAACAAGCCTAGGTAAAATCTTAGCTACTTTATATGTGATGATTTTCCTTAATGTGTAACAACAATAACAATGATAATAAAAGATAAATTGTTAGAATGCCTTGTCCAAAAAGGAATTGGCCTGTGACATCTGATTTGTTAACTCTATTAAAAAGGTTTAAATCATTTGTTCTCATTCCTATTTTAAGAACATTTATTTATTTATTTATTATGAGTTTGATTTATTAAATAAATAAATGCTCATAAAATAAAATGAAATAAAGATAAGAAAAACAGTTGTTTTATTCCTTTGCTAAAGAACTAGAAAGAAACATATACAATTATTGTTACTTGAGTGAAAAGATTGATATGGACAATTTATCAACATATACAGGAAATCATAGGACAAAAGGAGATCAGGAGCCACCAAAATTTTTTCCCCCAATTATACGATAGAGGGTAATCAAATCTGAGGACCCACAAGAGTCAAACAAACGAGTAGGCTTCAATCCAATGGATCGCCAGTGACAAATAACAATGTCCAACCCAGTTCATGATCCCAAGTCATAACTAGCTTTAAAATAAATTATAAAAATGCCAACTTTTGCTTTTTAATTATAGTCATGTATTATTTTAGTCATGACACCGATACATGGATAAGTTTATTTGATCAGGAATATATATATCTATATAAGATTTGCTGGGGAGACTAGTTTGGTGCCTCACAAATTATAGACAACTCTGTGTCTATAATTCACTTCACTATCAGAAAGATAATCTACGTACCTTTTTCAGTCAGTCTCCTACTGCGTTTATTCTCAATAATATATTTATTGTAAAACAACTAGCTAGCTACTTGGTAAAATGACATATATTGCACGCATTCTAAATAGTAAACGTCGACTTGTTCAAGTTTCTTGCAGGTGAAGAGGAGTTGGAAGCAGACATTTCCTTTCCGTATACGGTGTATTAGAGCCATAAACATAGGGTAAGACAGCGACATTTTTTTCTTGGAAAGATGAAAAGCAACTCCAGCATTCGTTGATCTCTATTATTTTACCTTCGGAGAATCGGCAAATAGTACAAGTAGCAGGTTGTAATGGAAGTTAAAAAGGGCGAGTAATCCACCACCATGTGTCAAGATGCTAGAAGTGACATCATGATACGGACGGAGGCAATGGGGTCTTTCGGGTCCGTTTAACAAAACTTAGTTTCTTTTGCTGCTGTTGTTGTTATTTGTGTTGTTGCTGGACAATCATGAGATTCCCAATTACTGTATAACAGAGGGAAGTGGCATGTATCCCTACATGTTTCCTCTTCCTCACATTTAACCTTTTTCTCCAATTCCAAGCCCATTTCCTCATTTAATTCTTCCACTTTGTGTTCAAAAGTTCATTCCTGCACTATAAGCATATATAATTATATAGTGACTGAAAGAGCTGTCACTTGATGGCAAGTCTTATGAGTGGTAGAACTTTGGCCGATGGATGAGAAAACGAACCATCAGCATTAGGGATAAGGTGCCTTTCTAGGTCCTGATAACTTGGACCACTTCAGATGGCCCATACGCCTTTAACATCAATTGACCCATCATTCTGCTCACAAATGGACCAGCCCGTGTCCCTCTTTCTATTTCTTCAAAACAGTGTGGTGTCTCCGTTTTCTGCACTACACAACAAAGATAGGCTTTCATCATCAGTGACACTTCAGCAGCTACTAAAAAATGGTGACTCGGGTCATCCATGGCGGTTGTTAAGAATGCCCTGATCACATACACATTCGACTTCAAGAGGTACTAAAAAAATGCCGTTGTTCAGACATACCCAAGTCCTGGATTGAGTTTTTGGACTCCCCAAGCAAGCTCATCTACATTTTTTGTCATAAATCCATTTGAACGCTTGTACCTAAGGAGCATGATGCTGTATCAAGTTCTAATATTTTCCAAGTTAACTTCTTTTAGTTTGGTAATAAAGTCGCGTTAAGGTCGTTTTGCTCAGACCTGAAGTACTTCGCCTCTTCAAACTAATCAAAGTTAGGGGTCAAGCTTAAATAGTATTATCTTTGTTTATATGTAGAAAATTTAGAGATTCAATCAGCAAGCTTTTACAAGAATATCTTGAACTACTAACCGGGTGTTTGGTTCACCTGTTGGAATAGATAAGAAATAGAACGGTGATTATTTATGAATAGGATAGATAAGAAATATATAAAATATGTAGTACTTAGTTTAGTTTATTCCTAAGAATTTCTAATGAAGATGTTATGTAAATGTTTGGTTTGAAAACATAAATTTGAAATGATAAAGAAATAATTAACAAAAATCAAAACATCAATTATAGTCTCCACTAACTACATCATAATCATTATTATTTTATAGCTAAGTAATTATGTGGATTCTTTAAGGATATTTTTTTCCCAACATGCCTCAGTTTTATTCCTAACTCGCAAGGAATAAATAAAGATAGGAGGTTGATGAGTTTATTTATTCTTCAAATTCAAGGAATAAAAACGCAGATTGGATTATATGTTATGTATGTTTTCTCTAATCAAATAAGGGAGTAATTTATTACTAAAAATATATCAGTAATAAAATGATAGTTTCAGTCAACCAAACATCCTATAAGTGATAAGTAAACTATAAATATTTTAACATTTGACATTACAAGGATATTTCCACAAACTAATAAATATTAACTTTTGCATTAGTAATACCTGACGTATGAAAATAAATTTAATTTTGACAATAAAGCGAATAATGTTTTAAGTTACAATAGTGAAAAAGAAGTTTGTATTATACCTAGAAAATTATTTAATTAGTTTTATTTTTAAAAAATACAAACTATACAACAAGATTAAAAGGTACAAGATTATTTAATAAAAACTAATTAAACCTAAGTACCTGTAAAAATTAGGAGTAAGGCTGCGTACTCCCCAGGTCCAGCGTATCGACGAGAATCTCACTGGGTGTTGTTGTATCTGTAAAAGAAGGCTTGGTGTGGTATCAAACATCAATAACTAAATATTATGCAGATAAGAATACTCTACATATAATTATATATATATTTTAAAGTTAAATAGCAACTAATTGAAGAAAAGGAAATAAATAGTTTAAAAGATGGTGTTCTTTTGTGTAATAATAATAATAAGCTTTTGCACATGGATTACTTTTAAAGAAAATAAAATAATAATCTTAAAATCAAAATAAAGTGAAAATGATAATATTTATTTGATTTAGCCTTTGAGTTGAATTACATTTTCCAAAAAGTTTCAAAACCAAACGATTTTTACATGAAAAAAACCATTAATATATGTTTTTTTTCAATTTTTTTTCAACAATTTAGTTCAAAATAAGCAGATTAGGTGCTTTGGACTCGCTTCTAACTAAGTTTGATTAATCAACAAAATAATGATACGTAGGAATTTGCATTACATTCATTTACAATCTTTTCAATTCCACACACTTCATTGCATCCTATTAAACATTAACTATGATTGTGTGAGAGTTACGAGCTGTGATGTCACTACAACAAAGTAGACATTTAGATACAGTTTTTTTTCCGATGTTAGCAAAATCGTCAACAAAAGTTATTATATTGCGATGATTTTATAAATCGTCATTAAAACTAAGCCTTTAGTAACTAACTAAAAAAACGTCACAAAAGGTATGACATTTAGTGACGAAAAACAAAAATCGTCGTCAATTGTTGAACATTTAGTGATGATTAACGAAAATCGTCACAAAATGATCCACAATCCGTGACGATTTTAGAAATTCGTCGCTAAATAAACTTTTGGTGATGCTTTTTGGAAATGGTCACCATAATTTGTGAAATATTTGGTGAACAATGCCCGAAATTGTCACTAAGGTGTTCACAATTGACGACGATTAATCGTCAGTAAAAAGATGTTTGGGTTTTTCTACATTTTTTATATTGTTGCTAAAAGTGATCATTTGGTGACAATATTTGGAATCGTAACCAAAAGATCAACATTTGGTGACGAATTTTAAAAATTGTCACCAAATGTTACACATTCAATGACGATTTTTGAAAATCGTCACTAAATGGTCCACATTTGGTGACCATTTGCCTAAATCTTCACCAAAGGGTTGACATTTACCAAAATTGTTAAATTAACATTTTTATAATCTATCATAGTTAAGATATGTTTTATTGGAGATTTGTTTTGAATGTTTATAACGTATTGTTAAAAAACATACACAACATAATTTTAAGTGTTAAACAAATGAATTAATTAATCATTAATATTTACTAACATTGCAAAAAATAGTTATAAAAAAATAAATAATTGTATCAATATAATAATATGATATATGGAGTAGTACGAACTTTGAATTAGAAGTTACAGTCATAGAACAAGAACAATAACAGTCCACACTCATTAGTGCGCAGCTTGACCCCTAACTAGTAGAGAGTTTGTTTGATAAATTCTTACAGATGCAACAATAATTCAACTTTAAAGCTAAGTCTAGTTGATTGTATCGATAAATGACAATGATATAATTATTTATTGATTCCAAGTGATATGAGAGTCAGTAAAGTTAAATAAGTCCCTGATGTCTGGATTCTTGAGAAGGGTCCTTGCATGTTCGAATGCACCAATTGAAACAGTAATAGTTCTTCCCTTAAGTGTAGAGTTTTTCACACCCTCTTGCACCAACGTTTCTGCTATAGCTAAACTTGTAGAGGATACAGTAAATGAGTCGTTAGATTTAGCATGGAAGACAAGTTCTTCAGATGAACTACCAGTACGAAACGGTTTACCTAAAACACAATTAGTATAGAACTTAGATATTGTCAAATTAGTAAACCGTTAAACAAACCGAAATTGGAGTGACATGTATACATGAATGACCAGAAAAAGTTTGTGGAATTGACAAATTTTCCAAAACAACCGATTTCTTTAATCTTTTACGGATCGTTGTGACATCGCTCTCACCTCTATGGGCATATATGTCACCTTTAAGATTCAAGGAAGCTTAAAACAACATGTAGTATATACCATCAAATGTGAATATATATATAGCTTCATAAAAGGAAATAAGATGTACATAATAAGGAAAGTGACGTTGTTCAGATGATACTACACACCTTGAAGCAGAAGATCAGCCATGGAAGGCAAACGATGATTATTATATGAAGTGGAGATTTTTTTTCTGCATTGTTTATTTTTGTAGTAGGGATAATTTTGCCATATTCCTCCCATCGGAATGAGTTAGGGTCATCCGGAGCTAGTCCATGTTGACATTCCTTGATTAATAATGTTAAGAGGTATATTCTGCAAATGTCGATTTAGAATAAAATGATGATATGTTTAATTTCAAATTTGATGATAAGTGAAACTAGTCCAGTTTAGCACTTATACATCTTCAATGTGCCCAATGATATGAAAGTTACCCTTACTAAAATTTCAAAAATTTATTGTGTACTTTGTATCATATGCAAAATTTAGAATTTAAAGTAGAATAGACATGACTGTGTTCTTGATGTATAGAAATATAGTATTATCTATATTTCTCTATATTATTATTAATGGAAATAAATAAAAGTAAAATACTCTTGAAACAATTTCATCAATGCAGAAACAAAGCTTTGATGAGATTAAGCGTTAAAGGTCGTTGGGAAGATAGACATAAAGAAATAACAAAGATAAACAGTAATTAATCTTCAAAACACAACCATAAACACAAGTCATACATGAAATGCATAATTAAGAACTCGTAATAAACACCTAACTATGTAAGTTAAACTTAGCACAACTTTGTTGATGAAAATAGAACAAAAGAATAATATCGATTCAGTGAATAATCGTTCTTCGACGGTGATGAGCACAAGGAAAAACCCAAAGAGAAAAGAGGATTTTGGATTCGTGTTGACGGCTTGAACGAGAATGGAGTAGGCTTTTATGTTTTTGTCTTTGAAAACCTAATACAAAAAGACGTTGTTTTTCTAATTTACGTAAACGATGTCATTTATTGTTTGTTGTAGTTGTTTGGAAGTCATATCGATTAATTTGCTACGATATATTGTATTTAGTCGACAAACGTCAGATGTAGCGACTAATACATGGTTCGTCGCTAAAGTCTGCCTGTTCCTAAATAATTAGTAAAAAAATTTATTTTCCTAATCCAAATAAAAATTCAAATTATGTTTTATAAAACTATTTGCAAATTAATTTGTTGACCCTAAGACTATTGGTGCATCTTCGTCACGACCAGCATATATGACGACGCTTCAAGAGGAGAACCAGCAACTAAAGACTAACTTAGATCGTAATATTAAAGAAGTGAACAAGCTTTAAAAAATGGTTAAACAATTACTGGGTTCTGCATATGTTAATAATAGTATCTCAGATGAAGACTCTTAGTTTGTAAATGATGTGTAAATATTTTTTGTACATAATGCATTTCATTTTATATGTGTTATTTAATTTCAATTTATTATTATTTAAAAAATGTCACTAACATTAATTATAAAATGAATCATTTTTATATTTCAAACTGTCTTAAAATTTGTAATAAATTAAAATAAATTTGTTTTAACAATTATAGTAATATTTAAATTTAAAATTAAATTTTGTCGCTAAATAATATTAGCTACCAAAACAAAATCGTCACAAAAAGTTGTTACTTACGTTTACAATAATGTCCTAAAAATATTTTGCTACAACCACAAATTAGTAACTAAAACTATTTTATACAAAAACACAATCGTCACTAAAAACTATTAGCTACCAAAATAAATCGTCACAAAATGTTTTTACCTATGTTCGCAGGAACATCTCTAAAAACATTTCCCTACAGCAAACAATTAGTAGCTAAAACTATTCTGCAACCAAAAAGAAATCGTCAATAAAATAATTACCTACGACTACAGTTTAGTAGGAAAAACTTTTGGCTACGAAACATAAACGTCGCAAAACAATATGTACAACGTTCTTTGTTTTCGTCAGTTATAATTTATACCGACAAATTTTTTGCGTCGAAAAAAGGCTTTGGCGACGATTTTAGTGAAATGTCGCGGATGTTATTTTGCTACCGAGATTTAGCGACAATTAGGGTAACGATTTTTTTCATCGCAAATTAGTATTTGCGACGTTGTGGTATTGTTTAGCGATGTTTATTTTCGTCGCTAAATGTAGTGTTTGTTGTAGTGTTTGTCAAGCATTATTAATTATATTTAATAATTTTAGTACTAAAACTGTCAAATTCTAAAAAAATGTTCAATTCACCTATTACTCTTACTTTTTATTTTTAAGATAATTAATAAATTTAACTTGTAAAAATATTTTAAAAATTTATTGTAATTATGCTTTTTTAATGATTGTACAATAATAACAATAACAACATTTTCCTAGAAGTCCCACTAAAATGTAGGGATTAAGGAGATACAGAAATATAAAGGTTTATTTTTAACTTCAATAATTATTGTAATAAATTGTAATAGTATTGTTACTGGCACTTCTTGAAGGAAATTTAACACGAAATTATAGATTAATTTCATTATTAATCAACACAATTAATTAATCATAAGATTGCAATATGCTATATTCAATAATAGTATGGATAAATAACTGGAAATTGTGGAACAATTGAATCCATTGTTGTTTTCTGTGAAGCGACGTGACAGAGACGTAGAGGATTAACTACTGCTATTCCAAACCTGATTTGAAAACCTATACAGTTCT
>JAOTAY010000005.1:37170292-37180514 GCA_025629805.1 Erythroxylum baracoense
TCATCTTTGTGTTCTATGATTGAATTTACTAGGTGTTTATTGGTGAACTCTCTTGCAATTGAATCTTGATAAATCTTAATTTTCTTGAAATTGTTGAATTGCTCTCTTTAATCTAGCTTTTGATTTTAATTGTTTTCTTATTCAAATTTCACATAAAACCCCCAAGAATTGTGTGAGTGCGTGCATTTTCTTTTCGTGACTTGTTCTCTTATTTTTAGCTTAGTTTTGCATCTAGTTAATTCACTTGCATTCCTGCTTTTAAACACTCTTTCTTTCTTGAAAAGAAAATTAGTGCTTATTTTATAGTTCTCTGTGGGATCGATACCTTACTTGCCTATACTATGTGTGTAGAATTTTAAGGTTTAGTTTGTACGACTAAATAACATCCTGTTATTTAAAGATGCAATTCAATTTGTTAAGTCATGTGATAGATGCCAACTTGTAGGGAATATTAGTTATGGGGATCAAATGCCGCAAACTCCTATTTTCTTTGGTGAAATTTTTAATGTTTGGGGTGTTGATTTTATGGGACCTTTTCCTTCTTCTTTTGGTTATCTTTATATATTGCTTGCTGTTGATTATGTATCTAAATGGGTGGAAGCACTTGCTACTAGATCTGATGATGCTAAAATTGTTGTCAATTTTGTGAAGACTAACATTTTTGACAGGTCTGGAATTCCAAAAGCAATCATTAGTGATTGTGGTACCTACTTCTGTAACCGCTCATTTGAGACCCTGCTTAAAAAGTAACATGTTTTCCATAGAACCTCCATAGCTTATCAACCCCAAACTAGTGGTTAAACTAAAGTTTCAAATAGAGAAATCAAGTCTATTTTGAAGAAAACCGTGTAACCTAATAGGCAAGACTGGAGTCTTAGATTAGGTGATGCATTATGGGCTTATAGGACAGCTTATAAAACACCTAAAGGAATGTCACCCTTTAGGATGGTTTATGGTAAAAGCCTGTCATCTCCTAGTTGAACTTGAACATAGAGCTTTTTAGGCCATTAAGCAATGTAACTTAGATTATGATGCTGCTGGAATCCAAAGGAATTGCAGGAATTGGAGGAGATCAAGAATGATGCTTTTAAGAATGCAAGGATTTACAAGGAAAGGACCAAGGCTACGTATGATAAGATGGTCAATAGAAAGGATTTCACTGTCAGCCAGGAAGTGCTCCTTTCCCAGTCACACCTTCGGTTATTTCCAGGTAAGCTTCGTTCTTGTTGGATTGGACCTTTTATTGTTATCAATGTGTTTCCTTATGGCACTGTTGAGATCCAAAGATTAGAAAGCAGCAAAGTGTTCAAGGTGAATGGGCATCGGTTGAAACCTTTCTATGAAGGTTTTACCAAGCAAGTGGTGGATAATGTCGAGCTATCCCTGTTGAGTTATGAGGAGTGAGCAAGCATCGAGCCTCGAGCCAACGACATTAAACAAAAGCTCTTAATGGGAGGCAACCCATCATACAAAGATCAGATTTGCTTTCTTTTCTTTTCACTTTTTCTTTTGGTTTTTTTATTGGCATGTGTGTTTCACCTTTCCTTTCTTACTTTGATGTCAACATTGAGGACAATATTGTGTTTAAGTGTGGGGGGAGAGATTTGGGTTTAATATTTGCAGAGATTTAGGTTTATTTTTTGCATGAATTGTTGAATTTGATGCATGATATGGTTCGGCTATAATCTGATCTTGTGTTCTTTAATGATGTCGTGCCTATTTATTGCTTGAACTTGATGATTTTCACTTGTAATTGCATGTGTAGCAAGTTTTTACATTTAAGTGTTTAATTTTTTTAAAAAAATCTCCCAATGATTGATAAGAGTTCTTGTATTATGCCTGAGATTTAGTTGATAATGATTAATATATAAAATTGATGAATGTGTTTTTATGTAAGTTGTGAGCTTGATAGTTAAGGATTGACCTTAAAACTATGCCATATTTACGTAATAGATGATATTGCCTTGTGAGCTTTTGAACCTTCAACATATTTCTTTGATGTGTGCATTCTTTCAATGATATGATCTCTAAAACTTGCTTAATATCTTAATAAGACCTTATTTTTACATGCTTTCATGAATATGATAAAAGGCATCTAGGATATTTAACCACTTTTAACCAAAAAGCCAACCTAAAGTATGTTATCCCCTAGTGAGCCAAATTGAGCTTTTATATTCTTTTCTTTGCTTTACCCATGTTTAACTTATCCTTGTTCTTATTTTTATCCTCTACCCTATACCATGGTTAGTAGAGCATGTTTTTGGCAAGTTGATATGTGGAAGGCTGGAATTGATGCATGGTTTGAATCAAATTTGTGGCTTGTTATGTAATAATGATGTTTCGGCGTAAAAAATATATATTGAAAGAATGGCCAAGTTTTAATGTGTTTATCATTTGGCCATAAAGGAAAAAAAGGAAAAAAAGCTGAGACAAAAAAAGAAAAAGAATGAAAAAGAATATGATTCCCATGAGTTTTTAATGTGAATTTCTTGATGGGAATGAAAAAAGATCAAAGAAGTTGAGATTTGAGCTTTGAAAATTAGGAATGATGTACTTAGGTGCACACTTGTGCATACATTCTACTTTCTTTGGTATTTAATCCTTTATTATCCTTCTTTTATCTAACCTTTTAGCCAAGCCCCACTACAACCTTGATTAAGTCCTTTTGATTTATGATAAGCATGTATGCTTTGTTAAGATTGAAAAGCAAGCTTATGGTAGGTTGTGTTCATTCATTGAAATTTTGAGAGTTAAACACATGAGTGTTTGAGTGTATATCAAGGAGAGGACCTATTATTTTGATATGGTGTGGATTTCATCTAACTTCTTAATGTTATTCAACTTGTTGCTTACATTTAAAGTGAGTGTATGTCTTTTATGTTTCGACCATGGTTGACTAAGTTCTAGTTATAATATTTGCATTCTCTGATATGGTTGGGAGATTAAGAGAAGAATTTTAACTTAAATGGTTTTCTTGCACTTTTTTTTTTGCCGCCTTAGTTCTTAGTTTTTGTTATTGTTTTTTTTTGTTTTCTTCTTCTTTTCCTTACTCGAGGACGAGCAAGAGCTAAATATGGGGGAATTTGATGCACTCATATTTTCCTATCTGTTTAGTACCTTAACATTTAGTTTTTATTCTCATTTGGTGTCTAAAATGTCTAACTTATCTTGTTTTATGGTTTTCATGTACATTTGGTATTGAAATGAATAATACGAGCTAAAAGAAGCCTATTTAGCACAAATGGAGTTCATATTTAGAACGAGGAGGTCAAAAAGAGTAAGAATGGACAAAGTTGCAAGAATCCTAATCTGATTAGGATTTGGTTTCCGACTTACACTAGGAATCCTACTTCATCTAGGATTTCCTATTTTGGCGAATTGTGACAAAACGAGATTTTGACAGCGACAATCATCGATGGACGAGTAATCCTAGTCCGACTTGGATTATGAATCCTACCTTGACTAGGAATCCTAGCTCCACAAGGATTCTTTTTTGGCAGTGCAAATGGATATTTATCAACGCAAATAGTTTTGTTAACAAAATTTCTAACGCGACAGCAAATTTCTAAGGCGTTTGGATTGTGATCTATGTGTGATGATGTGGCAAGCATGTATTGGACTAGATGTGCACGTGTCGACCCTCCATCCTACTTGGCATCTACCTAGGCATCCACACAAGTTTCTCCGCCACAAGGAAGATGCATCTAGAAGCTTCCATACCAATTTGATCTTATCTACTCCAAGAAGTCCAAATCCTTAATGGATTCCTCCTCCTTAGTTAGTATTCTACAAGGACTAAACTTGTAACAACACCCCATTACTATAGATTTCATACCGGGATACCCTGAGGACATTCCAGTATATAATCAATAATAATGGCATGTTAACTATCTCAACTTTACTTTATAACATGGCAACATATCCAACTTAATCATGGCATCAACTATGTATGGAAAAGTCAAAAAAACACAATATTTAAAAACCTAAACTTTGCATTTCATTCATTCATAAAAGTTTACACTGAGTCATCAAAAACCGATATACACAAGTTCTACATGGCATATATTAACTACTTAAAAACAACTATAACTCCTTGATTGCCAGTTGACAGACCTTTGAGCCATGTCTAGTCCAAAAAGTTCTTCTAGAAGATCTTAGAAATCTAGGTCTCCTGTCTCATACCTAAAAAATCACGTTGCAATTTTGGATGAGTTTTGCGAACTTAATGAGCGAACCATTATTAATGATCTCGCTCTAGGCACAAAACATAAATATCATATAACCAACAATCACAATAAGACATAAAGAATGAAATACACGTCACATACATTCTTTCAAAACTTATACATCCTAATCAGATACATTATCATGACATATCACTTTCACATCACAACTTCAGAAAAGATTTCACATGCATATATTTCATAATCATAATTGTTCAAATGCAGATGCATATGAGACTCTAGATTTGTTATTATTTGTTATGATCGAGTGCCTTTCAAATACAAAAACAAACACTAGCCCATTGGGCTCAGTCAGAACAGAAATCATGGAGTAGAGCTCTACGTGCAGAATACTGAGCTTATAGCTCTTTCAAACTGGCTACTCGGATCACAACGCCTTTATCTGAGCATGCATTTTATGATCAAATAACAGAATATGCCATGAATAGCATTCACTTATGATGCATAGATAGAATCTCATATTCATCGAACCTTAGTCTGGCATTCAACTTTCATTGAGCATTCAGAATTCAGTGGAAAACATATATCATTCAAATGTCAGATGCAAATATAACACTTCCAATACATTCCCGACTATTAAACTCCTCAGACTATTAAACTCTGAAATTCATATTCAGATCACAATAGTTCAATAATTGAAAGTTAAAAGAGTAAATCAAACAATCCTAGGAAGATCATCTAGGTTGACTCATAAATGCTCCTTTTCGCTTATTTCTTTGAAGTCCCGGCAATGTCTAGATGTTGTCGCTTAATGTGTTCCTCTAAAACATATCATACATACATATATCATAATTTTGCACAAATATGAATTTATTTATATACATTCATGTATAATGAATATGTGCAATGCATGTTCGTGGCAATTGTAGGGTCCTTATCATTATTATTGCCATAATATTCATTCATATATCAATACTAAATTTAACAATCCAGACTTGTATAAAAACATATTTTCGGGTCTACTTTGCTTGATTATTATTATTAGTAAAGTGAAGTAATTTGGCAACACTTCCTTCTGAAACATTGTTCTCCCATGTCTTAAGTTTCAAATGACATCAAAATCATACAATTTGATTCAGTATTCTATGAGTTATGCTCATAATACCATAGACTGTGTACATTTGAACTTTTGGCTAGTACATGATCATACCCTTGATAGTGTACAACTCATATTTCTCAGTTCCCACATCCAAAAATTATAAATGTTATACCAACAAAAATCTAAGAAAATAAAATAAAACTTTTGTGAAGACACCTTTGTCTAATTTGGCTTCTATCAATACAGTTTTTTCAATATCAATAGGACATGATTTCTATCTCGGGTAGCACTACAGCCTCAATCAAGACTCAATTTCGAGCTAGATTTTGAAATCTATAGAGATAGAATTAAAATTAAACTTTTTCAATAAAGTTGTATCCATATGACTCTACTTTAATCTGAGTTAAGAATCAACTCATTTAAAAAACTACAAATCAAGATATACTCAAAATTCCGAAGCATGTTCAATGAAAATGTTCCAGTTCACTTCTTCATTTTCATCCTAAATTCATCAATCAAATCTTTCTTGAATGACTTTAGATCGCTATATATGTTTATGGAAAAGAAGAAAAATGTGTTATGAGTTTGTTTTCAAAAACCAAGTCATTTGGAGGTCCGAAGAAGAATGAAGGATATTCAAAACTATCAAACAACATCGTGCACTACCTTTTATTCCAACTTCTTCTAGCTCTTCCCAAAACAAACCTTCGAGTCAATATTTCATGGTCATTTTGACAAGAAATATGAATAATTTAGGCAAAAAATTCTTCTGAAAAAATTTTCTTTATGACTTAAGTTTCTAATGAAGATAATTTCATGCAATTTTGTTTAGTATTCTGCGAGTTATACTAAAAACACTACAGACTGTTCCCAAACCATGACAAACTCCCAAAGTCAACTTCAAGACAAATTTTGAAACTCTTAGAGACAGAATTAAATTTCAATTTCTTCATGAAAAATATATCCATAGGTCTCTACTTTAATATAATTCAAACTCCATATATTTTGGATATTCATATATCAAGTTATGCCAACACCATTCATGCATGCATCAATCAACAAGCATGAAAATATACACCATTTACGCATGCATTCATTAACAAACCTTAAAACCTTAATAGAAATTATTTACACTATCATAAAACTTTCTTGACTTAAGCTTCTCTCTCTCTTCAACAAAATTTCAGAAATGGGGAGAGCAAATGAGAAGCTTCGGTGGATGAAGCAAAGGCAAGAAGAGTGAAATAAGTAAAATCCTAAATGGCTAAAGGCTTGGAAGTGTTTTTGGTGATGGATGAGCCAATAACACTAACATGCACAAGTTAGATGGGTGAGCATCAAATGAGGTTTAATGGTGGAGGATTTCAGTGGAGAAAAAAAATAAAGAGTTGCAGACATCTTCTTACCCAAAAATGTGACTTAAGTGGCTCATTTTTGTCTTGACACATGTCTCCAATGCATGTGTTACATTTGTCCACAAGATAAGCTACCATTTGTCTCTTAGTTATAGGTCCACATGACACTCCATAATTTATCCAATTTTCAACTAATAATTTGTCTCTTATTTCAATATTTTTTCCTAGTCTAGAATACCTCAAATATTCAATAAATCTCCATAATAAATTCTGAAATAATAACTATTATCACCAAATAAATTTTTTAACACAATTAATCCACAATTTGCATTTTAATCGCATTTATAAATGAATTATACTCGGAAAATGTCAATGAATGCATGTACAATTGTTTCATGAATGACAACATTATTCACGTGCATGTGCATACCATATAATGCATGAAATGCATTTCTAAATTCTTAACAAACTCTTATAAATAAAGCATCCTAGGGTTCTAACCCTAATAATGGGAAAATGGGATGTTACACAATTGCTCCCTTTTTACTTATTGCCTTGAAGTTCTGGCAATATCTGGAAGCGGTCGCTCTACTTGATCTTCTCTATACAATTAAAGACAATTTCATGTTACCACATTGCTCATGTAACTGAACATGCATTTTTATAAATGTATCATGTAGCATGCATGTTCAATGACATATGCCTGGGTATATGTCTGTCATAAACCGATGCAAAGATCAATTGTACTACAAATGTGTCAACATTTATACACTCATTAACTATTCCAGTTTGTTTTTCTGCAAACCCATGGGTTAACTTTATATGATCATTTTTCCAAGGAAGATGGAGTTTTTAGACAACACTTCCTTCTAAATAATTGTTTCCCTGTGCCTTAAGTTTCTAATGAATTTAAGATCATACAATTTGGTTCATTATTCTATTAGTTATTCTCAAAATACCACAGACTGTGCACATTCGAAATTTTGGCTAGTGCATGATTGAAGAATTAGTGCACTCCAAATTGTAAAGCTTATATCTCTCAATTCCAATATCCAAAAGTTACAATATTTATATAATTAGAAAGATAAGAGAATAATCTATAAATTTTATGAAGACATCATGGTCTGATTCAGCTTTAATTAATACAATTTATTCGATCAAAATAGGACATGATTTCTATTAAAGGTAGTGCTGCAGCCTATGCCAGAACTCAACTTCAAGCCAAATTTCAGGACCCTTAAGGTAAGAATTAAAATTTAATTCCTTATGACACTTTTAGCCATAAGTCTCGAGTATAATCTAAATCAATCATCATCCCATTTAGATTTCTATAAACAAAGATATGTTCAAATTACAGATGCATGTTTAGTAAAACACTACATATATCATTCTCCAGCACAATTCATTTCCAAAGTTCTATCATTTCTCTATCGTTTCTTCATCAAGATCACCTCTATTTCCCATTCAAATCATCCACAAGACAATTTACAATTCATTGTTCATTTTATGAATAAAAATATAACATCAAAGCATCCATACCTTCATCAACAATTTTGATCATTTTTATACATCATTTATACCTTTAATAAATCTCAAAATCATCCTTATATCAATTTATGAATTATTTCTGTAACATCATATTTCAACGCCTTCAACATTTTCATTTCATCCCAAACTATCATCATATATGCTTATATATTTAAACAACCCACAAATGTTTAGGTGCTACTTACTTGATTAAGCTTTAAGATCTTCAAAAATCACCTCACCCTAGCTTTCCATGTATCAAATGACCATCATCTTTCAAGGAGTGATTTTGGGTCATTTTGTAGCAAGATGAAGAGGACAACAAGGATCTTGAAGTAGGTGGTTTTATTTTTAACAAACATTAAGGTGGTGAAGGTGGAGAGCAAAAATCGTGAATGGGGAAGGAGAAGAAATGAAGAAGATGAATGTGGGAGAGACTTACGAAGAGAGAGAAGCAAAATGACAAGTAAAAGACTAAAAAGTTAGCCAGTCTTTCATTGAACAAAAACATAGGTTTAGCAGGTGGTGTAGCAAGTGACATATTATTATTATGAATTACCACATGTCACTTTCTTATGATTTCCTAATGAGTCCTTTTTATTAACTAGTCCGTTTCTCAATTCTAATCCAATTGACTCTTAATTTTAAATGACATGTGTCATTAAATCCCAATATCACTTTTCAATAATTCTACTACCATTTCATATTTATTTCTGCTACCATTTATCGATTGTTCTGCTACTTGGCATTTTCCTAGTCCATAAATACCCAAAAATTACAGAAATTCTCAAAGTTCTCCAAAAATTCTATATCGATAATTTAATTCACTAAATCAATTTTTAGAACAAAATATTCACTATCCACATCATAATCACATTAAATCATTTATACTCGAAAAATGTCAATGATGTATGTCCAATTATTATAATGAGTGTCAACATTTTTCACGTGTATGAGTATGCCATATGATGCATAAAATATACTCCTAAATTGCCAATAAACTCTCGTGAAAAGAATCCTAGGTTTCTAACCCTGATTATAGGATAATGGGATATTAAAGTTCTCCCCTCCTTAAGAAATTTCATCCTCGAAATTCTTACTTGATTGAGAAAATAGGTGGGGATATTGCTTTCTCATGTTCTCCTTTGTTTCCTAAGTTGCTTCCTCACTCGAGTGATTTTTCCATAGGACTTTCCCAATGGAATTTTCTGATTCCTCAACTGTTTTGTTTGACATCACACTATCTTGATCGACTCCTCAACATAACTTAGATTACTAGCAACTTCAACATCTTGAGGTAGTAATACATGCATTGGATCTAATCTATATCTCCTGAGCATACTCACGTGGAATACATTATGTATCTGAGACATTTCACTCGATAAAGCTAATCTGTATGCCAATCGTCCTATCCTTTTGAGGATCTCATAAGGACCAATATACCTAGGACTCAACTTACCCTTCTTGCTAACTCTCAACACTCCTTGCCAAGGCGAGACTCTTAGAAATACTTTGTCTCCCACACTATATTCCATATCCTTTTTGTAGCGCCCCCTTACTACAGGGTACACACCAGGACGCCTAGAGGTCATTCCAGTATATATCCTACGATAAGAGTGAGATACTTTCGATCGCTACATTCACTTCACAAGGCATCATATCATTACTCACTTATAAAGCATCACAAGAAAATCACTATATTTTTTAAAACCAACTTTTTCCTCATTTCATTTAACAAAACAGAAAGTCTACATTGTATCTTTCAACACTTACATCAAAACTTAGTACAAAAGTATTACATGAAAGAGGAAAATATACAAAGTCTATCTAATCTGTCTAAAAATCCCACTTGACCGACCTTTGAGCCATGACTTCTCTTGCCAAATCACAATCTACACGGCTGGTAGAGCCTCTCGGTAGTATAGGGTTCATTAAACGTTGAGCCTGAGGCTCTGAATCACTTTTGAGCTCGAGGCTCTATGTTGTGTTTGTTTATTGAAGAAATTGTTGTTAATATATAGCTATGAATATAACTAGATAAGCAGAAATACAAGAAA
>JAOTAY010000005.1:37231700-37255568 GCA_025629805.1 Erythroxylum baracoense
TGTAATTTTGTCACACATTTCACAAGTTTTAGTGTCAATATTTTTGTCACAAAAGTGTTGCATAATTGTGACCATTTTTTAAATTAGTCACTATTTTAGTAGTGACGGAGGTATTTGTGACGGGAGGTGACGACTTCAAATCTTAGACACTATTGACAATAGTGACTAATATTACTGCTTTTAGTGACAACTTTGACTATCACTAAAAATACAATTTCTTGTAGTGCCCTTACGGTTAATATGGCCAATGTCTCACGAAAATATTCCTGCATACTATAGACCATTTGCTTGTGTGTAAAGGTAAGTTGGGTAATATTAGTCATGATGAACATAAATACTACCAAAATGATGGTCATGCAGTTTGAGTCCGTAACAAAACCCTGTAAGAGACATACGTGCAAAGTAAAAAAATAGTAAGATTGACTCACAAGTTCCACCACTCTTTCAGGCCACATCCACGACCAGTCTTTAAATTCAGGCTTTTCAGAGCCATCGGCCAACAGGTTTATCTCTTCCTCCTTCCCAGTAAACTTAAAAAGAAACCTGGCGTCCAAGATAAGGAGAACAGCGTTTAGAGCATTAGGACGCTTTGATCTTTATTTAGCACTATCTACCGGCAGTAACTGATTTAGATGGGGAAAAGGAAACTATTTCTGGAATTATTGTCCACATACTTGCTATCAAATATAGACATATCGCGACCTTCT
Organism: Erythroxylum baracoense; assembly: GCA_025629805.1. NCBI lineage: Eukaryota > Viridiplantae > Streptophyta > Magnoliopsida > Malpighiales > Erythroxylaceae > Erythroxylum > Erythroxylum baracoense. Next base: position 37,232,408 of record JAOTAY010000005.1, read on the forward strand.
CTAATAGAGTTAAGGTGCAGCAATGGTTGTCTGATGGACATTTCTATGGAAAAGAAATTTTAATAGAGATGATAGAGAATATAGGATGCATTAAGATTGAAATAAAAAAATTAAATGCATGTTTGAACGGCCAGTGGTGCATATACTCTAAATCTTCATAAATGCAAATAACAGAGAAGAGTATATCAACCCCATCACCACCTACATGTGTCCTAACCCTCTACTTCAAACTTGTGTAGTGTACACTAACTCCAAGAAATTACAACTAACTAACAATTCATATATGCAACATGAAAGTAGAAACTAGAAACATAACAGGGAATAACAAATGACGGTTAAGCTAAAGAAAGAAGATACAGAAACCTAAAATATTCCTAGTTAACATCAGTTAAGTCATAATCTAACCACTTTTGTGCTTGCCCTTTATAATTTGTGCCCCACCGACGATTGAGTCTGTATCTAACTTGAATTGGGAAATCGTAGGTCAGCCAATAGGGAGCCTAACCATGATCATAATAAGCCAAAAATAAATGGAAATAAAAAGGAAAATCATTTCGTGCATTCTAAGTATAAAAATTTCAATGCCCTCATTAAACCGCAAAACAAAACCTCTGCCAAAAATTCGGCTGAAGTAACACCAGTTTCTTCCCTCAACTCTCGCATCGCCGCGTTCCTCAAATCCTCACCGTCATCGGCACCCCCCTGCGAGAAACAACACAACGCACAGCTTTGATTGTACCTTCAAAAACACCACCCATCTACGATGAACAATTGTTCTGCTTCACTTGGACTGAAACTAATTCCAACTGTTAGAAATAGGCCAAGATTGGACAACCACCTGAGGCATCTGCCACGTATTCCTTATGTTTATCCTGGACGCCGTGAATATCTACAGTTTCAATACCAGAAGTTCTTTAGTGGTCAATTAACAAAAGTAAATAGTCTTAATGTAGACAACGTTTTTACAAAGAAAAAACCTTCCTAGAGGAGTTGACCAGACAAATGCCGACGTTCCTCCGATAGCCGTCAGGAGGAGTTTCCATGGATAAGGAACATGAAGAAGAAGAAGAAGAAGAAGAAGATAGGACCGTCAAGTTACACGCGACCACCAATGGCTCCTTGGCAAATTCGCCAAATCTTGAAAGGTGATTTCGGCCTCCCATTTCATAAATGCTGGGATTGGGATTTCGCACATAACCTCCACAACACACCATCGCTCGTCGTTTTATCTCAATCTCTCTGTCTCTCCTTAAATGTATGTATGTTTGTATATATATATATATATATGTATGTTCCATAGGTTCGTTCTCTTTGATGAACTCTGTAAATATCCTCGGATACTTTGTTTATTTAGTATTGTTGATTTATTTCTATACAATGTTTAAGAAATTTGGTTTACGACATAAAATTTTAATTTATTTTAACGATTTATGGAGTTAAAAATTAATTAGTTTATTAATTAATGATTATTTTTATAAATTGAAATAAAATGATTGATTTTTATTTAATATTAATTTTTAATTAAAATTTAAAGAAAATAATCTCTTTTAATTATTTTTTAAATTTTATTTGATTTTTAATTAATTTTATAAAAAGTTTTAAAATCTTAAACTTTGTATTTAATTTTTAGTCTGATTTTTCATATATTAAATCAAATGTCTGCCTAATCTCTGATCCAACTTAATGGTGTGCCTTTATTTTTAATAAGAAATTACAATAAGAAAAAAACATTTTTATAAATAAATAAGTGAAATTAAATTTAAAGCATAACAAGGGGTCCACATCACAAGTATCTACATTCCTTCGTAACTACTTCATATTTTGTCTTCTTTCTCCAACCAAACCAACACCTGCAACTTCTATTACCAATTTCGAATCTAAATCTATACTATCAAGTGAAATGGGGGTGCCTCAAACAATGGAGGCGTTAAGAGAGAGAGCCATATTTATGAAGGACTCGCTGCACAGAAGCCAGACCATCACCGATAGCATGGTCGCCATTCTCGGCTCCTTCGACCACCGCCTCTCCGCCCTCGAAACCGCCTTGCGTCCCACTCAGGTAACCGTTCCTTTCTTCTTTTTATGTAACAATACGTTTCTTCTTCATCAAGCTTGGTGAGCAAAATGAGATCTGAAATAGATACGAACGCATTCCATAAGAAGAGCGCATGACAATATCGACAAGACGCTGAAGACCGCTGAGGTTATATTGGCCCAATTTGATCTTACTCGCAAGGTAGTTCCGAATTTTCAATTTTGTCTATTTCATTCAATCTAATCAGATATTGGTCATTAATGTAGTCGATAATAAAAAAATTGAAACTTGGTGGCCAAAATTGTTCTTAGAAATTGTGTCACGTGAACCCCACTAGTATCCAATTTGTTGTGGATAAGCAAACTTGTACCCGGCGTGTGTTTTGAGTGTCTACAAAAGACCTTTTGATCCTCTAGTGCTAGTTTATTTGATCCGTGCTCATTCAGACGGAGGGATTCAGTTCAGAAGAACATAGGATTATTTGTGATTACCGTCTTTGAAGGGACATTTCCTTTTCTGAGACTTTGTTTCATGTAATCGACGTTGATTGTGCACTTAAATGTAAATATTCAGGCGGAGGCAAAAATTCTGAGAGGGCCACATGAAGACCTGGAGAGCTACTTAGAAGCAATTGATCAGCTGAAAAGCACTGTTGAGTTTTTCAGCAGCAATAAAAGTTTTAAGGCTGATGGGGTGCTTAATCACGCTAATCAAATGCTCACGAAAGCTGTTTCAAAGCTGGAAGATGAGTTTAGAACGCTATTGTCAAATTACAGGTTTGTTTTCGGTTAATCAATGTTTCTTGTGTGAAAAAACAGTAAAGAAGCATGTAAATGAATGAAACTAACTACACAAACAATGTTTATCTCGTCAACCCATCCGTGGCAGAAAAGAAGACACACCCAAGAACATTAATCATCGAAATGGTATTAACTTCGCCAATTCTCATCACTATCTAACCCATGGATAAAATTGAGTCAACTCTGATATCCTTCGATTGAATAGAGAAGTGTTGAAATTGGGGATGAAAATCAATGCATCTCAAACGTTTCTATTTACAAAAACAGTGGTTATTACAGAAATCAAGTTACTTTATTTTAGGCTTGATAATAATGCGCATGACATGAACTTCAAATAGGTAATTTTTTGTGAAGCAAAAAACTGAAAAAGAAGTCATTTTCTTCGGAATTGCAGCAAGCCTGTGGAACCTGATCGTCTTTTTGATTGCCTTCCCAACTCCCTACGACCATCTTCATCACCTAAACAGAAAGGGGAAAATAACAAGAATTCATCTGATCACCAAAATAAGAGTCTAGAAGCTCCTGTGTACACGCTTCCAACTCTTATTCCACCCAGGGTTTTGCCACTGTTGCATGATTTAGCACAACAAATGACTCAGGCCGGCCACCAACAACAGTTATTCAGAAGTTACAGGTAATCTGCAAGAATTTTTCATATTAACCTTTATGCATGTGATGACTGATTCCATATTAATTTAGAAACAGCATTGACAGACTATATTTAATGAATTGTAGGGACACTCGTGCTTCAGTTTTGGAACAGAGCCTCCGGAAATTAGGTGTTGAGAGACTTAGCAAAGATGATGTCCAGAAAATGCAGTGGGAGGTTTTGGAGGCAAAGATTGGGAATTGGATACACTACATGCGGATTGCTGTAAGGATTTATTTGAAATGTTGTTCATTTGACAAATTGCATCCTTTAGGTTGGTCTGTCAACTAAATTATAATTCTTGAATAGGTCAAATTATTAATAGCTGCGGAAAAGAAAATTTGTGATCAAATACTTGGTGACAGTTCTCTCAGGGATCAGTGTTTTGCTGAAGTAACAGTAAACAGTGTTTCTACGCTCCTTAGTTTCGGTGAAGCTATAGCGAAAAGCAAGAGATCACCTGAAAAATTATTTGTTCTGTTAGACATGTATGAGATTATGAGAGAACTTCAGTCAGAGGTATGTTAAATCTATGCAGATTGAACAAAAGTTTTCTATTATGTATTATGTGATCAAAATTTTAGTAATGCTTTTTTTTTTTTTTAATGTGAGGCACTTGTTGAATGGATTGTAATACACTCTTTTGTCCTTCTGGTTCTAACAAATTATACTTTTGGCATGAAAGCGTGCTCTGTTTTATAGGTAATAGCATCCTGAAAAAGCTCACTTATTAACTTGATGTATAAAGTTAAGATGACTGTATATACTTGTATGAGGATGACATGGGAGAAGTTCATAGAAAACTAAATTTCAAAGGTGAAAGGCTAACTTCCTGGGCTAGAGACTATGTCTATATAGAAACTTCTAAAATTATCGGAATATCACCTCCATATATGACTTGTTCATTATTAATTGATGTTGCTAACATGTATAGAGAAGCTGGAATTGTACAAGTACGCGAAAAAACCAGAATTATTGACTGAGAGATGGAATTCTTTGCAACTCGTCTATTGATTTTAAGATTTACACATTAAACTGCTGTGTAAATCTGTAGGGAAAGATTTCCAGATAAACTTACAGATTAGCTTTCTACATTTGCTATTGCTCTCGACCTTCTGTTTCCTTATTCCTTTTTCGGGGTTTGATGAGTTGCAGATTGAGTTACTCTTTGCAACTACAGCTTGCAATGAAATGCGGGAGGGTGCAGTTAATTTGACAACGCGGTTAGCTCAGACAGCTCAGGAAACTTTTGTTGATTTCGAAGAAGCGGTTGAGAGAGATTCCACCAGAACCGCTGTCCTTGATGGAACTGTGCATCCTTTGACAAGCTATGTGATAAATTATGTGAAGTTTCTCTTTGAGTAAGTAGAAAATTTTTATCTTTGTATTAACTCAGATGCTGCTACTTCCTGAATGAGTTGGTTTGCATTATAGAATATCATGTATTATTAATATTATTTCTTTAATTCTATACCTGCTGGTGGTAGGAAGGATGTGACTATCAGCTTCTAGAGACTGCCGATTGCAGTCTTTGCTTTACTTCTATGATCAAAATTGTCTCATTTTCTGATTTTTGAGCTTTTAGCTGTTTCTATTTTGCATTATAAACCTTAAATTCCTTCAATTTATATCATAGTCCCACCTGATATATATTGCTGATTGCGTTGCGGGTTTTGTTGTGGTTGTAGTCTGCAATTTAAGACAGACACTGCGCTATGTTTTACTTATTCCCCATTCCCTTTGCGTGTAGTCAATTGCTTCACTTTTTTGTTAATAAGATCTGACTGTAACTTCACATGTGCGCAGTTACCAGACAACACTTAAGCAGCTCTTCGAAGACTTCGAAGCAAGTGATCCAGAGGGTCAAATAGCGACTTTAACAACAAGGATTATGCAGGCACTTCAGGTTAATCTAGATGGGAAATCCAAGCAGTACAAAGATCCTGCACTAACCCAGTTATTTCTTATGAACAACATTCACTATATAGTGAGATCTGTGCGAAGGTTTGGTTTACATTAAGCATGTTCTGAAAGTCCCAACTACGCGGCAATATGCAACTCCTGACCATTTATTTACAGGTCAGAAGCAAAGGACTTATTGGGAGATGACTGGGTACAAATACATCGTAGGATAGTGCAGCAGCATGCAAATCAGTACAAGAGAATTTCTTGGGCAAAGGTTCTGTTTCTTGAAATTTACAACTATTGCGAATGCATTGAGTTGTTGCATGAACTTAATAACATATTCATCTTTGGGTAAGGGGAAAATGGGATAACTTTTATCCAAATGTTGACATTTATCCAGAAAATGTTTAAACTATGATCGCCAAGTAATTAAGCCATAATTTTAACTGCTCTTCTAAACCTTTAAAATCGGCACTACCCCATCTCATACTTATTACGTGTTCTAGTCGTTAGGAAAAATATATAAAAAAAACTTGTCTTTCTACTGAAGCATGTTGATTTGTTGATGTAATGAGACAAGCAAGTAATTTTATATGTTGGATGTTCAGATTTTGCAGTGCCTCTCTGTTGGCACGGGTGATTCAGGGGCAAGTGGAATTTCAAGAGCAATGGTGAAGGACAGGTTTAAGACATTCAATGTACAATTTGAGGAGCTTCATCAAAGACAATCTCAATGGACAGTTCCAGACAGTGAGTTGCGAGAGTCTTTGAGGCTTGCTGTTGCCGAAGTCCTCTTGCCTGCCTACAGATCCTTCTTGAAACGGCTTGGGTATGGCTTTTTGCCCTTAAGTCAATTTCCATATCCACTTCCTCAAGCGATCGCTTTAATTTCTCTCATCTAACATCATAATACTTATGATGAGTCTCTTCTGTTTTCTGTACAGACCCATGATTGAGGGTGGTAAAAACCCCCTGAAGTACATCAAGTACAGTCCAGAGGATCTTGAGCGCATGCTGAATGAATTTTTTGAGGGTAAGACATGGAATGAACAAAAAAAGTAAAAAAAAAAAAAAGATCTCGAAGGTCGGGACTTGGGGTAAATAAGGTAACTTTTTCATTTCATTAGAGGTGTTTTTTTTGGTTTTGTAAATCATGAGGTTGAATAATAGTGGCTTCATAAATCACAACCAATAATACATATGGGGGTATGTGCCATACGTCTGTTGAACACTTCCCAGATGCCAAAATCTGAACAAAAACGTTTAATTCAGAGGAAGATGACAGTTTAGTTTTGTATGTGTGTGTGTATGGCTTCAGTGATATGGAACTTTATATCAAATCTTAGGAAGTTACCTCCTTGACTTTTTGTTATTTGATTGATTTTGTGATATCATAAGACCCTAAGAAGTATTATTAATCAAATCTTGAAACCATCTCAAGTGCGTAACGACACAAATTCTAGTTTCAAGGACAAAGCGGGTCATACACCTCAACCTGGCTCGCATGTCCTTGTATTTCCTTAAGCGTTAAGCCCACCCATCTCAAAAAACCCTTGACCTTGATGTTCCTAAATGGTTTTCCATTTCCTCGATAGTCTCTGCCTTGCTGCCCTAGTCTGTAACTCGTAATCCTTATACCTTGGCATAATCCCAAGTTCCATGATCTTTTACCTTGCGCACGTACACAAAAACAAAAAGAAAAGAAAATTCCATTTTAGGGCAAGGAAATAAAACAGTAGGCGCACCGATTTGTTAGTTTAACTCAAGATATAGCTTTATATGTATAATGACGCCAAAGCTATGTGACTATGTCCATAGCCATGCTCTTTCCTTCCATGTGCGTACCGATATAATTGATTCCCATAAGGATAAGAAGGATCACAAGATGGGTGTCCAAATTGGACATCGATAAAGACACTGCGTAACAGAGACAAAGAGAATGCCTTAGTTGTACACAATATAACCTCTCTTACCAATGTTTGGTGCCCAGCTTCCAAAATCGTCTTGGATAAATAAATGCTTGTTGAAGCTATGATAATTAAAAGGGACCACAAAGATATTTGAGTCGCGAAAAACACCTACTTTATCATGAAAAGCTACGGTTGAGGAACAGCAATGCTAATTGACAATCTACTATCCAATATATATGTGACCAATAATTAGTAAAATCCCTTTAATATAAAATTAAGTATTTCTAATGTTATCCCTATGATTTATGTTTTTTTTTCACATATTCTCTCCTTATCTCTTGCATACCCTTGTAGTTATCTCACATTGGTGACTATCTTGTCAATCACCAAATGCCACCAATGCTAGGACATGCATTGTCTAGATTAGATAGGAGAAGAAAATTAGGTATCTTTCAACTATAGGTTGCTTCATATTCAACCGTGTCTTTCAGATTTGCAAGCAATCAAAATCTTCCAAATTTTTAACCACTTAACTTCCTTTATGTTCCTGTCTCTAATATAATTATACTGTTTCGTAAACATCCAAATCATTTCACTTCTCAATTATTACCCCACTATCTTCCTCACTTTAATCATAGGACCAGTTACCCCCGTATTACATGGCTTAATTTAAATACTAAGCAAACACACAGTTTTTGAAACCCGAAATTCCCCAATGCCCCAATGCCCCATCTTTTCAACGCTTGGAGTTTTCTGCCATGACGATTCCTTGCCAATCAAGTGTTATCTTCTCATCATCCTTTATTCTTCCTAGCTTTTAGGTTTTGTCCCTTCTACTAGCCCCAGTAGTCCCATAAAAATTCCGACATTAAATCCATTCGACACGTGCACAAATTATGTGGTTACGAGGGGCTAGCTTAACCTAGAAGGTTTGAACTTGAAGGAAGTAGGAGATTAAAAACAAGAAAGAGTTAGTTGAAACAGGGTAAAAGATGGGACTTTTGAGAGGTTCAGAGAAGATCTCATGTAGGGGCTTTATGAGAAGTGCACTAGAGGATAGGAATCAGCCTAATTGTCAGTGCCCAGAAAGTTAAAAGGGGTTTCTTTGGGATATTCTAAACCCCAAAGATAGCATCCACTTGTAGAAGGCGAGTAGGGTTAGGGATATCCTTGGCTTCTTTCTTCCTTTTCATTTCTTTCTTTTGTTAAGAATCGGTACATAATTTTCAGATAAGGCCTCCTTGCATCTGCTTTGTGCCTGGACCACGTATAATATGTAGAAAATTCTTTTAATGGGTATTGGTGTACTAATGATTTGTACGGCGTTAACAAGTATAATTGAATTGGATTGATTGAAGAACTGATGATATCTTCTTGTAGTTAAAGAAAAGATAATATTTATTATACGTTGAAGTGAGACTGAAATTAACCAGTTCTTATCTTGCTCATAATAATCTTGGTTTGCGAGCCTCACATGGATTAATTGCGTATGCTCAGAAAGAGAGACACAATTTGTTTACTAGCCATCGAGAGAGATGACCAGCGTTGAAATTAGTAGACGCCTTCAGACACGGACAGGGTCCTTAAGAACAAAAAGGAAGGGCTTAAGAGTAGTAAATGTGCAAGTTAGGTTTCTCAAGTGTGAAATTTACAATCCCTAACACTTTTAAATGCCTCATTTGACTTTCAATTATTTTTGCCAAATCACATGAATGTTCCATGCCCTTCAACGTGACCTGTCTAAGTTGGCTCATTGATGCAATTAAGGTCAAATTTGATGAACTCACAGCTGTTCTCAACTATGACTAAAGCAAACATATTTTTTCTGTCTTTGACTAGCACTCTCAACCTAATCTTCCACTAGTTTTTGTATAAACTTGCCACTTCATGCCTAAATGTAATTATGGAGGTTTAATCTAGAGTAATAAACAAAAAAATAAGAGCAAGCAAACGGACTTTAGATAACTATACTTTTTACAATAAAAAACATTTTAAAGTTAGTTGATCAGTCAATTTGGTTTGTGTTTAAAGTCCAATTATATACTTTTAAAAAAAGATTATTAAAGAATTCATTCTTATCAACCTCTTTTTTTTGTCACCTTCTCTTAATAGAATATGTTTGTCAGCATTATTTCACGACTAAATTACTCAAGTTAGTTCATATTTTCTTCTTACTCTATTTAATTTTTCAATCGAATATCTTTATGATTAAACTTTTTAGCATTACTAATTTTTTAATCAAAGTATTATTAATTTTTTAATCAAGTACTTTTCGCTAATAAAATTAGTAAAAATGTACATGAAACATTACGTCGAGACGTTACTAACGTGAATCACATAAAAGACCTCATAGCATGAGTGAAAAGGAATTCTATTAATTGTATTTCTTTGTCCTATATTATAACTCAAGAGAAGTCTTACAATATACCATAAATAATTGCTTCCAATTGCTATAGTAGCGTTATTATATATACATAAATGAACTTCAATCTATTCTCTAGCCTTTCGGAACTCTTAATGAAAATCCATGGGAAGCTGGTCGTATTGTATATTATGAATCAAGAGTTCTTCCATAACTTAATTGCAATCTACTTATAACTCAAAACTACTTCAAATGGTCTTTATACACATGAATTAGTTGTTATAATAATTAGCTTCTAGCCACATTCAACAAGATAATCTCCTACCTTCAGCTGGTATATATTTGTTCATATGGAGACTCTAGCTCTATAACTTTTTGTTCAAATGTTCAGTTAGCTTATTAAAACTCTCAAATTAGTCGAATCATTACAAATTTATCTTTAAAAATAATTTAAATCAGCATATTTTTAACAATTTAATCTTTTAAAATTATAAAAACAGTCATTGTAATAAAAACTTAAACTAGAAAACTATTTCAAAGATTTCTCAAAAAGTAAATTGAAGATGAAAGATTTTCTTTAAAGTTTAAAATAAATTTTGTCTTAATTATGAAAATGTGTGTACATTATGCATATAGAGTATGCAATGTTCTTGTAACTTAAACACTTTAAATATTAAAATGACCAAGATAAGTGTTACAAGGAATTTATATTAATTTAAAACACTTGAAAAAGTTCCAATCTTTTTTGTTTTTGGTCTACTTGACTTGTATTATCTTGAAATTATCTTGAATTGGATATGCGCTCTATTTTGCTCATTTTATTTTTCTTTAACTATTCAATTGACTCAATTTTCTCACTTTCTCATTTTTCTGTTATATTGAATTTGGTCTTCCATGTACAACTTGATTCTTTTACAAATTATCCTAATAATACCACAAAAAATAAAAAGTAATATAATTTGTTATCATCAAGCTTATGAGTTAGAACCTCATTTGGTCTAACACTTAACATTCATATCTAATGTATTTTTAGATTGTCAAGACAATTGTATATTTCTTGCAAGCCATTATTGATTTATTGCTATTTAATTATATACATCTATAGTTGAATCATAACCTCATGAAGTCCATAAGAGTTCTTTGCTCTCTGTGATGTAATTCCTCCACCATTGTTCTTTCTCTCTCTTTTTGGAGTTTAACTCTTTAGATTTCTAATTCTTGCCTTATGATGTCTAGATTGATGTATCTTCTACTTTGTATCCAAACTTTCCTATTGTTTTTTAACTTCTTGGGATTGAGTATCTGAATCATACAAGAAAAGGTAGCAGTTCCTTAAATCAAAGGAATTAAAATCAATCTAATACTAAAAGCTCCGACACCGGTGTCAAAAATTTGATGAGGAAGTTTTATATATAATAAAACTCTCAATACCCACAATTATACGAATTGTATCTTATAGTATTAAGGTTATTGTTTCCATAAGGACTATACATACCTAAACAATTTGAATAAGAACTTTGTCTAAGCTAGTAAGAATTGAATTAAAATAAATAACTAAAACTAAAACAAACAATATGAAACAAGTAAAAAAATAAAATAGTTAAGTTGCCAATAAAATTGAGATTGATCAAAGTTGAAGACTTAGAAACTATTCTATCCTTATTTTGTTTCCGTTAATCTTGTTGATTAAATTTATGTTTGGTCTAAGATATCCTAAAATTTTGATTATTCTCTCTCAAGATCTAATCAGGTAACCCTAATTGAATTCTATATTTATATAATTGAATATCTTGATTTATGAAACTACTTCTAACTTGTTCAATTAGATTTGAAGCAATCTTATAGATAATTGATTTCATAATTAAGATCTTTCTTAAATTGTTCATTAACTTGATAATTGTAGGTCTATTAAGTTACCAACTCTCATTGAGCACCTTAACACTAATGACTTGATTCACTCTCTCGATTTATTGCCAAATATAAGCACGATAATTATCACAAGCATTGATAGATGTGTTGAAATCAATAAAAAATAATCCAATAAGAATCCCTAATAGGGAACTAGAAACCCATAATCATGTTAAACATCTTGGAAATCCAAATAAACATCCAAGACAATGAAAGAATTAGAGGAAAAGAAGGAAAAATTGGTTTGTGTCTTGAGCGGGAAATCTAGAATTTCTTTGAAGTTCTTCTTGATGTCTCCTCTTTGATCTTCTTTGATGTAATGGTTGTTGCTTCTTTTTTGTGTTTTTCCCGTTCTTAAATAGTGCATTAGGGTTCTATGGTTGTGTATAGGGTTTCTCCACTTTCTTTGGTTCCAAAAATAGACACGAACCCTCAAATCATGAAAAAACTCGCGCCTAAAATTCCTCTATCACGATTATGACTTGGAGTCACTACTGCGCTTCAAGCTATCATAACACCTTCAAGCTTCCTCCATCTTCTTCATTCTTCCATTTCCTGATTCCCAACACTCACAAACACATCAAGCTCATCTTGAAACATAAAATTGAGATCCAATTCTTGCTATAAACCAAATAAACACTTGTAATCCATTCAAACAATAACAATAACATAATTTTAAACCTATACACATGATAATCATCTAAGAAATACTTTTAAATACACTTAAATATCTAGTAAAACATAATACAATCTACACCTAGCACATGTATAACTTGATTCCTTTACAAATTATCTTATTAATACCATAAAAAATAAAAGTAATATATTTTGTTATCATCAAGCCTATGAGTTAGAACCTCATTTGGTCTAACACTTAACATTCATATCTAACGTATTTTGAGCTTGTCAAGACAATTATCCATTTCTTGTAAGCCCTTATTGATTTATTACTATTTAATTATATACATCTATTGATGAGAGCTACGTTCAGATAATTTGACACGTGGATATTCTAGTTGTTGAAACAAGTAAAGTTCTAATTCTTAAGTTTGATAATGATAAAATATGTTATTACTAATTTTTTTTATTCTTGGTGATATCAATAAGTTAATATATAAAAGATCAAATTAAATGGAAGGATAGAGAAAGCAAATGATCTACCTAAATTGATTAAACAATCAAAGCATAGAAAAAATGAGCAAAGTGGAACACATATATAATTCAAGTGAAAAACCAGAACAGAAAAAATAAAGCGCATCAAGATTTAGATAAATTATTGTATTTCTTCTTGTAACCTTATCTTATTTATTTTAAAATACAGGTTTAATCATTGTATGATTTGTTGCACTTTGGACATAAAAATTTAAGAAAATTTTAAAGAAAAAATTTTGATGTGTCAAATACTTTTGGGGAAAATTTAAAATAACTTTAGATGAAGTTTTGGTCAAAAGAGTATGTTTTGATCCTTAAAAGAACTTTAAAATTTTAAAAATTTTGTTTAAAAGTATATTGGTTGACCAATTTATATTAATGTTAGGTTTTTTAGTATATTAGTCAACTAATATAGATGAATGTCGACCAATACCTATTTGATAAAAGAAAATTTTGTTCTATGAGTTTGTAAACACACCAATTGATATATTGGTCGATCAATATGGTTTAAAAAACAACAAAACTATATGTTGTGAGTTTGTGTTAATATTGATCAAGATATTAGTCAGCTAATAGAGCACATCAATTGACTAATATACCTAATTAATTGTTCAATATTATTATTACAAGTTGTTATAACAATTAGTTTTTATTTCTAACAACTACTTTAGGTTATTTTGAGTATGAATAAACTATATGTTAGTTGTGGGAGGTTTGTTGGATATACTAGAGAGTTGCTAAATATGAATTATGAGCATATATTGAGTATTTGTTCGATACTATGAGCAAGAAAAAGAGCTTTTGAGTTGTATAATTTTTTGGGATTAACAAAATTTCTTAAGATAAATTTTGTGAGAGTTCAAAAAGAGTTGCTAAATATGAATTATATGCATATATTGAGTATTTGTTCATTACTATGAGCAAGAAAAGGAGGTTTTGAGTTGTATAATTTGTTCGCATTAACAAAATTCCTTAAGATACATTTTGTGAGAGTTGACCTTAAACTTTGTACATGATTATTCTTCACTCGTAGCAAGGTAAGATGATTGTAAAGATTCCTCTTTATTTGTGACAAAAAATGTTGTTTTGAGGGTTGTTTTTCACATATTAAAAAAAGATAGTTAATTTCCAAACAGAGCTTAGGAAGTAAACGTAAGTCAAGAGTTCTTAGTCAAATCATTATAAACTAGTTTTGTCTTTGTTTTCTTGCTCTCTTTTTATCATTCTTATTGTTTATTTTGTAATTATTTTGTCTCTGTTTTCTTGCTCTCTTTTTATTATTCTTATTGTTTATTTTGTAATTATTTTATATAAATTTGCCATAATCATTTATAATAACAAGCAATTCATTAATTAGTTTCAAATATAGTAAAAAGTGACTATACACAATTTACTTTCCCTTTTGTCCCATCTAAGAAACAATATTAGTGAAAGTAATTCTAATATTTAAAAATATATCACATTAATGTTATTTTTAAGATAATAAATATTTGTTTACATAAAATAAGATTGATTTTATAAACTAAATTCATTGATTATTAGTATACTTTAATCACTCAGATTATGTATATTAAATATTATAGCATAATATTAAAGTTATATATTTACTAATTTTAAATACATAAATAAAACATAATGCAAAAGTAATGCATAAATGTAGATGTACTAAAGGTGAAAGTAAATATATATATATAAATTCTTATTGTAATTCAATTATTTTCAATTTTACCTATATTAAATATCACTTTAGCATATAGTTTTATAATATAAATAGTAACTTGAATATATACATACCTATACATTTAAATTATAAAGTTTTCTTCCTAAATAAATGTTTTTTTTTGAAAATTCAAATATGTATAAGTGTATCGTTTTCTTTATTTTTCTTTGACATTTGTGCATTTCACATTCAATTCTCGTTAAAAGACATTAAGAAGCAATATAATTTCAAATTCTTCATTTCATTCATTTAATATACAACTTTTGAAATATATGCATGAATATATATAAATAGTAAGAATAATAATTTTTGTGCCTTGCAATTTGTTCACAGATTCATCAATAAAGAGAATTTCGGTAATTAGTTTCTTTATCTTAGATAATTAATCTTTTTAATATTTAAGTTGATTTTGTAAATTAAAGACACAATAGACTCTAAGTGATAAATTAAAGCTTACTTTTGAGAAGATCAATTTATTTAATCAAACTAATTGTCTTAACTTAATCGACATAACAATCCTATCCTATGCAATCAATTAACTAAAATTGGTTTTCCGCATGGTAACCTCAGTTGCCTTTGTGTTTATTTTGTTAGAAATATGATCAATTTATTAAGGATATAAAATATGAATGGTTAAATTAATTTTAAAGATAAAAATATATAGGAACACTAAAAGTACAATATGATATTTGTATTGGTTTATAAAATTAGATTATATGACAAGATGTTAAAATGTTAAAAGTTGAATATATCTTAATTATTTTAAAAAGTTTTCTCTTCAACACATAGGCGTTATAAATAATATTTTACAAATTGGTCTAGAAGTTAAACAGGTAAGATAAGAAATTTAAGATTTAAAAAGTTCAACTAGTAATTGATCATTATAAAATCGATTAAAGGTTAAATAAAATTGAAAATTTTGAAATATCAACAAAGGAGACTGTTCTTACTCGTTAAAGAATTGAAGTTCAATTAAGAAAAGACTATTAAATAAAAATATATTTTAGTTTATAAAAACCGATTAGTTTACCAAAATTTGTCGATTAATTAATAAACTGACATATTTATTTCAACCAGAATTATTAAAATAAATCAAACTAAAAAATTAAAAACTAAACCAAAAAATTGACCCATTAAAAATTTTTACGATTAAGTTAGTCAAATCAGTTTAGTCTTTAATCATAAAATATTTTGGTAGATATTTTCGAAAATGATATGCGTATCAAAGTTGTGGTATCCAAGCTTGTTGAAAGAAAATATCTAATTATCATAAATAAAAATTATAATACAAGATAATTATATTTTAAATAAAATTTCTTCAACTTAAATAGTATTTCATGTAATTCAATTGAAAGTCATTTCACGTTATGGTTACTGTTTCAAATGTAACACGTAAGTGAATTGAGAAGTAAAAAATGAAACTGTCCTATTCTATTATGAAAAGAAAAAGGAGAGACAATTGTGTTGCATCACCGACTAGAATAATCAGAGAGACCTACACTTTGAAACTTCCACGCAATAACTCTTTGGCAGCCTTCAATGAAGAGGCCCCATCTATAGACATAGTACATAACACACTTTCACACACGCCTTCATTGTTTTCGCCTGTCTTTTATAAAAAATCAATTGAAATATACCCAATAAAAAGCCAATTTTAGACGAGCGTTGAATGCCATGTAAACAAATATTTTGTGTGTGGAAGCTATCATTGTTTCATCAAATTGCAATTTAATTAGGGACCAAAGGTTCTCGGAGAGGAATGTTAGCCTTAGAAATGTAGCGGTGGGTGGGACGTCACTAAATCAAATGTTAAGTATAACCCCCAAAAAGTTAAGGATTTTGTCCTCTCTACCCTTTACCAACTCTTCTCTCACTGATATTTTCCATTTCTTGGATTTTAAGCGGAGTACTTTTATCGTTCACAAGAAATTATTAGAACTTTTAGCTTTAGGTTAGAACTTTTAGCTTTAGGTCCTCCAATCATATACTAGGGACGGGACGGGACGAACGGGTATTAAACTTTCACAAACTCTATATGAGATTCACTTTAGATTTTTTGACTCTTAATTCTAATTTATTAAAAATATTCTTTATTTGAAAGAATACTGACTCACTTGTATGAATCGGGAAGCTTCGAGTTTCTTAAGATTTCTCCGATACAAGGTCCGCTTGATAGTCAATAGTTATACGCTTTGATTGACCTCCAAGTCATCCCATCTTTTTATTATTTTTATAACTAACTAAAGTGAAATCATACTCTTAACATCGTGTAAAACCCCCAATCAATTTTCTCTACTAGAGAGTAGAGAGGGCTTTCCGCTTTTGTGTCTCTCAACCTTTTCATTGCATTATAGTCGCAATAAAGACCAGCAATTTTTTGTGTATTATCATCAATCAATCGGTTTCATAAGTGCAGAGAATAGTCCACCACTACCCACATAACCTAAGTTAAAAAAAAAAAAAAAAACCAGCAAATGACCAATTTCAATAGTGACTAACAGTGGCCAGTTGCTATTTAATAGTAAGTGGACATCTACTCTCTACTAATAATACCATAGGCAAACCAAACCCCATTCATTCACCCCCTAACTACCCGCTCCCTCTCTTTCGTTTTGCAACTCTCTTCACCACCATGTCAGGTAAAGGTTGCCACAAACACGGTGACAAACGTCGAAAAATCTTCCGACGGATCTTCGCCGGAATCCTAATCCTGGCCTTCATCATCCTGCTCGCTGTCCTCTTAGTCTGGGCCATTCTCCGCCCCAGTAAACCACGTTTCATCCTACAAGACGCCACCGTTTACAGCTTCAACGTCTCTTCTCCCAACTTCCTGACCTCCAACTTCCAAGTCACCGTGTCCTCTCGCAACCCGAATGACAAAATCGGCATCTACTACGACAGGCTCGACATCTACGCCACTTACCGCAACCAACAAATCACACTCCGTACAGCCATCCAACCGACTTACCAGGGCCACAAAGAGATAAACGTCTGGTCTCCCTTCATCTTCGGGACCAACGTTCCGGTTGCTCCGTACAACGGCCTCGCGTTGGGCCAAGATCAGAGCACAGGGACTGTTTTCTTGATGATCAAGATCGATGGTCGTGTGAAGTTCAAAGTTGGAGCTTTCACTTCTGGTAGGTATCATTTGTACGTCCAATGTCCTGCTTACATAACGTTTGGAAACAGAAATACCGGAATCGTAGTTGGTGCGAACGCCGTTAAGTACCAGTTGGTAACCAGTTGCAGTGTAAGCGTTTGAAGATGAAGTCAAAAGATGACGGTGATAACGAAACTTAACGGCGTTTAATTAAGCTCTGCCGGTCTTGCTTTATATATATTGCTTTATATATATAATAAATAGATATATATATGATCTGTTAGCTTTTAATTTTGGATGATGTTGCTGAGGATTTGATGGCTATCTGTTACAGGTATACGTATTAACGGCCTTGAATTTGTATATTTAGCGAATGCCAAAAGCATAATTTGATGATATTGAAATGAAACAGACAGATAGCAAAGTTTGCAATATCTCAAGTTGTAAAAATACATAAGCTTTGTTTAATTTTAGTTGTTATTTTCATGGAATTCATTGGATAGAAAATGAGTGTCTTGTGGAATTTGGGCAGTCATTGTCTTTGAATTTCTCTCTTTTTTCCATTAGCTGTGTTGGTCACTTGTCGTTTTCGCCTCATTTAGTTTTTTATTGGATCCTTAAATTATGGTAAATAAACATATTGGAAACGTTTTAATTTTTCATACTGATAAAATACATTAGTTGCGATGAACTATTCATTTCAACTGCTGCATCGGCTCCACCCACCTACAAATAAAACAATGGTGTGATGGAAAGGGCCTTTGTTTGAAGTCCATTTACCTTCCTTATCTCCCCTTCTTCTATTTTACTCTTTAACACGTGCTTTATCCCAAGTTACTGGAGAGAACACCTATGGCTATCACGCTTTATGTATCCTTTGATGATCTAATACTTCCAGTTCCACAATATCAATCATGTGCTGTTCCGGTCGTATAATTATTTTACTGAGTGTTTTAGTGCATGCGGAAATTTACAAACAAGCCAAAGTTGAACGCATTTAGGTTGATTGAGGACAGCAAGCACATGCACTCCTATAGACGCGTCACGCTTAGCCCTTACAGAGGTACACCTTTCTGTTGGAGAAGTCTTCAATTGCACAATGGCCCAGTACCATTCCATGAGCGTTAGGAACGCTTTAAAATAATGTGAGCCCATACACTTGGCGGTCTACCTTTTCCCTATTTCCTGTTTCTTGTGTTGATATGGTGGAAACCTTGAAAGTTTCTTCTTCAACAACGACAGCAATTCCAAAAGTAAAAAAATATAGAATTATCGTGTACTTTTGAAAAGTTTAAAAACTCGTTGATATTCAAAATTTTTGAAAAAATTCCATAATTTTCAAAAATTTTGAAAAGAAACCCTTTAAAAAAATTTAGTTGAAAAATATCGATAAAACACACTATAAATAAACATGTGAACTAACTAAATATTATTTACATGACAATTTAATCCATCTCTTAAATTCAAATTGAACACATTAAATTTGACCAAAATTAATAAATTTATTATAATTATCTTAAATTATTAATTTAGGTAGAGTTTAATTGGTCTAGGTTAAGTTTAAGAAAAAAATTGGGTTATTATGTCATTCAAATTTTACTAGTTCACGTATAATGTTCATATTGTTTCATTATTATTTTTTAACTGAAGTTTAAGGAGTTTTTCTAAAAAATAAAAAATATAAGGAGTTTTTCAAGAATTTTACTAGTTCACGTATGTCGTCATTATTGTCGTCGTCATTGTCATCATTATCATGACCTCATGTTTGCCATATCTTTAGGGTTCACTCTTAGAGACTTATTGGTCTATTTGATTAAATGTATAAGGTGCACAAGATATACTTTATTATGAAATTACAGTGGGATCTATAATTTTAGACATAAACTTAATAAGGTATTATGGAATATTGATTGGGAGTATGCTTTTCTTGAATCCTAAATATTTTGAATGGAGATGAAAAAAATAAAAAAATAAGAAACAAATTATATCATTAATTTTTAAAATTAAAATCGACTAAATTATCCTATTGAATTTATTTTGATATGATTCTAGATATCCTATAAATTGAATTGTATCAAAATTGTTTCACATTTAATTGGATTAAAAGAATTGAAATTTATGTATCTAATTATATATATTAATATTTTCTAAATTTTAAGTTCATTAATTTTAAACGTTTAAAGCTAAACTTATCCAATTGAATATAAGATAAAGAGATTGCCTTTAAAAAACTTATTAAAATATGAAAAAAATAAGAGTTAAAATAGAAAAACAATAAGTAACAATTGAAGCAAAATTTTATTATTTAAGGCCTGTCTGTTTATTCTTTTTAAACTATACCCTTACTTAAAAATCTAAGAATCCATTTCTATATCGCTCCACTATTTGCTTTTCAAGTGTTAGATAGTTTCCCTAATGATTCAAGAATTATGGTTATAACTAACATCTTATACTTGTGATTATCTTGGACATGTTATTATCTAGATATTTTATATGGACATGTGAGATTCTCTAGTGATTTCATGTCTTCTAAAGTTATATGCTAATGATGACACTTGCATTATTTTTGGATTATTTTAGTACATTTAGTAAGTATGTTATTACCTCCTCTTAAACTCGAGGGTATCTCTCAAACAAAACTTTTGCATATCTTCCTACACATTAACTTATTATTAGGATACATTGGTAATGAAGTAATCAATAATATATTACCAATATTGAAGTGTCTTAGGGTATTGTCTATATCAAATTATGATATTACACTACAACAGATCCATTTATTGGCTATGTTTTAATCGGAGACGATTTCTAAATCATCGCTAAAAGTAACCTTATTTACACGTTCATCCCAACAAGTAAATGATTTTACAATGTTTTCCTGAAACGTCAGTAAATCGAACATATTTTACGATGATTACCGACTATCGTTGTAATAACAACAAGTTTTAATGACGTTTAAATAATTTCTTCACCACAATCACTACAAAAAATGAACACAATCCGCGAGCGACGTTTTATTGGTAAAACGTCGCGGATTGTTCAAACTTTTCGCAACATTTTTTATGCCAATTTTTGATATTTTTTGCGACGTTTTAGGAATAGAATGTCGCGAAATAGAATATGCGACATTTTATTGAAGAAAACGTCGCAGAAGGCCTTGTTAAAACTTTTTTCCGCACGAACAACACAACGGCGTTTGGTTTAAAATCAAATGACGTCGTTGTGTGTTTGTTTAAACGTTGCTCGTAGTCTCCTTCTCCTTCCTGCCTCTCAACCCCCCAACACCTGCACTGCACTACCGCCGAGCTTCTCCTCCCTCCATCCGACATTCCGACGGTTTTCACCACACGAAAATTAGTCACTTCGGTTTGGGCTTCTCTCCCTTTTCTTCGATTTTAGGTGGTAAGGTTCATTTTGTATAATACCCATTTCCATGTCCTACTTATTTTCGTTGTGCAAGAATGTGAATTTCCTCTTCGTCTTCCTCTTTCCAGTGCTCAACAAAGAAAAGTTTCATTGACAATCAGCAGCGCCAAGTAAGTTTGCAAATTGAATTAATTTGGGTTCTTCTTCTCGTACTCTTTCTGGGTTAATTTCATTGTTTAGTAATTTATCTCTGTGGTGTGGAGCAATTTGATTGTTTAAACCTTTTTTTGCTCTTATTGTTGATTCATTAGTGTAGTGCACTATTAACTCTTCTAGCTTTCTGAACTTAGTTATTTTACACCTATATATAAAATTTCAGCTGAATTCCAAAATGTGGGCACAGAAGGTTGAAGTTGGAGTTAAATGGTTTGATCATGTTGTTAATGCTGAGCTTATTACTAAAATTATAGATGATATCCCTATAAATGCCACTTATTCTATTGTCGTACAATTTTTCAATGAAGATGTAGTTGAATAAGAAATTGTGGTTGTAAGAAACAATACAATTAATCTAACTATGTAAAGAGAGAATGTATCTATTGATGTACAAATTTTTTATCTGGTTGTCACTGTTGGGGGTTATCAAGTATGTTTGTTTACAACATTGCCAGAGTGCTTGTACTTCTATAACGTTGTGGTCTTCCAGAGCCAAACCTTTGCATTAGCTAGTTGCATAACTTTTCTGCAAATGGAACATTGTGGAAGTGACATCGAAAGTTTGTTGGTTTACCTCGTTGTTAATTAAGGGTTATTCTGTATATTATCAATTTGTTTTGCTTACTCATAGTTAGGACATATATTGAAGAGAACTGTTGTGTTTCCAACTCCCAAAAGCCCTAATCTTGAAAATACAACCAAATTGTATGTAAAAAGAAAAAAACACATTCATTTAGTACTTAAGAAGTCACTATCTATAGTAAGATCTAAGCTCAGATTTGTCATAGATATGAATCTTCAATTGAAAAACAATACTAACATACATAAAAAAAGGTTGAAATTACACCAAGAAATCTTTTTTAAAAAATAAATCTGCTAAATTCATCTTACTTGAATGAAAAAATGCCAAGGAAATGAAAACAACTAAGACAGCATGTGGAAGAAAAAAAACATGTAGATGAGATACCTACCCCAAACGAGTAGTTATGTGGCCCTCCACCTGGGAAGCTTGTTTAAATGGATAGATTTTGTAAACATACCTAAAGAAAGAATGTGATCAACAAACAGTAAAATGGTGTATAATAAGGATTAGAACTTCTAAGAGGGGTATCAATATGGTATGAAGATAATTTGAATTAAAATAAACAAGTTTCTCACTTATTCTGTTTGCTCTCAAAACAGTGACCATGGAAGGAATAGAACTCTTTCTCCCCTCTTAGGAAATTAAACTACATATTAGAAAAGGACAAGAAAAAAGAGATGTATTCAATGTATTCTACTTGATACACTTGGGAACTTTTCATCCTAAGAAATTATGTACATCTTTTTGTATAGATCAATATAATCTCCTCCCATTTTCTCAAAGAAAACCAAAATACATTCAGTATGAATTTACCAAAGTCATGTTTTAGCTTCTCTATCAAACTAGATATCCTTGACTGCAATTTTGACAACTTGATGCTTGACTCCTCATACTCCTTCCGTACACGAGTAGCATCTAATAAGCCAATGAACCATAGTTTGCAAACTCATTTTTAATATTTTAACTAACAAAAGAAAAATAAGCCTGTGTCTTCTACCTGATAAATCCACAAGACTTTGGAAAATATTTACAGCTTTTATTTTTTCCTTCTACAATGGTTATATGTAACTGAATATTGATTCTCCAATCTTGCACTACCTTTTATTGTCTAAAGTCTAAGAATCGATTGGTCATTTTTCCTTGGTTGTGGTCCATGATTTTCCAGCTGCATACAGATAGGTTGAGATATATAATTGAGCAACACACTTACACAAGAAACTATTACTGATGAATTTAAACCAATGAATCATATCATCTTTATAAGAAAATAAGTACTTTAGTCATGTTTTAAATATACACTTTTACATCTGGAGTAATATTGCAAACGTGGAGTTTTAAAGTATACTTTAACCCATGATTAAACATCAGGTCCACTTTGCCCTTTTACATTGAGTTACTAGGTCTTTTTTTAGTTGTAGACTATGTTGTTTTCTTTAAATATGGTTTGATGAATAT
>JAOTAY010000005.1:37283648-37319754 GCA_025629805.1 Erythroxylum baracoense
TTGAATTTATGGATTATCAAGAGAATAAAATGAAATTGTGGTTAGTGGCTTGCCTAGGTAGATTTATATCTGATGGTTTTGATATTTATACAATAAGATTGAGATTGATTATTAGACACGTGTTAGGATATTCGGGATATCCTTAGTGATTTATTTTAGTATTCTAAGAGAGGGGATACCCAGGATACTTCCAAGAGTGGGAAGTGTCCTGTATGATTTATTTAACGAGAGTTGGTATTCTAGGAGTGGGAATGCCTAGGATATAAGTCTAATTGGTTAAACGGGGTCCTAAAAGATTAAGAAAAGAATTAAATAAAAATTTTAGGATAGAAGCATGGATTAAGAATAATAAATAAGCTTAATAAATGCGAAATTGTGATATGAATTATGGTGGGATGCCATGTATGTTTCTTTTGAATTTATATGTATTGTGTATTAAATGATGGGTGCATTCTAGTTACCCCTTATTGAGTTGGCAACTTATTCCTTTCCTGTTATATTTTTTTTCATAGGAACAAACCTTATTTAGATTTTGAACCATGTTGGAGCGTTAAATTAAGTGGTATCAGAGCGTGTCTATGCTCCTAGGGTAAGGAGGTGTACTAATTATGAAGTCATTTATTTTGTAGGATGGCGTCCAATAATGCAACTGCTAGACAACAGGAGGATAGGGAAGAGTTTGTTAATTCTGTATATGTGATAAATGAGGCAAAACAGGTAGATGTTGGGGCAGATTAAGTGCAAGTGGAAGCAGATCAGGGTCCTACGGGAGTAGGGGTAGAACCAACTGTGCCAACTGGTGGGGCTCCCATAACTGAGATACTGCCCCAATATATGGAAGTTATTCAAGTGGTACTACAGGCCTAGGCCTTAGCCCAGGCCCAGTTCCAAGCCTAGGTGCAGATGCAGGCTGTTGCACAGGCTTAAGCACTGCCACCACCACTAGCTTCAGGAATGCTTGAGATTGATCGTAATTTTGAAAGGCTTAGAAAATTGGGAATACGGAGTTCAAAGGTACTACAGAACTTGAGGAGGCAAAAATGTAGTGGGAACAAACTGAGGAAGTTTTAGATAGATTGAAATGTAGTTTGGAGAATCTTTTGTAGTACATCACATCATTATTTCAAGGACCTGCACGGATTTGGTGGCGATCA
This sequence comes from Erythroxylum baracoense, assembly GCA_025629805.1. Lineage (NCBI taxonomy): Eukaryota > Viridiplantae > Streptophyta > Magnoliopsida > Malpighiales > Erythroxylaceae > Erythroxylum > Erythroxylum baracoense. The sequence continues at coordinate 37,284,803 of JAOTAY010000005.1, forward strand.
ATTCAGAGGTCATTTGAACCTGAAGTATTGACTTGGGTGAGTTAAGAAGAGAATTTGATGATAAATACCGGCCACCAATTTACAGAGATCGTAAGAGGATGGAATTATGAATTTGAAACAAACTGAGGAGATGTTTGTTGCTGATTATGAGGTGCGGTTTGCTAAATTATCAAGGTACGCACCCAAGGCTGTGACAACACCAAGGGATTGGTGTTGTTATTTCGAACAGGGATTACGCATAAAGATCATATTAGGGCTTGGCCTAGTAATTTCAAAGTTCAAGAAGCTGTTGAATACTGCACGTAGATTAGAGGAAGTCTTAAATGAAGAGAAAAGGATGCAAGAGATGAGAAAGCAAACTGATTATAGAGGGGAGTCAAGTCAGCCTACTAACAGGACATCAGGCTATTCAGGTTCAGTTGGAATAAACAATTATTAGAAGGGTGATTCAATATTTCGAGGAGGTAGTTCTAACTCTAACTTTAGCAAATCTGTGGGTTTTAGAAGAGGGTCTCAGAGTTACAGTTCTTTTAGCTCTCCATCTATTGGATCTGGCAGGGGACCAAATCAGAGCATAAGGGGATCTTTTGGTAGAGGAGGTAATTCAGGTTATGGCTGTCATACTTGTAAGAGGTACCATTTAGGGCCTTGTTGGGGACTTAGTGGAGATGACGGGGTATGCTTTGTATGCTGAGACAGAGGGAATTTCAAGAGAGATTACCCTTCTTTGAGAGATTTAGGGGCCATAACTGGAGGTTTTACTCAGGGACAGAGTAGTGTTGGAGACAGTTGTAAAGGAGCTGGTAGAGGTAGAGACAGAGCTACTGGAGCATCAATATTTTCAAATTTTGATTTGAGATCAGGGTATTGGCAATTAAGGATAGTTGATCATGATGTACCTAAAACTACTTTTTGAATGTGGTATGGCCATTATGAGTTTCTAGTGATGCCATTTGGACTCACAAATGCTCCAGCTACCTTTATGGTGTTGATGAATAGAACTTTTCAAGAGTATCTAGATTAATTTGTGATTGTGTTCATAGATGATATATTAGTATATTTCAAAGATAGAGATGAGCATGAAAACCATTTGATAACAGTATAGAAGATTTTGAAGGAGAAGCAATTATATGCTAAATTAAGTAAGTGTGAGTTCTGGACTAATCAGGTAGTGTTTTTGGGACATGTTACGTCCAAAGAGGGTTTGAAACCAGATTCGGTAAAGGTGAAGCCAATTATAGAGTGGGAGCCACCAAAGAGTGTGACAGAGGTTAGAAGTTTCCTAGGAGTGGCTGGATATTACAGGAGATTTGTAGAAGGTTTTTTTATAATAGCCAGTCCACTAATAAAATTACTGAAGAAGGGAGTTCCTTATCAGTAGACTGATCGGTGTTAGGAGAGTTTTGAGGAATTGAAGAGGAGATTGACATCCAGTCCTATCTTGGTGTTACCAATGAGTGGTGAAGGTTTTGAAGTATATACAGACGACTCAGGATTGGGATTGGGGTGTGTATTGATATAGAACGGGAAGGTAATAGCTTATGCCTCCCATCAGTTGAGGACCCATAAGTTGAATTATCCTACCTATGATTTGGAGTTAGCTGTTATAGTGCAAACTTTGAAAATCTGGAAACATTATTTGTATATAGAGACTTTTCGGTTTCTTACAAATCATAAGAGCTTGAAGTATATACTAACTCAGAAAGAGTTGAATTTGAGGTAAAGAAGATGGATAGAATTGTTAAAAGATAATGATTGCACCATTGGCTATCACCCTGGAAAAGCAAATGCAGTGGCAGATGCCTTAAGCAGAAAGAACTCTGGTGCGTTAGCTAATCTGGGTAGAAGTAGTGTGACACCACTAGTGGAGATGAGAGCCCCAGATGTTAAGTTGGAGGTTGATGATGTAGCTGGATTGATGGCTACCTTATAAATTCAGACTGATTTGAGTGCTAGGATTGGTGAAGCACATACTTGGGATCCATAATTGCAAAGGATGTTAGAGAAGATAAAACAGGGAAAGAAACCTAATTTTTTAGTGAGACTAGATGTAGTGATGGTGATAGGGACTCGAGTACATGTGCCAGATGTTGACAGTATGCGAGAAGAGATACTAAAAGAGGCTCATTGTGCTCCTTATGCCATGCATCCTGGTACAACCAAGATGTATCGAAATCTGAGACCTTATAATTGGTGGCCAACCATGAAAAAGGATATAGCAAAGTTTGTAGCTAAATATCTGACTTATAAACATGTTAAAGCTGAGCATCAGGCTCCAGCAGGCAGGTTAAAACCTTTGTTGATACCATCATGGAAGTGGGATAGAATTACCATAGATTTTCTAGTAGCTTTACCTAGAACCTGACATAGACATGATTCAATATAGGTCATTGTAGATAGATTGACTAAGTCTACACATTTCTTACCAATCCAGTAGACAGATTCATTAGATAAATTACCTAGATTATATATGGATGAGATAGTAAGGTTGCATGGAGTACCTGTATCTATAGTTTCATATCGAGATCCTCGATTTACATCTTGATTTTAGGCTAGTATTCAAATAGCATTGGGTACTAAATTAGATTTTATTATAGCTTTTCACCCTCAGACGAATGGGTAATCAGAGTGCATCATTCAGACTTTGGAGGATATGATGAGAGCCTGTGTATTAAATTTTGAAGGTGATTGGGATTTGTACTTACCTGTGATGGAGTTTGCTTATAATAACATTTATCACTTTAGTATTAGAATGGCACCTTTTGAAGCATTGCATGGGAGGCAGTGTAGAGATCCAGTATGCTGGGATGTTGAGGGTGCTAGAATATTGGAGGGACCATAATTGATTCAGGAGATTGTAGAAAAGATCGAAATGGTGATGAAGTTCTTGAAAGCGGCTCAAGATAGATAGAAACGTTATGCGGATCAACATAGACGAGAGATGGAGTATGAAGTAGGTGATAGGGTGTTCTTGAGAGTGTCGCCTTGGAGAGGTATAGTGCAGTTTGGAAGGAAAGGAAAGTTGAGTCTGAGGTATATTGGGCCTTATGAGATTGTTCAGCGTTTTGGTCCATGAGCTTATAAGTTGGCCTTGCCCCTAGAGTTATCTCAAATATATAATGTATTTCATATGTCTATGTTGAGACAGTATCGATCATATCCAAGCCATGTTATGCCTGAACCAGAGATTGAAGTGGCTATAGAATTGACCTATAAAGAAAAGTCAACTGAGACTTTGGAGAGAGAGATTAGACAATTGAGGAGGAGGCAAATACCTATGGTGCGAGGTTTATGGAGTCATCATCGAACTGAGATTTTGGAGAGAGAGATTAGACAATTGAGGAGGAGGCAAATACTTATGGTGCAAGTTTTATGGAGTCATCATCGATCCTTAAAGGAAGTGACGTGGGAAATGGAAGAGAATATGAAACGTCAGTACCCACATCTTTTTAAAGATTCATATATGTAGCTAAATTTCGAGGATGAAATTTCTTTTAAAGGGGAAGAACTGTAAAGCCCGTAACCTTAAAACCAAAAATCCATTACTTAAACCCATCTCAAACCCAAGAGAAGAAATAAAACCTGACCCGGCCCATGACCCTAAACTTAAAATAAATAGGTTTTATTTCAGTTTACTTCTTCCTTTTTTCCCCAAAACTGATGGCAATTTCTGTTCTTCTAAGTTTTTTGTAAGTGTTCTTTATAGACTTATCATTCTTTGGGTTTTGTGGTGATTTTGCAAGGTAAGAGACTATATTTGTGTTTTATTTTTGGTAGAATGTGTGTAAAAATGTTTATATATTGAGATAATAGATGAAAACATGGTCAAAAAGGGGATTAAAAATCTAGAAAAATTTCTAGAAAGCTAGAATTTGAGAGGATGGCAACATGGAATGGAGAAGGAGAAGAAAAGAAGAAAAAAAGTATAATGGCTGAAATTTTAGAAGAGTTAGGGTAGTTTAATAAATTAGAAAATTTTTAGAGTTTATTTTTATTTTTTAGTTTAATTATTTTATTATTATTTAGGTGGTGGCGATAAATTTGAAGGAATACAGGATTAACGAGGAATTCGGAGTTTTGCAAAGTTCAGGTAAGGGAATTAATTAGAATGTACCTTATTTTGTGTTTTTATGCGAAAATTAAATTTTTAGGATTTTTGTATGAATTTGAGAAATGAAAGTGTCTTATTATATGAATTTTGCGTTAATAGTGAAAAAATCCAAATTGTGTGGAAGATGAGACTTAAATATGTTCTATTATATGAAACTTTGTGTAAAAATAAATATATTGTATTTATTGTGTGAATTTACAGAAATATAATGCCTTTTTGTATGTGTCTTGTGAAACTTCTAATAAATGTGATTTTATGCCAGTTAGATGACTTGAAAATATTGCGTTATATAAAATCTATGTGATTTGTGATTTATCTGAATTTATTGTGAATTATGGATGAGAATATGATTATTATGTGAATTTTGGTTGTATGGAAAATTGTATACAATGTGTGGTGAATTTTGTGATGAGTTATTGAATAATGGAAGTATGCAATGATGAAAGAAGATGATGTGGCATGATTACGTTGAATTTATGGATTATCAAGAGAATAAAATGAAATTGTGGTTAGTGGAATGCCTAGGTAGATTTATATTTGATGGTTTTGATATTTATACGATAAGATTGAGAATGATTATTAGACACGTGTTTGGATATTCGAGATATCCTTAGTGATTTATTTTAGTATTCCAAGAGTGAGGATACCCAAGATACTTCCAAGAGTGGGAAGTGTCTTGTATGATTTATTTATTGAGACCCAGTATTCTAAGAGTGGGAGTGCCCAGGATATTTCCAAGAGTGAGAAGTGTCTTGCGTGGTCTGCTTGCTGGCAGACCATTAGATATAAGAGTACTAGGTTAAGAGGGGCCCTAAAAGATTAAGAAAAGAATTAAATAAAAATTTTAGGATAGAAGCATAGATTAAGAATAATAAATAAGCTTAATAAATGCGAAATTGTGATAGGAATTGCGATGTGATGTATGTTTCTTTTAAATTTATATATATTATGCATTGCATGACGGGACATTCTAGTTACCCCTTATTAAGTTGGCAGCTCATTCCTTGCCTATTTTTTTCACAGGAACAAATCTTAGTTAGATTTTGAAGCTGGTTGGAGCGTTACAATGTTAACCTACTCCTGTTAAATACTTTTCAGAACAAGTCATCATGTTGAAAAGTTGAAACTTTAATTAATTGCTTTAATTGAATGAGCCATTAGGTTCTAATGTTTGTGTAACTCCATTGGTTTCTTTTGTTTCAGTTGATGATTAAATCTTAGAAGATAAAATGCCTTCTATAAATAATTAAAAATTTAAAGATAATATTTATAGTGTAAAACTAGAGAAAAACCAAAGAGAAGGTATTCAAAAACTAAAGAGAAGTTATTCCCTTAATTTCTATATATATAATCAATACTACTCCTAAATAAGATAAAATATTAACAACTCCTAATTAAGGTAAAACATTAACTCATAACTAATACTACTGCTAATTAAGTTAAAATATTAACTCTTACTTAAGGTGAAACATTAACTCCTAATTAAGTTTAAGTAACTATTTTTCACAATTATATTTCTAATACCTCCTCATCATGCACATTGTAAATGCCTAGTTTGCTAAGAAAGTATTAAAATTGCGATTGTCCTAGAGTTTTTGTAAAAATGTTTGCCAATTGGAACTGTGACCTTGGTTTATGCTTGAACTTGGTCTCTGATATAGTGACAATCAATCTCTATGTATTTGTTGAGTTCAAGAAACATTGAGTTAGCCATTATGTAGATAGCAGATTGATGATTACAGAAAAGACTTACAACTTATTTGGTTCACCTACTAGAATAGATAAGGAATGAAATGTTTATTCTTAAGGAATAGAATAGACGAGTAATGAAATGGAATGAGTATTACTGTGTTTGATTTATTGCTAAAAATTTCTAATGATCATGTATGTCAATGTTTTGTTTGAAAATTAGAATTTGGAATAAAAAACGAATAACTAACAAAAAGACTAAAATATCCATTAACATTGTCATCATGATGATGATGGTGATGATTATTATTATTGCCATTATTGTTAATTTGTTATTATTGTTATAATTAATAATTTATTATTATTATTATTATTGTTATTATTATTATTATTATTATTATTATTATTGCTATTGTTATTGTTAAATTTTTTATTATAATAATAATATTATTATTGTTATTATTCACCACTACCATTTGTCATTGCTGTGGATATCACCGAATTTATAAAATTTCTATCCTTTTATGTTCATCCTCGAGCAATTTTTAAATTAAAATATAAACAAACCAAGATCACTTTTATATTTAAACAAGAAAATGAAAGTTCCAAAACCAAGATGACCTTTGTGCTTAACCTAACTGATTTTCTTGCCACCAAGTAACTAATGCATTGCCCAACCAGACATAATAAATGAACAACTAAAGCCACCATAACTATCGCTATTGTGTATGATTGGCAACACAAAACCATCAGATATCAAATGAACATCAAAAGCTTTCAAAGTTATAATTAACTATTATGACAGGTATCATTATAGTGGTAGAAGAATAGGAACATAAATGGGAAGAGCACCAAAAACATTTGTGGAGAGTTGGAAAAGGGAAAGGGCATGATAGAGTTATGTACAATTTATCCAGCCTGATTGTACAAAGTGGAATTATAAAAAAAAGAGAAACCCAAGATCAGAACCAACAGTATAAGTATATATATATATATATAGCCAATCAATCTCATGAACGCTGGATATATATATAAACACTGAATTGCACGGCAAAACCAAGTGTTAAAAGCAGTGACCAATGGTGGACAATCTTTAACATTGCGGGTTAAGAAGCTGGGGCATTGCTTCAACAACTCCTGGGCATCTGAAATCAATAACTCCTAGACATCTAATCACCTACAAGTTTACCTGAAATGGAAACTAACAAGATAATATAATAATCAATTAGTTGATTCTCCTTGGCATTATACTTTGAGAAATATTGCTGTATAATTTCACGCTTCCACTTGGGGTGATGAAATTTCTGCAAAATATATGTATAATAAGCAAATAATATGTTGCAAACTTTATTTAGAACCTAAATCACAAAAAGAGAATGACATAGATTTGGAATGAAAAGTAAATTCTTGATTTTGCAACATTAGTATAATCAGAAAACACTTTTGAAAATTTTTTCTTTAAAAACCATCGTAGTTGTAGTAAGCTGCATACCTGAAAGAAAGGAAACAATATATCTCTATTGTAAGTTAGCTCATCTAGAATTATCTCCAGCAAGGGGGTTCTAAACAAAATCACAGGATTGTGCTCAACAAAGTAACCTATGTACGAAAATAAATCTCTTTTATATTAAAAAGGAAACAAGAAATGAAAACTAATCACCTCACACCATCAGCTCTAGTATTGAAAATTAGCTTTCTTCTTTAACATATCAAGTTCCATAACCTAGAAAGCTTATAACTTGAGTTTAAAGACAACAATTTCCATCATCTTTATATATATAAGGGGACTTATAATTGTCAGGAGTTTCTATAAGGCAACATCAATATTGTTTACTGCTTTTAGTGATGCTATTGCTACAACAATATTTTCACTTGTGATTGGCTTTATAGTAGAACTATTAGAAGATATAAGACCAGAACTAGATTGAGTACAATCTTGAAATAGTCCATATATGACTAGGAAGCATTCCTTCATTAAAATTCTATAGTTTATCCTTCTAGAACTCTGAAATAGCAGAAACATATTGAAATGAAATGAAAACTCAATGAGTCATTGTCCCTATAGAACTATACAATTATAGCTAGAAATCATAGTGCCATAATTGTCACGAGTCAAAGTGAGGTAAAAGCTACAGTCGTTAATTTTTTTAACAAGATAAAGAATTATTGTATTGTTTATAATACAAAACAAAATAATAATTAATCATTATAAAATCATAACAGAAGAGGTACATATTTAATGAACTGATAAGGCTAGGCTTTAAGTTAAGTGCATACCAAAAGCATGTTGAGAAAGGAATCCTTTATCGAGGTCCAGTTCATGGTTTCTAGAAAACAGCAAACCTTATTATACCTTCAGAAAGATGGAATATGTAAAGAATAAATGGAGACCATGCCTAACATTAAAGACAATAAAAATTAAAAACAAATAATCGAACTTGGACACAAAAAATTAACGGTCAAAGAAGAAAAAGGATGAATTACCTCTTCATTCACCACCAAAATACAATCTCCTTCATACTATACTAGATGTTCTAATTCCCTAATCTTATACTCCACCAGTAATTTTATCTCAACTGACACTAATCCCTTACCCAATCGAAACCTATCAATGAAGAGAGAAATAAGAGTACAAAACCTAATCCCTCACCGAATTGAAACCCATAAAAAATAAAACAGTAACCAATTTTGCAACTTTATCATCCCATAACAATAGAAAAACATCAATGATCAAAGGAGGAATATTGAGGTATAGAGAGTGAGTTTTTACCTACTGGGAGAGTTAACCAATGTTGAGAGAGCATTAGGAATGGTAAGAGAATCACGCGGTAGAGAAGTTTTTGGAGAAGTGAAAATAAAGTTTCATTAAAGAAGAGAATCACTAGGTTGGCTTGAAGAGTGTGTGAAAATGAAGTTTCTGGTAGAGAAGAGAATCGTGCGTTAGAGAGAGTGAAAATGGATGAGTCTTTCACTCGGTAGAGAGAATATTTTTATCCTCCACATTTTTATCTATTCCAGACATGCTCAGAATAGATAAAGACAGGTAGAGATTGACTTTAGCTATTCTCCAAAGTCAAGGAATAACAAAACCTAAGATTGGTTATTCTTTGTACTTTTTCTAGCCAAATAAAGGAGTAAAATTTTTTTAAGAATACGTCGGTAATAGAATTCTTATTCCGGTGAACCAAACAGGTTGTTATAGGTTTACAATGAACCATGCCCAAAGAAGCCAATAAAGACTTCAACCATACCATCTCATTGGTAGCGGCAACCATCACCCTATGTTTAGCTTCTGCCGATGATCTAGACATAGTACTCTATTTTTTGGTCTTCCACAAGACTAGTAACTGACCGAGCATCATGAAATAGCCAGTCATTGAGCAACGTGAAATAAGACAACTCTTCTAATCTAAGTCATAGAAAGCTTAAAAGTCGTAAATCATTATCCTCCTAAAGGAGAATGCCCTGACCTAGTTATGTCTTAATATAAAGCACAATGTGCATAACCGCTTCAAAATGCTCCTTACACGGAGCTTGAGCAAAATGTAATAACACATAGATTACATACAAAACCTCGAGCCTAGTGTTGTGAGAGAGATGAAACATCCTAATAGCTGCTGATGGGATGGATCGTTCACCACTAATTTACCATTGCTTAAGCCTAGACGGTGTCCCTGCTCTGTTAGGGTGTTTGTGTGTTTGCTTCCATATAGTATTGTTTCAAATAATATATCTAAAGCATATTTTCACTCACACAAGAATAACCCTTTGGATGAGCGAGTCATTTCAATCCTTAAGACATATTTCAATACCCGCAAATCTTTAATATTGAAGCATTTATACAACTATGAGTTAAAATTTGAACATGCCACTATATTGTTCCCCCATCAAAATGATGTCATTCACATATACCAATAATCCAAAAAATACAATGTCTTTTCAAAAAAGTAAATAGTGAATAATCTGCTCTAGATTGAACAAAATTATACCTCTTTAGCACTATAGTCAATTTAGTGAACCAATTTCAAGTAGCCTAGCATAGCTTATAAATTGACTTAAATAATAGACAAACTTTGTCTTTTTGACCGGTCCTAAATCTAGGAGGAATCTTTATGTATAATCACCATGTAAGAATGTGTTGTTATCATCCATTTGATGCAACACCCAATTTCGCGCAATTGCTAAGGAGAAAAAAATATGAACATGTACAAGCTTGGCAATTAACACAAATGTATCACCAAAATTGAGAGATTTAATATGTGAAAACCCTTTCACCACTAACCATGTCTTGCATCACTTAACTATCTTATCTCACTTACAATCACTTGACTTCTTCTTAGGAGACAAAGTCTCCAAAGACCATATTTTACTCTTTTAAGTGAGAGAATTTCTCGAACTATTGCATTTTGTTATTCACACTTTTCATAGCCTCTACATAGTTATTACGCTCAACTTCAAAGGTTATTTTTACTAAACACACCCAATTACCTTAAGAAAATTATCAAATGTTATATAAGGGATAAGGAGTACTTGAGGAGTTTTTTTTTATTATAATGGCTTTGGAGAGGGGGAGGGAGAAATTTTAGCTAGAAATGGCCCCGAACTTCTCACAACAGTAGAATAAACAACATAGTCCTCTAACCGAGCTGGTTGACGAGTCATTTGTCACGATCTACTCTCTGTTTCTTGAGCTTTAGCAATCTTCTTGTGAGAATTACTCACACTAGCCTCTAACTCTAAATTTTCTCTCTTGATTTCATCTTCTCTCTCATCACTTGTTTCATGCATAACAAAACTTTCCTCCGAGGACTGAGTAGTATGCCTAATTCAACGCTCAATTTGTTCATCACTTCAAGGAAAAGGAAACATGTTTTCATTAAATCAAACATCACGAAAATAAAAAATTTACCCTTTTTGAGGTCATAAAGCCTCCAACGTTTCTTCTCATAGAGATATACTACAAAGATACATTGCCTACTTCTAAGACTAAATTTATCTTTTAGTCTTGAAATAATGTGAGCATGACACAAGTAGCCAAAATCTTTAACATGTTCGTAGGATGACCTCACGCCAAAAAAAATCTCATGTGAAGATTGTTTGTTCAATTTAACACTTTATGTTCTATTTATCAAATAAGTCATAGTCAAAAACATTCTTCCAAAAAAGAATAGATCAAGCAGCTTGAAATTGCACATCAAATCTAAGAAACCTGTCATATGATTGGATGCCCCACTTTCAATATCCACGTAAGGTTTTCAAAATCCTTATCAGAAAGCTTTTTAGAGTTATCATAATCTAGGAGTATTTACAGTTTCTGAAAATGTTCACTCGACGAACTTAGAATGCTACTACTGTTTTTAGAATTTCCTTGTTTGACATGAAAAGCTTGAACCCACCTAAGGCTTGCTCACCTTTTGAGCTGGCTTGCTTTCGATCATAGGCTAGCTTAGTGTGATTTCGCTTCATGGCCCACTCTACCAAGTAGGATAGTCGATGATCTCAAAGCACTTCGAAACTTCGTGGTCAGTCTTATTACAATGTGTGCATTGCCTTGTACTACTTGCTTTCTGTTGTGATTGTTCAACCTGAAGACCAGGCTTTGGTTTAGTTGTGGTCTATAGGCCACTGTCTCGACACCTTCTTCCTGGCCTCAAACAATAGACATATGGTGTTCTTCTCTAGTAATCAAGGCATAACCCTTACTAATAGTAAGTAAAGGATCGACGCTCTGATACTATAAAAAATTAGAGAAAAACTGAAGAGAAAATATTTTACAAAATTTTTGAAAAATTTTATGTATGTGTGAAGTTTTATAGATACAATAATATTCATAATAAAGTAAACTATTAACTCCTAATTTAGGTAAAATATTAATTTCTAATTAACACTACTAGTAAATAAGGTAAAACATTAACTTCTAATTATGATAAAACAATTCCTATATTGTATTTTCAATATATAGGTATAATTCTATTGAGTGAGTTCTTTTTAACTAATTTGTCTAATAAAATGGAAGTATGTTTACCTTTGATAGCGAAAAAGTGTAGAATTATTTGAGCATAAATGAGGAACTTGATAGTTACCTATAATACTTTCCATATGTGCCTGGGAAAGAAAAAACATCAACAATAATCATATCAGTGTAATGAATATCGTATCGTACTGGCCGAAAAATGGTACAAAATGGGATGTTTTAGTATTGGGTCCAAATACAGGCCTATACTGGCTTGTTTCGCTTGGCATTGGCCAGTACCATCGGTATTTGGAATACCAGTCATAGACCGATTGGTACTAGAAATTTTTTAAAAACCAAGGGCATTTCTGTAAAAAAATGAAAATTTTAAAAAACCCAACTCCCAAACCGACTCTGCTACCTTCTTCTTCCCTCTTTATTTTTTGTCTCATACTCTCACTCTGTCTCTTTTTCACCATCATCATCTCTTTTTATTATTAATAATATAATAGTTAAATTCATATAGTAAATAACAGTTATAATTTTTCTACAAAGAATAATTAAAAATATGTTAAAATGAAAATTAAGTGGCCTCAAATTTTTGTATTTCTTTTTGAAATTGTTAATATAAATATCAAAATATTTTATTATTAATAACAATTGCATACTAAGATAAAAATATATTTTATTATTGAAAATTAAATATTAAAATAGAAATTATATTTTATTATTGATAATAATAATTTTTCTTTTTATTTGATATTTTGATGTAATTATTATTTATTACATGATAAAATTTTAATATTTTAAATACTTTGTATTTCTTAATTTTATATTTCTATGATGATAAAATAATCTTTTTCATATTAATTGTAGTTATTATTTATAAGTGGAATATGTGAAAATAATATTAAGAAAAATTAATATTGTTATTTTAAATTTCTATTATTATGATTTTTTAGACAAGTTTGGTTTAAATTATAAAGTATAATATTGAACGATTATTTTTCAATTTCTTAAAAATTTAGGGACTATTTTATAAATTGAAAAAGTTGCCCAAAATGGTACCCGATATTGACCGATATCGGTACAGTACTATTCCAAAATCCAATTCGGTACCAGGTCTGGTACGATTTTTGTAACATTGAATCGTGTTAAGATATATGTTATATATATCATTATTTAGTTTTGGCATGTTTGATAATTGGATTTCTAAGATAATGTAGTTTCAAATTCAAATCAAGATAAGGCAAAAGATACATTATATTTGATTGGATAATGCTACCTAGACCATGGGTTAAGAATTGTTGTTTTGGTGTAATTAAATAATAATTCTTGTTTGACTTTGATAAACACTCAATCTTGTAAATGATATAGATGTGTGTATCACGTGACTAAAGGGGGTGTTGAATGAAGAATTCTAATAAGTGAAGACTTCTTGAATGATGTCATGATCCAGCTTGTGCATGTGCCCACGGATGTGTAATGTTCATGTTCTTTTTGTTAATTGTCGAAAACATGGGTGAGTGGCTATCTTTCAATTGATTTCTTTATGCAACCTAAATCTTTGTTCTTGTATACAGGGTGCTCTGTTGATGTTCTCTTTTTCAATTGTCGAAAACGTATGTGGTGGGCTAACTTCTAATTGATTTCTTGATGCTACTTGGGTCTTTATTCTTGAAAGGGGTCATCTCATGTTGGCTATGAAAATGTGTGGTAAGAGACAAAGTTGATTTACACTGGGTGGCATGTTTCTCTTTTTAGTCTCCTTGTCGTTGATCGATAAATTGAGTGTAGCTGATTTCAATTAGAGTTTCACATAATCTAGGCAGCAGATCATGACTATTCAATTGGTGAACAATGTTCAGATCTGCCTTAGAAGGAGTTAAATTATAGGTAAGTTGTTTCTTTATAACTTAAGTATTTTCGTTCTTGTTTCAATTTATTTCAATTACTCGAGTTGTTCATTTTTTGAGTTTTTCGGTAAAAGTTATTTGAGAAAATCACCTGTTGAGGTTAACACGAGTCGGTCGTATTATTGAGTGTGAATTACTTTCACAGGATATGAGGACGAGGGATAGTATCGAGAGTTGAGTGAGTCAGCTCAATAAGGCCTTATATAAAACTATTGTCATTACTGAAAGTATTAAGCTGGGTAAGGGCCCCACAGAAGTAGGCAAGTTGTGCTAAACTGCGTTACCAAATTTCTGGTATTGATCTATTTAATTTCATATTTATTTTTCTACGTTCATTTGTACTGAAAAATTAACAGTTGCTGATACAATTGCTTTATATCTAGTAACTAACAAATAAAGTTACAAGCAACTGCTGCAAAACCAAGTTTTACGAAACTACGTCCTTCGGGATTTTCAACTGGTGTTATAGCAGGTCACCGAATCAGAACTTAGTACGGAAAGTTAGTGCAAATTCGTATTTTGCAAGTATGATTATAAAATAAGGGGCATCAATCATCAGGCTATCGTTATTAGATGGCTCAAATTATCTTACGTGGAAATCACGGATGAGAGTATTTATTCAGGCACAAGGAACAAAAGCATAGAATTCAGTTTTAAATGGCTAGATGCATTTAGTGATGACTAATGAAAAGGGAGAAGCAGTGCTTAAGATGCATTTAAGTGGACAAGGGCTAAAAAAGAGAGAGCGCTTGGAAATTCTCAAGCCTTGAACGCCATCTTTAGTGTAATTGATGCTTTTCTATGATATTAGCTTGTGAATTGGCAAAAGAAGCATGAGACACTTTGCAAACCATACATAAGCCATCAAAATCTGCGATAGCTTTGAAACTTCAGATTTTGGTTGTGGGATTGGAAGAGTTGAAGATGGATGAGAGCGAAACCATTGGAGACTTTAAGAGACTGCGTGATATAGCAAACTAAGCACATCAACTTGGGAAGAAGTATTCTAACTTAAAACTGGTTAAGAAGATATTGGGATTGTTACCTCCAAGATTTATACCAAAAATTGCAACCATCTAAGAAGCCCATGACATCAATGAATTGTCTTTGGATAAGGTAATTAGGATTCTTAACAACTTTGAGATGAATTTGTTGAGGGATAATTGAGAGAAGCAAAGGATTAACACTGCAAGCCGAGATTGGTAAAGCCATGAATGACTTCGAAGATGAATTTGATGAGAATGAGAATTATGGAGTTATTGAAAAGAAATTTCAGCAAGTGGTTAAAGAAAGTGAAGAAGAATCGAGTTTAGATGGTGGGAGTTCATCAAATAGCCACTTCAAATAACAAACTAAAATTAAAAAGGGTGAAAGAAAAGTGAAGAAAATTCAACGTCACGAGTGTAAAGACTTCAGACATGTGCAAGTGGAATGTGCTTACACCTTGAAGAAGAGAAAAGGAAAATCTTATACGAGCGCTTAGAGTGAGAATGAGTCCGAAAGTGAATATGATAGTGAAGAAGAAGTTGTGAATAACATTACGTTAGTTGCTTTATACTGCAAAGCCCTAATTGCTTGTTTGACAGCAACCAAGAAGGAAGTTACTGATGACAAAAATGTGAGTAAATCAGAAAATTTTAAGAAAAAAGCAAATAAATCAGTTCAAAGCTCAATCTCTAATTATGATAGTGTTGACAGTGACTCAGATGACAAAAAGGAGGATATCTATAAAGCCTATGAGTTGATGTATGAAAAATGGGTGCAAACATTTAAGAAGAATGAAAAGCTAAAGAGGAAAAAATCTTTTATGAAGAACATCATTCAAGATTTAGAGAAGCAATTGTTATTCACAGTAGATGAGCTTGATGAAACAAAGTTGAAGCTAGTTAGTACAGAAAAGGGAATAAGAATGTTAAATGGAGGTATCGAAAAGCTAAAAAAGTTGTTGAAAATTGGTAAAACTAAAGGAGACCTTCAAGGCATTAGCGATAAAGGTAAATGTTCTAAGTTTAATGATAAGAAAAGTGGTGAAATCAGATCTATCCAAGGAGAAATCTCAATGAAGAATCTAAAATTTATACATAAATTTTATTTTTATAGGGTTATTAGGCACGTAAGGTCGAAATGTTACAAGTTATTACAAATGATATTTCTAAGGGGTCAAACCAAAAATCTAGACACTCTCCATTAAATTTCCAGTAGTAGCCTATATTACCAAAACATAATTGGGTTAGAAATGGTCAATTATGAGTACAAAGATGTAATGAAAGAAAAAAAGAAACTATTTAGATTCACAGTTAGTTGCTGCTATTAAAGAAATTACTCAAATAGAAGATCAATTGGTTGCTTACGAGGGAGGAATCGACCAGACATTCGATGACAAAGTTAATGTGATGAGGAATAAGTCCAGTGTTTTGTCCTAAGGAAGAGATATCAGATTGTTTTTGGTGACTGTTCCATTCAGGAGGAGACTTCAAGGTATATACATGACTATTAGTCTTGTTTTTTGGCATCTTTTATGCTAAAGGGGGAGAAGACTTGGGTTTATGTTGGTTGTGTTGATTGCTGCATTATCTTTTATGTTTTGTTTTATTAAGATGATTGTTAATCTTAGATGATATTTCCTATGTTTGGATCTTAAATTAAGGGGGAGTCTTTGTTATGTGAATTGTGAACTTGATGTTATTGTGACAAACAATGCCAAAAAGGGAGAGATTATTAAGATATATATTTCATTATTTAGTTTTGGCATTTTTGATAATTGGATCTCTAAGATAATGTAGTTTCAAATTCAAATCAAGATAAGTTAGAAGACACATTGGATTTGATTGGGTAATGCTAGCTGGACCATGGGTTAAGAATTGTTGTTTTGGTGTAATTAAACAATAATTCTTATATGAATTTGAAAATGACTCAATCTTGTAAAAGATATGGACGTGTGCATCACATGACTAAAGGGGGTGTTGAATGAAGAATTCTATTAAGTGAAGACTTCTTAAATGATGAGATGATCTAGCTTGTGCATGTGTCTAAGGCTGTGTAATGTTCATGTTCTTTTTGTTAATTGCCGAAAACATGGGTGATTGAATATCGTCCAATTGATTTCTTTATACAACCTAAGTCTTTGTTCTTGCATATAGGGTGTTTTGTTGATGTTCTCTTTGTCAATTGCCGAAAACGTGTGTGGTAGGTTAACTTTTAATTGAGTTCTTGATGCTACCTGGATCTTTATTCTTAAAAGGGGTCATTTTAAGTTGGCTAAGGTAATGTGTGGTAAGAGACGAAGTTGATTAGCAGTGGGTGGTGTGTTTCTCTTTTTAGTCTTCTTATCGTTGATCGGTAAATTGAGTATAAATGATTTCAATTGGAGTTTCACATAATCTGGGTAGCAGATTACGACTATTCAATTAGTGAACAATGTTTAGATCTGCCTTGGAAGGAGTTAAATTATAGGGAAGTTGTTTCTTTATATCTCAAGTGTTTTCGTTCTTGTTTCAATTTATTTCAATCACCTGAGTTATTCGTTTATTGTCTTTTTTGGTAAAAGTTATTTGAGAAAATCCTCTGTTGAGGTTAACACGAGTTGGTCGTATTATTGGCTTTGAATTTGTTGAGGTTAACATGAGTCGGTCGTGCTATTAGGTGTGAATTACTTTCACGGGTTGTGAAGATGAGGGATAATATTGAGAGTTGAGTAAGTCGGCTCAGTAAGGCCTTGTATAAAACATCTACAACCCACACACGTATTGAATAACCAAAACATCTGCAACCCAAAGAAACTAAATATACCCACAGATAAGTAAACACTTAATGCTTACCAACGCTTGATCATTCTGTAGCTGCAAGAGGAGAAGTAACAAAAAGCTCAAGAGCTCAACATGGACCAACTCAAAATTTCACTAACAATAATAATATGGCAAACCTTCCACAACCAAAAATCAATAGCATACCTCTTTAGGCCCATATACTGCTGCAAGTACTTTAGTGTTGCCTATCTCAAAAATAGTAGAACTACAAGAAAGGAGTAAAAAACAACAAACTCATGTTTTCCTTCCAAAATTCAAGCCAAAAAGAAAAAAGAACCAAACTTTAGGAATATCAAACAACAATCAACTTTAAATACATTACCTTTGTGTTCTAGGTTGCCTCATCTGACATCATTGCAAAAGTGAATAACAACTAAGAAAAAGAAAAAACAAGAGAGAGAGAGAGAGTTATGCTTCCATTGGACGACGACCATCAAGTTAGAGGCCTTCGGGACTTATGTACTCCATCTCTGTCGAATACTGGTAGCGAGTGACTGGTATGGAAGTGGAGGGAAAATTTTAATAGGAACAAAAAGAGCTCCACAAAGTAACCAGTTGGGTCAAGTCAAGTGTTAACTCAAATTTAAATTGAAACATATTGGTCTACTTAATTAAGATTTTATGTCTATTGAAACTGGATAAAATCCTATACGATTCCATCTCCTAAAATAGGTCGAGTTAACGAAGATGGGCATATTTGTAGCTCTACATAACACGATTGTTTATTTTATGTCCATAGTCGCTTTCTATCTTTAGTTAGATTAGGTTTGATATAAATTCTAATAATAGAATGAGTGGGCCTAAAAAAGTTAAAAGAAATATATAACTCTTTGAAAATTTTGACACCAAATAGGGAAGGAGTAAGTGCATCATGCATGTTTAGATTTTTTTCTTGAATATTTCACGTTCTCAATATCTTCCTTTTTTATGAGTGATATGATTCATACAGAAAACTTTTTTAAGAAATTAAATTTATTAATAAAGAATAAGAAAATTTAAGTTTTGTTCCATACAACTATATGAATCTTTCAAGTATAGCAAAGCTACACAGCTCAAGAGTTTATGATATTTTAGAATATTATGTTATGAACTCTTCAACAGCATAGTATCACAGGATTTTTTTCAAAGCTTAGCATAATACTAGAAGGATCATTAATAGTAAAAATATTTAAAGAAGAATACAGTGGAAAAGATAACTTTGGTTATAATTGCACATTGTTCCTCGTCAACATTGCTAGATAGTTAAACCTTTTAAGATATAGAGTTATACCAAATCAATTTTCCAATTTGGGATGATTATCATATTTAAGGTAGTTCCCTCCATAAGTATCTGTTGTTTATTTGTTCTTTTGTTTCCATTGAAATGTTATGTAAATCCTCTCTTTCTAAATCTTATATATTAATCTATTGAATAAAATTCTGAAGTTGGTATATTTTGTTTTGTACTTCCATCTATTTTTAGCAATGTAGTTCATAATCACAGGTTAATTGCCAAACAAAAACTCAAAATTTACTCAATTTTGCAATTATAGCTTGAACTTTAAAAAGTGACAATTAAATAATAAAACTTCTAATTTTTTTCAAATCTATTGTGACATTAGTATCTCCGTTAACGTTATTGCGTAGTAAGCTACATAAGACAGAAACTCTAAACACTTATACACATCAGACTTAATCAGACTTAATTAAACTAATAGAGTTTCATTAAGTAAATTAAGGAATCTTTGTTGTTTAGGGTGAATAAATGTTTCAAGTAATGCATGAAATCAACATTAGACTTGATAATTCTTTCCCTCAATTCTTCATTTTATTGCAAATAAAACATGATGTATCTTCTTAACCCTCTTTTAAAATAATCCATGTTATTAACAAGAAGCTTAATTTTACAAGTTTCAAATTAATCATCTAAAAGAAATAAAGAAATATACAACCAATTTGATTATTAGTTTTCCTCTAATGAACTGAAAAAAGAGGAGCAGAGTTTGGCACGAGAACTCATGTTAACGCTAAACTAGGAAGTGTTTTTCTTCCTTTTCTTCCTTGTCACACCAACCTTCTTTGTCATACACCATTCTTTATTGCACTCCATTCTTGGCTCCTCTTTGTATTACAAAATTTGTCGCACCAATCTTTTATGTCGAATTATAGAAATTGTGTATTTCAGGTGCATCCTGTTCATACTTTTGTCGTGTTTACTAATTTTTTATAGTTTCTTTCTTCAGTTCATTATAGGAAAACTAGGAAGTGCTTCATATGTATTTGGCTTATGAATTATGTATGGAACATAATGCTGTTAGATAGTTATTGATTTATCCATCCAGATCTGTTTAGGTTATTTGGATTAGCACTTCAACTTTGCAAAAATTTAAAATGTTTTTGTGAAGATTGTTTCTAATATTCTGCCATGCTATAGAATTAGGATCGAGAGGATAATATTCTACTATGCTCAAGTTCTGACCTTTCTTTATAGTATTTGTGTTTACACTAGCTAAACCAGTAGCTACAGTAAGTGTTTCACAGCAAAATGCAAGATGTTTGTCCCTTCCTTACTGGTAATTATAACTATGTACCTTTTATTGAATTAGTTGCAATAATTATTTTTTGTAGCTAAATTGTAGGTGCTAGATATATTGCAATCAAAATAGAATTATTAGCTTCATGTTGTGATTTGGATTTATTTGTTGAATAATCAAGTTGGTTGTATATTTCTTCATTTCTTTTAGATGATTAAGTTGAAACTTGTAAAGTTAAGCTTGTTGTTAATAACATGGATTATTTTAAATGAGGTTTAAGAAGATACATAATGTTTTATTTGCAATAAAATGAAGAATTGAGGGAAGAATTATCAAGTTTAATATTGATTTCATGCATTACTCGAAACATTTATTCACTCTATCCAACTCCATATCTTCTTCTAAAAATTTTACATGTGTTTGTTTTGATTCTATTGCCTACGAGAATTAGAAATTTTAACAGATAAATCCGTTATAAGAGAATATCCATTTCCTATTTCCCATTTCCCTTCTCTCTAAACTCTCACTAAAACATATGGAATGCGTAGTTTGCATTAAATTTTTTAATTCCCATTTTGGAACAGTGATTCATATATAAGAAGTGTGCCATATTGCAATCCAAAGCCTTAGGGCTTCTTAGAAACACCTAAGTTATCTCATTAATTTTCTTTTCAGGTATCCCAAATGTTAGAGGAACTCTTCTAAATGAAGACAAAATATCCTCTTCAGAGAACCTAAACGATTGAATTTTCTTTCTCCTGAAGGAGAAGATATAAAGGAAGCAGACGATATTACTGCATACTTGGGGTCTACTGTAAAGTTAACAAGTTTGATCTTAGACTCAGTTGCTACCAACAGTCTCAATATTAGACATTTTTAGGTGAGTTGGAAGTGATAAAGAGAGATAGCATACTTTGCAACAGAATAGGTGAAGCAACTTATAAATAGCAAACCAGCCAGTTAACAGATAGACTGGTAATAACCTACTGTATGTTTCCCCAACTGACATAAAAGTCCCGCACTTTGGTAATAATGTTGTATTACATAATATTTCTAAACCTATGAGACTGTGCCCACTGTCCAGTCGAAAGTGAGCGTAGTTGGAAAAGTGATGAACCTCACCACCTACCTATTCCTATTAAGGCTGGATAAGGATTGAGCAAACCTCCAAAACAATGAATCTTCATGGTAGAATACAATCGATTTTCTCACTCCCATGCAATAACAAATCCAAGATTCCAAGTTTTGAATTTCCTTATCCCGACCATCTATGTTTAGTTTATCAGTCAAGTCCATTTAAGACTTTAATGAATCAAACATGTTTACCCTGCAGCTACGACTCTTATTTGTCTAAATTGAGCATTCACTTTTCTTTTTATTTATCAAAATTATTAGCTTTTATCACTTCATAAAGTTATAAAAATATTTTTATTATATTTTTCTATTTCATCAAATAGAAATAATTAAAAATTGTCAATTTAAATCATTAATTAAATATTTTTTACAATTTCTCTTTATAACAAGAGACATTATTTAAAAATAAACACTCAAATCTTTTGAACTTTTTATGGTCATTTTCCATTTATAATTCTAATTGAATATTTATAAGAATTTAATTGAGTATGGGTATAAGAATTTTATACTTGAATTACAATTAATTCTCTCAACAAATATAGGTTTTTTTATAGTTTGAACTAGTTTTTGTTTAGCATGACATGGTAAAATTTAATTCCGAATATTTACTAAATAGTCAGATTAATTTATAATACATATATTCTTAAAGAAAAATTCAAACATACCCTAATTATTCATCATCATCATCATTGCACCCAGTCTGAGTCCCACATCAAAGTGGAGTTTAGGGAGGTCTAATAGTACGCAGCCTTACCCCTATAGAGTAGAGATGTTGTTTTCAGTAGATTCACATGCAAATGTGACAATGAAAAATTGATGTAGGTTAAAAGAGTAGATATGAAAACTGATATGTTAAAAGAGTAGGTAAATAAAATTAAATAAATAAATAAAACCAAAGAAGATACTTGATATGGTGCCCACAAAATAAGGAATTAAAAGTTTAATCAAATGTGTTACCACACAATACAAGCATACTAGAGATGGCACCATACGTCAATTTTCACCAGTTGAACAGACAACCTAGGGGGAAACAATAACAGAAATAGGCTTGATCTCATAACAGAGAAATGAGAAGCGGGGTTACCTATTGCATCCACTTGACAAGCTTTTCTATACTATCCAAGGCACCATTTGCAGAATTTTTCACATTTGAGTAGGATTTTGAACCTCTCGTACTCACAAGTAAGCAAGACAACTAGACTGCCATATTATTGTCATTAACTTATATTAACTGTTAGAGGTTTATGGTGCAATATGAAAATAACCCGAAACGCTAGATAGAGGAAACATAAGGGTGTTTCAAATTTGAAAATGCAATACCTTGGATACAAGTCAACAAGCACTCAGTTGCTAACATGATTAAAAGAGGAGTTGTATAACAAAAAGTAAGAAACTTTTACATTGAATTGTTTCTAGCACAACATAGTTCCCTGAAAATAATTCTCCAGAGAAGGCAAGATTTTGAGAAGAAAAGTGTAAAAAACAACTTGACAGTACTTGGGGGAAAAAAAGGTCCTTAAAACCTAATTTATGTTCTCTCTAAAAAATGTACATAAGCAAAATAAACCAACAAGGCAAGTCACAAAAATCCCTAGAGTTATCACAAAAACCGTAAGAAAAGAATCCTAACCAATTAGTACCATTTCCAGAGAAAACTCAGATCTCAAATATGTAAAACAAGCAAAAGGGTCCTTAGAATATACTGAAACTACAAAAACAGGGTTTAAGTGCATCTTACTCTTGCATTCTCATTAGCATTAATGAGCACGAACTCATTCCTGTTGTGAGACCAGCAATAAGCCGACTATCAGTATTCATGACTGGGTTGCTCAGTTCCACCGAATTAGAAACAAAAAATGATAGAGAGAGAGAGAGAGAGGTAGGTAGGTACCTTAGAGAGAGCAAGTACAAGAACCAAAATACTGTGGAAATGGTGATTGAACTAGAACCAACCATTAAGGAACGAAACTTTCATTATCGAGATCTTGAGATAGACTAATAGGAGAACCAACACTACTTTATCAATATAAAATATTGGTTCAATAGAAATTAAATATATTTTTAACATTAAAAAATGTATTTAAACAAGAGTTTAATGATTCACCTCAGTTAAAGTGGAGGGATGATTTGGACTTGTCAAAAACTAAAGGTTAAATTGTATTTGTGTTAAACTTAAAGTACTTAATGTTATAAATGTTCAATTAATTTGTATTTGAGAAAATTGATAATGAGGATTAAATTTAAATTATATGTCATGTATTAATTATTAAAAATTTAAAAAACTGAAAATTTAAATTTTTAAGTTATTGTTATTTAATATATCTTTATCACTTTTTAAACTTGAGTTTATGTGTTAAACAACATTATATCTTTTGAAGCTAATTGAAATAAACTCTAAATAATTTTATGTGAGGGTTTAGTTTAAACTTAAAATTTTTTATATTTTAATATAAATAAATAAGTAATATATAAGTTAATTAATATAGTAAATTTTGGGAAATTAATTAGACTTTATAAATATAAATTTATTTGTGCATGTGGAATATTAAAGTTTTATTTTTTTCATATATATAACAATAACAATAATAATGTCCCAGTAGGATTCCCACTGAGATGCGAGATATAAGGAAGTCTATAAGTACGCAACCTTATCTTAGCTCGTAGAGAGATTTTTTCTAATAAACTCATAGGAAAAAAAGAAAAAAAGAAAAGGATTTTTAAAATAGTTGGAAGAAAACAATAGCTAAATACATAAATAAATAATTGCATAAATAAAAATTATAAATCAAATAAAATAAAAATGGGCTTAAGGCACTTAAAATAATCTTTATGTAGTATAACTTCTGTACAAATCTTGATCTCCACATCGGATACAACCTTATGAATTGCAAAGTTACAATACAAGTACTTAGTCTTAATCCTGTTCAATTTAAAGTCATTTTACTCTAGAATATCCTTTCAAATTTCCTAACAGGGAGACATTCTAAAAGGACGAGATTAATAACTGCAAGTGTTACAAAGAAACAGAGAAAAGACCCAGCCTTATATTGATTTAGTTACAATAATTAATTAAAAGGAGACTAGTTTGTAGTTTAATCAGTTTAGTAGCACAAAGGAATGACTTCACTAACTAACAACTTAAAAGCACCATTTAGTTGCAATGTCACTGCTGTATTAGAGGGGAAGCTAATAAGTCAATAAGTGTTCTCTTATCTTACCCTTTAGTTTATGCATTTTTTATAGAGGATGAAAGTCATTGTATTTGAAGATTCTAATATTTCTTTCCTTTTAAGTGACATAAAACAAGATCTCAAATTATATTTTAGCTATAAAATGGTCTCTTTTATATATCCATTACCATTTACTTATCCAAGATATAATGCTAGGCCAATCAATATAGGGACAACATAAGCTATAGGTGTTTTATATTTTCTCTCATAAGTACGATGAGAAGCTACATTGAAAGAACATGTGTGGAATAGATTTAAGGACTTGACTGCAAAGAGTTCAACCATTGGTAATATTGAGTTAACTATGGGGTCTACCTAGAGTGAAAAGCCCTTTTGATGGAAAACTATAAGACGGAGGATATATTAGGAGTTACATGCTTAAACCAAATCAATTTATACTAGAACACCTAAGGACACCCAGTCTAAATAATAGATTACATAATTTATTTAAGAAAATTTCTGATGAATACGTCATCCAATGTATGAAGCCAATTATGATGAAGTTTGGATTAAAGCCTGAAGTTAAAGCTAAAGGAGTGCATATTGTTACTTAAGGCTTCTTTGATAGTAGTTTAATCATTGATGTTATATTACCTCCATCATTAAGCTTGTGTTTGAATTACAACTTCAGAATATGTAGAATATTTCATGGGATATTACACCCATGTGCGCATGCGCAGATAGGAACATGTGCACCCACACACACACAGATATCTACATTTGAAATTATATAAGATTAACAATTGTTATTCAATTTATATTAATATTATTATTTTGATTATTATAATTTTATAGAATCACGCACGCACGCCATACTCATGCACACATAAACAAACACACACCACATACATAATCTACATTTGTAATTATATAAGGTTCACAGTTGTTACACAATTTATATTAATATTATTATTAGAATATAATAATTTTATAGAATTAAGAACTTAGATATTATAATTAATTATATTTGGTTTTAAATTATATTTTATTGACATAACTACTCTATTTTATTTTGTCTAAAGGTTGGTATAAAAATTAATAAATGAATAAATAAAATTAAAGCTATTTAGTTTTAAATATAATTTCTATAAACTATTATAAAGACAACTTCTAAATGTCTAATATTTTATTTTTATGGTCTTACAATTTTTAAAAGATTTTTTTATTGAATCCATCCTTTCTAAGAATAATTTTTAATTTAAATTGGAAGTTATATTAAAATTTTAATTCTCTTTCTTCATTCATATCAAAAGCTGCATTTTAATCCAAGGAGCTTGACTCATTATTTGTAATCGTATGTTTAAATATAATTTTTGTTTCACGATGCTTAAAACTATTTAACATGGTACCTATTGCCACGGGCAACGGGCCACTGTTCCTCCCCTGTGCAAGCACAGTTGGCCAAATTCAGAAGTTATCTAGCCTGCTTCTATATAAATTATCACAATTTTCAAACACCCATCTATACATCCCAAATATTTACAATGTTATTATTGTATATTGGGCATACGGAGTATCTAAACCATTTCTCATAAAATCGCATAAAACCTATTAGGTTTCACCCAATCAAATTGTTCTTTAGATCCCAACGATTTGAGTGCATAATTCGATAGTGTCCGTATCAAAAATAAAAATGCTCCTTACGTAATAACTCGAGGAATAGTGGGAAATAAAAACAAAATATTGTTTGTTCACATTCCCTCATCAAAAGCTGAAATCATCCGTAAGGTTTAAAATAACATAAATACCAAATAGATTTGACAATTAAGCTTATCTATAATCAACAAAATTTGAATGGAATTAGCTTGGTGATAAGGCAGCATAAGTGGAGCCACAAGTCCACTTCTCCCAATTGTCTAACATCTAAGCACGAACCCCACTGTTAAGACTAACCATGCGAGTTAAACCATCTATTTGGGATCCCCTCACACCAGTTCTTCTTGGCCTACCGTATCCACAATCTTGATAACGTGAACCTCCAGTCCCCCTCAACTTACCTGTCCCTCTCGAATAACCACCACCCCCAACAGATTGGCCTAATGCCACTGATTTACCACTTCCAGTATTATAACGCCCTGTCCTTTGCCTTCCTTGACCTGAAGAAAAGTTATCCTACCACTTGCCACCTGCAGCAGCTATGCTTGCATAATCTTGCCCATCTTTTCGCCTCAGAGGTATATCCAAGCCACCACCACCAATCCTTGCTTCCATTTCCCTTTCATTACTTTCAGCATGAATAGATAGTTTCTCTGTCAACTGGAAAGCTAAAGCTTGCAGCCTTGAGTACTCGACATCATGAAAGACAACACAACTAGTAAGATGGTCCTAATTTGCTCACTGCACTGTGTGCTTGGGTTGTCGAGAGATCAAAAATTTTTGTAAGCTAGTCTAAGCTGAGTGAATCATAAGAAGAGGAGTAAGTAAAGAGATAAGTCCGTAAAGCTTCTTCTTTTATCTTGACTTTAACCATCTTAAGAACACTGTCTTTATTCCTGAGAAGCCTCCAAACATCAAGAGATTCAATCACATCAAAGGTCTTCTCGAAATCTCCTTTTTTACGGGCCCGAGTGGCAGCCATCATATGATCTCTGACATTTTTAGTTGGACCAGTGAAAGTTTGCCTCTTACTCACATCAAGCAACAAGACAAGCAACCACCTAAATGTCTTGCTAATGACTTTTATCATGGATTTGGTCTTTTACCAACGAACCGCGCGACACTTAGTTATATATCTTGCAACTAAGTCAGCATCTCCCTTGAATGCTAAAAACAAAGCTAGCGCACATTAGCAAAGATGTAAGATAAAACAAGAACAATAATGAGAAAACTTGGAGAATGCTTACATTGCTTAAGAAAGCTTTACAAAGAAAGAACTCTCTATGCTCACTTATCTCTCTATGCCTCTTGGCATCTTACAAATGAAGTCCCTTGGCTATTTATAGCCTTACACCCCCTTATTGGACGGCTAAGATCACCCCCTTATTGGACGGCTAAGATCTATTTGATCCAAAGGCACACAATGGCCATCTAGAATTCTCTACAATTATCTACATATACAAGAATAATCTACAATTATCTACAAGGTTCTAGAGTCTTCCACCCATCTTTAGCCTTATCTTGAATATGGAAGAATTGTGTGGAATCTTCTAGAGGTCCCTAGAATAGCCTCTCCATCTAGAGTGGCAATTTTATGGTGCGTGACATTCTCCCCTACTCATTCGGGCGACGCCCTCATCGCGTCTCTCTTGTATGGCTCGATCATATGCTCCCAACTTGCCTCACTATCGGGTAGTCCCTTCCATTTGACAAAGTACTTCACATAACTTGGATGGGAACCCCTCCTCAAAATGACTCGATGTGCTAAAATTTCCTCTATCTCATGGTTGCGAGAAGTAGTGATAGCTGTGGGTGCTCTCCTCGACTCGTCCCTACTTGGATCTTCCTTGTCGGCATGATATGGCCTTATAAGCTCACATGGAAAACTAGATGCATCTCTAAATGTGAGGGCAACGTCAATTTATAGGCTAGCTTACCAACCCTTTTCTTTACGGGGAAAGGGCCCTCATATTACCTTAATAGCCCTTTATGCACCTTGGCAAATCGTCGGCTTTGATGGGGAAGGAGCTTCACCAGTACTAAGTCTCCTTCCTCAAGCTCTAAGTGTCTCCTCTTAACGTTCATCCATTTCTTCATTTTCTTGGCAGCCCTTGCCAAATGTGCTCGTGTCATGTCAATTTTCTTAAGCCAACCCTTCGCAAACTTGAATGCAGCAGGACTCGAACCCTTGTATCTAATCGCTGAAGTGTGAGGAGTCATTGGTTGTTGTCCCGTGGCAATCTCGAACAGACTAGCTCCTGTTGACTCACTCTTTTACAAATTATATGAGAATTGGACAATATCAAGCAACATAGCCCAATCATACTGGTTAGCACTCATATAATGTCTCAAAAATAACTCCAACAATGCATTCACCCTTTTGGTTTGGCCATTAGTTTGAGGATGAAAGCTGTAGAGAAGTTAAGCTCGGACCCCAATAGTTTGAATAGCTCCATCCAAAACCTCCTAGTGAAGTGAGTGCCTCGATCACTCGCAATTGTCTTCATTATACCCCAATACTTCACCACATGACGGAAGAATAGTCATGCTATATCCTCGAATGTAAATTTTGTAGGCACAGGGATGAACACTTCATACTTGCTAAACCAGTCTACCACCATCATAATATTGCTACATCCATCGAACTTTGGTAGACATGTGATGAAATCCATAGAGATACTCTCTAAAGCTTCTTCGGAATAGGCAATGGTTCTAGCAAACTTGCTTGCTTATGTTGATCTACCTTGTCTTGTTAGCATACAAGACAAGTCTTCACATATAGATCAATATCATCGCATATTTGGGGTCAATAGTAAGCACACTCTATAAGTGCCAATGTGCGATGTACACCAGGATGTCCCAACCATTTGGAGTCATGGCACTCCTTGATGATTTCTTTCCTCAACCCTTGCCACTACGACACGTACACTTTATCACTTTTGGTAGTAAGCACCCCATCCTTAAGCCAAAATTGGCTTGTCTTCTCCCAACTTGCCAACTTCATTAAACTCTTGGCTTGTGGGGTCATGCTCTAGTCCCTCCTTGATTCTATCCACCAAAAGAAAACTCGGACTTATGATGGTAGCTAGCTTGACCTTTCTACTAAGTGCATCGTCCACCACATTAGCCTTGCCCTGCTTGTACTCCATCACAAAATCAAACTTTGTCAAGAAAGCTTGCCACCTAGCTTGCTTTAGTGTCAACTTCTTTTGGTTAAGGAAATAGCTTGTGACAATATTATTGGTTTTAACCACAAACTTAGACCCCAACAAATAATGCCTCAAGGTTCGTAAGCAATGTACCACTGCAGTCATCTCCTTCTCTTGGACAATATAACGATGCTCGATATCATTTAGCTTATGACTCTCATAAGCTATCAGATGTCGATCTTGCATTAAAACACCACCAAGTGCAAAATCAGAAGCATCAGTATTTACCTTATGTGCCTTGGTGTGATTGGGAAGGGCCAACACTAGTTCTTCCATCACCGCTTGGTTCAAGGCTTCGAACGCTCCTTGACACTTAGGGTCCTATGCCCAAACTCTATTCTTCTTCAATAAGCTGGTGAGGGGAGACGCGAGGGAAGAATATAAGACGCGAAGGAAGAATATCCTTTGATGAACTTACGGTAATAGTTGATAAGGCCAAGAAAGGAATGTAACTTGGGCACCTTTCTTAGTGGCTCCCAATCGTGGATGACTTACAGCTTGGATTTGTCCATCCTCGATTTGCTTCCTCCTACAATGTGCCCCAAAAACATTACCTTATGTTTAGTAAAAGAACATTTCTCTTTCTCCACATATAGCTCATTTTTCCTTAAGACTTGGAAAACTTGTTGTAAGTGTATAAGATATTCTTTTATTGTTTTGCTATAGATCACAATATCATCCAAGTACACCACAACAAATTTATCCAAGAAGGGTTGCAAAACTTAATTCATGAGGGTACAAAATGTGGCAGGTGCATTTGTGAGTCCGAAGGGCATAACTAAAAATTCAAAGGAACCGTACCTCATCACACATGCCATCTTTGGCTCATCTCCCTCCGCAAGCCTCACTTGATAATAGCTCGATCTCAAATCAAGCTTGGTGAACCACCTTGCTTCCCTAAGTTGATCAAATAAGTCGACAATCAATGGGATGGGATACTTGTTTTTCAAGGTGATCTTATTAAGTGCCCTATAGTCGATACACAATCGGAGTGACCCATTGTGCTTCTTTTGAAAAAGCATAGGTGCATCGTATGGAGCCTTCGATGGTTAGATATATCCTGCATTCAACAACCCCTTAAGTTGCCTCCTCAATTCCTCAAGCTCGGGAGGCACCATTCGATAGGGTACTACCGAGGGTAGATTTGCGCCTTGCACTAACTTGATCTTATAATCCACCTCTAGTTTTGGTGGGAGCCTCTTCGGCAACTCTACAGGTATCACATCCTTAAACTCCTCAAGGACGTGGGTTATCTCCTTAGGTAGACCTTACAGTAAAGCTTTCTCCTTCTCCTTAAGTGCCATCAAGAATGTGGGTTGTGCCTTTTTAACACCCTTGGCAAGTTGTATAGCCAAGAGTTGCTTGACTTACAAATTTGCCTCTCATGACAAAGGCACCATGCATGCATTACCCTCCTCCAATATACACATGGTATTGGTAAAGGGAATCGGCACGACCTTGACACCATCCATGAACTCCATGCTAAGCACAATTGGATAATCATCTATAGGAATAATTGAAAAGTCCATAAGGCCAGACCACTCACCTGGGCACACTTTAACCCCACGAGCAACTCCAAAGGTCGACTTTGGCTCGAAATTAATTGTCTTGAGCCATCCTTGCTCCTTGTATATTTGAGGCCCAACATATTGGCTACCTTGACTTCGAGGAAGTTATGAGTAGCGTCAGTATCTGCTAGAGCTTTCACAGTTTGGTCACCCACCTTAACTTCCACAAAAAAAGTCCCTTCTTCTCAGACTTAGGCACTTCCACTTTGGCTTTAATGGCATTTAAGATTTATAAGGACCCCATCTTGGTCTCCTCGTGATGTCGTTGCTCCTCTCTTTCCTTGATTAAGGCGGAGAACTTGCTGTTCTTTGGGAAATCTCTAGCCTTGTATGGTCCCTCACAAAAGAAGCATTTTATCTAAGTTTTTCCCCATTTATCCTCCTTATGGCCACCATCCTTGTGCTTGCCATACTTGTGGGAGTTCTCCTTGCTTTGACGGTTATCTCCCTCACTCTTTCCTTTGCCACCCTTATCTTTGTGAGACTTGGGCTTCTCGGGCTTTTTGAATTCAATGAGAGACTTGGTAATGGAAATAGCAGTAGCAAGGTCTTGTGCACCCCGCTTTTGAATTTCTAACTTCACCCAATTTTGTAAACTATCCATAAAAGCAAAGAGTGCTTCCTTACCTAGATAGTTGGGGATCTTCAGAAGCATCTCGAAAAATTCCTTCACATAGTCCCATATGCTCCCCATTTGTGTGAGACGCCACAGTTTAGCTCTCACCTCTAGCTTGACATTCTCCGGATAAAACTGCCTCTTAAGTTCCTTTTTGAACTCATCCTAAATATCAATGGTACAGGTACCCCTCTTGATGTCACCATACCTTCCCCTCCACCATACCATTGCGGTATCCTTAAGGTAGAGAGTGGCGGTGTCAATCTTCTTCGTATCCTCCATGACACCAAGTGCCTTGAAGTACTACTCCAAGCTCCAAAAGAAGTTATCTACCTCCTTCGCATTCCTTGTTCCCTTATAAGCCTTTGGTTTTGGAATGTCTACCGTCGAAGGATTATTGACTATTGTCGGTGAAGCATTGCTCTCCCTTGAGTAATCGCCCTCTTACAAAGGACTAACTCATCCACAACCTTTGCAAGTTCTTCCTTAAGGTGAAGAATCTCGGCTTGAAGGGTCTCCTCCAAGGCCTTCACTTGATCTTAACATGCAGAAGCGACAACATTCAAGGAACCTTGCATCTCCCCTTGGAACTTTTCTCTCCCTTTCTTAAGTTCCTCGATGCATTGGTCTACCTCCTCAAACTTCTCTTGCCCTTCAGCCACCGCGAGCTCCATCTTCGCGATCCTTCCATTCATGTCTACCAAGACGTCCCTGGACCTTGATCTCTCCCTACCAGCCTTCTTCTCCTTTCCAATATTGGTAGTTCCACTTGTTCCCGACATCTTTTCTAAGCAACGATGAGCTCAACCTTTGGCTCTGATACCAACTATCACAGACTTGGTCTTTTACCAACAAACCACTCGGCACTTAGTTGTATATCTCCTAAGAAGCCTCCAAACATTAAGAGATTCAATCACATCAAAGGTCTTCTCGAAATCTCCTTTATTAAGGGCCCGAGTGGCAGCCATCATATGATCTCTGACATTTTCAACTGGACCAGTGAAAGTTTACCTCTCACTCACCTTAAGCAACAAGACAAGCAACCACCTAAATGTCTTGCTAATGACTTTTATCATGGACTTAGTCTTTTACCAACGAACCGCGCGGAGCTTAGTTATATATCTCACAACTAAGTCAGCCTCTCCCTCGAATGCTAGAAACAAAGCTAGCACACGTTAGTAAAGATGCAAGATAAAACAAGAACAACAATGAGAAAACTTGGAGAATGCTTATATTGCTTAAGAAAGCTTTACAAAGCAAGAACTCTCCATGGTCACTATCTCTATATACCTCTAAGCATCTTACAAATGAAGTCCCTTGGCTATTTATAACCTTACACCTCCTCAATGGATGGCAAAGATCTATTTGATCCAAAGACTCACAATGGCCATCTATAATTCTCAACAACTATCTACATATACAAGAATAATCTATAATTATCTACAAGGTTCTAGAGTCTTCCAACCATCTCTAGCCTTATCTTGAATATGGAAAAATTGTGTGGAATCTTCTAGAGGTCCTTAGAATAGCCTCTCCATCTAGAGTGGCAATTTTACGGCGTGTGACACTTTGTGCTTAGCATTATGGGTGTTAGCTGCCATATTAGAGACCTCAAGAAGCATGGTGCAAATAAGATGGACAGCCTCCAGGAGCTCAACATTTATATGCACATGATATGGCATCTGGCGCCTCCTTTCCAACCTTTCCTATAGAGATTAATTAGCCAGCAAAGTAAGTCAATCAATTGACAAGGGGATTAATTATTCACGTGTACTAGCAGACCATCATCTTAACCATACTGAAACTTGTAAGCACTGCATAACAAATGATACATCAATGTAAAATGAACTTCATATATTGAGAAAACTTAAACCAATAATAAATTACGTAACAAATCATAAAGGGCACAATATCAACAAGCATTGTGAAAAGCAGCAGTTTTATCATCGTATCTTACTTCATATATTATGTAAAGAATCAACCTTAAGAAGACTACAGAGCTAGTCATGGAATCCCTCTGTATCTCAGTAGTAAATAGGACTGAAGATTAGGTTCTAGCTATTCACTTATAAGATGAAACCCAACTTAACAAAATCATCATGAACAATAAAAATATAAAAGCAGTACATATTCTGGAGTCTTCTCATGGTATCGACTTTGCGAAACACCTTGAGCAAGTAGTTCTTTAAATCTTCCACCAGTATATAATTCAAAAAGACAACCATGGCCTTCAGTTATTAGCCCAACCTAGAATGCGCATAGGCCAAGCTGTGCCATAGCCCTGTTGAAAAGAATCTGGGTCGATATGTCCATATACTGAATGTTGTCTTACGGATGACTCATTAATAAAAGATCACGACCAGTAGAGAACTTGTCAAGAAGAGCATGATGATAGACATCACATAACATTGCTCGAGCTTTGGTACATTCATCTCTAGACTTATATATGAGAAAGACCAAAGTATCCATCATGGTTCTGCTATACCCAGGACAGGTAGGCTTCCTAGGCACAATCTCAGGAGTTGTAACAAATGCAGAAGAACCTCTAGTTTCCTCAACTTTAGGATGCTCACCAGCCTTTTCATCATTTTCTCCATCTTCTAACTATTCTGCCAATTTCTTCATGGTATCATAGACTCTTGAGGTTTGTAATAGATCAGCTTAACCCGCCTCAAGGCAACCTTTGCTGCAGCTCTCAAATCCCCAACATGCTCCAAATATTCTTGAATATTTTGAGCAAGAACCAAAAACATAGGTTCATCCCTCAATCTCTTAACATACTCAAGTGTGTGAGGATAAATGCATTGTAAGCTTTTAGAGAACTCAGTGTTGATTCTCTCAAGGAAAGGCATCAAATTCGCCCACAAACGAATGGTAACATTATGGTCTGCTCCCTTTTGGGTCTCATTTTTGTCAGGCTCTACCATGTCATCCACAACAATATTAGGATACTAAACCAGAATGTTAAGAATAACCAGCATATTCTACACCCACTTCTTCCAGACATTTATAGGCATGAGCCCACTCAGACCTGGATTGACATCAAATTGAGCAGAAACGAGACTGAAAAAAATTTCAAGCTTTTGTGTGGGAGTCTTAGCAACCCTTGTCAAGAAAGTCAGCTCTCAACCTATTCATACCTCCCATTTCCTTTTCTACCTCGAGCAGCAACAACTTCTTTGAACTTTTTGTTTATGGTATCCCAAGTAACTTCACTGGGATCTTTAAATTGCTTATCAATAAGCTTATCTTTCTTACTCATTATCTTCTCCCAGTCCCCATCAACATCAGCCTGATGATCCTGACCATCCTCATCATCTTCCTCATCTTCATCAGATATGGCAACCTTTGAATGAACCTCCTCAAACTCTAAATCAGACTCTTCCTCTTCTTGTGACTCATCTTCAGCCTCTTGTTCCTCCTCACCCTCAGGATTTTCCCTATACTTGTTAATTAAATCCTTATATTTCTTATTGTTATTTTTTAGTTTCTGTTTCATAGAGTTCAAAGCTTTAGCATTGCTACTGCTCATCTTTTTCTTTGCCTCCTTGTTTGCCAAGGCTTGATGTAGCACCTCACTCCCGCAAGACCCAAACCCGACATCGATGGGT
>JAOTAY010000005.1:37319854-37339673 GCA_025629805.1 Erythroxylum baracoense
TTAGTGATAAAATAAATTTTAACACTATTAATATATTAATAGTGACAATTTAATTGTGAAAGAAACTAAATTGCCACAATTATCATTGTATTAATGAAAAAAATATAAATCCTCATAGATAATACAAACAATAGTATCAATCAATTGTCTTGTCACAAAAAAACTTGTATTTGTGATGAAACAATAGTTAATCACAAAAAATTGTCACTAAATATCTTAACTCTTGTAGTGATTTGACTTATGAATTATGTTTGGAACATAATGCGGTAGATAGTTATTGATTTATCCATCTATATGTGCTTAGGTTATTTGGATTAACACTTCAACTTTGCAGAAATTTAAAATGTTTTTGTGAAGACTGTTTTTGATATTCTACCATACTACATAATTAGGATTGAGAGGATAATATTCTACCATGCTCAAGTTCTGACCTTCTTCGTTGTGTCTGTGTTTACACCAGCTAAACTAGTAGCTAAAGTAAGAGTTTCACAACAGAAGGCGAGACGTTTGTCCCTTCCTTACCCGTTATTGTAACTCTGTATCTTTTATTGAATTAGTTGCAATAATTCTCTTTTGTTGCTAAATTGTAGGTGTTAGACATATTATAATCAAACTAGAACTATTAGCTTCATGCTGTGATTTGGATTTATTCGTTTAATAATCATATTGGTTGTATATTTCTTCATTTCTTGTAGATGATTAAGTTGAAAATTATAAAGTTAAGCTTGTTGTCAATAACATGGATTATTTTAAATGGGTTTAAGAAGATAAATAATGTTTTATTTCCAATGAAATGAAGAATTGAGGGAAGAATTATCAAGTCTAATGTTGATTTCAAGTACTGCTCAAAATATTTATTCATTTTATCTAACTCCTTATCTTCCTCAAAAAATGTTACGTGTGTTTGTTTAATCTCTTTGTAAATTGAATAAGAGCATAACCTAATGAATTTCACACAAATAAATTACGCATTGGATATTACATTCAAGTATGTAGACTATAATGTGATGAATGTCCATTATAACAGATCAATTTTTTTATATTAAAGGTTCATTAGTTTGTTTACTAATTGAAATATATCAAGTTATATCCCTTAGGTAAATTAAGCATTTAAATGACAATTTAGAATAACTCTAAATAAGTATTATAAAGTAAAAACAAAGGTTGTCCATCCTAAATAGGTTAAGAACTACTTCAAAAAAATTTTGAGAATTAAACTGTTTATATGATTTACTTCTCTTTAGCATTTCTAATTGTCCCAATTTGAGATTGCTTAGTTTTTCTTTTTTTTTAATCTTGGAATATGTATCATTTTGTAATTAGTAACACTCTCTCTTAACTCATTTTATTTAGTCTAAACTTTTGTACATATTTCCATTTATAATCATCTTCTTATGTGTTATATTATATGTCATTGTAAAAATGCCCAATATTTTGCAGGTGTTATATTATATGTCATTGTAAAAATGCCCAATATTTTGCAGATGGTGGTAAATTTTGCATTTCATTATGATGGGGTATTCGAAAGACAAGATAATAAATATGTTGGAGGTAAGATTAAATGGAAGAAGGATATAGGTGTTGACAAGCATGCTAGTCCTAAAAGGAGTTTTTGAAGATAAAGGAAGTAGAGTAATATATATGTTTTACAAATTTCCTAATGAGTCAATGAGAAGCTTAAAGGAGTTAAGCTTATACCATCATAAGGACATGTTGGCTATGCTCGATCATATGGAAGATTTAAATTATCACAATGTTGAAATCTACTACAAGTATGGTTATGTGCATCCTGTAATACATGGTGAAGAATCTAACTATGATATTCACAATGAATTTGATAATAATGATGAGGGGTTGTTCCAAGTTCAATTGGAGCAAGATGATGACTTCATTGTTATGCACATTAGTGAATCTGGAGATTATTTAGTTGATGACTAGTTATTTGCAACTAATGATGAAGAATATGTTGATGTGAGAATAAATGAGAAGAGATGTGCCAAGACTGTAAATTATGGGTTTGAATGTGACAATGTTGTCAATGAGTTTGAGGTAGTGGAAAGGACTCCAATGAAGTGGTTGATTATTCCAAATATACAAAATGACAAGAAGAAAGTTCGTTTGGTGCAAATAGTGAATATAAGGATAGTGATTTTAAAGTTCAATCACCAGTTTGTAGTGATGATGAAGCATCTATTCCAAAGAAGAAATATATGATCTTTAATCCAAAAGTCGATATGAAATATTTTAAGTTTGAAATTGGAATGAAGTTTAAGGATGAGATGCAATTGAGGCAAGCAATAAGAAACTATACAGTTACAAATGAATATAATGTTTCAATGGCAA
The DNA here is from genome assembly GCA_025629805.1 of Erythroxylum baracoense. NCBI lineage: Eukaryota > Viridiplantae > Streptophyta > Magnoliopsida > Malpighiales > Erythroxylaceae > Erythroxylum > Erythroxylum baracoense. The sequence goes on from JAOTAY010000005.1 coordinate 37,322,198, forward strand.
GATCTGATGCAAGAATGGAGGCAATTTGTGAACCACAATGTCCTTTTCGGTTATAGGCTAGCTAAATTGGAAATGAGAAAACATTTTTTATGAATATAATAGAAAACAAGAATAATTATAGGAAAGTGCAAAGGAACAAGCAATCTAGCAAGAAATGGATAGTAAATGAATTCTTACACAAGTTTAGGAGGAACCCAAATTGGCCTATTACTGGAATGATGGATGATCTCTAAAGAAAATATACACTACAAGTAACTAAATCCTAATGTTATAAGGCTAAGTGGGAAGTTATTACCATGCTAAAAGGATTTATGGAAGGTCATTATACCAAGTTATGGTCTTATAGACAAGAGTTATAACGAGCTGACAAAGATGGGCAGTATATTATTCAAACTGAACTTGATGGTAACGTTAGGGCTAGTCCTTTAGTGATTTTTAGGGCAAAGTGGAGAGAAGATGTTGAAATTATGGGCATGTTCCTAGTACTTCAAGACTCTTACAGGGAATTCATTAGAATTAATGGAGATTTTTTGATAAATATACGATTCATATAGCGTGCATCTAGGAGATAAAGTAGACAGGGGCTAAAGCGAAAGAGATCAATGGGATCAAACTTTGGTATTCAGGGTGTTTGAGGCAACATAGTGTTATAGGTACCTTAGTTGTCAAGGAACTCACATATCATATTATAAGGGTAAAAAGGGACAAAAGAAAAAACTTTAATGACCATATAGAGATGACTTTGAAGATGTATTCTAATGCTTATGGTGGTTTTAGGTACAAAGATAGGAATGATAACAGGACTGTTTTACTAGAATTTTCAGTAGCATTTGATTTGGAAGTAGCTAACTCATTCTTTAACAAAAAAGAGGAGCACCTAGTAACTTTTAGTAACATGACCATAAAGACTTAGTTGAAAAGATTTCAAGGTGATACTTACCACATGCTTGTCGACCTAGTTGCAAGAATTGCAAGGTGATACCTAACGCATGCTTATCATAGATTTTTGGTTATGAATCTTATAATTAAAGGCTAGAGAAAGAAGAGAAGTTCTCAAACGTGTACAAGACTTAGATGGTGGAATATAGGAGGGGACATTATGGAAAATCTTAGGGATAAAGTAATGTTTGGAGAAGCATAAAAACTAAAAGTAGATGCTAACTGAATATAAGAGGGAGTAGCAACTCTTTTGAGAAATGCAGTTAAGAAGATATTGGAAGTTTCTAAAGGGTCTAGGGATAGTAGAAAGGAGTTTTAGTGGTGGAATGAAGATGTCCAAGACAAGGTGAAGATTAAGAAGGCTACCTATAAAGATCCATTAGATAATAGCAAGAACAAAAGAAAGGTAGCCAATGGAGAGGCTTATGGTTAGCAAACAAAGAGGTGACAAAGATAGTCTCATAAGCCAAAAGTAGAGCCTACAAGAACTTATATCAAAGATTACTAAGGACAAAGAAAATAATATTTTTAAGTTAGCAAGAGCTAGGGAATATAAAGCGAGGGAATTAGATTGAGTTTGCTATATAAAAGATAAATAGGATGGCTGCTTTTGGATGAAAATGACATTAAAAGAAGGTGGGAGAGCTAATTCTATAAGCTATTTAATGAAGGAGGAGATAACACTTCCTTTAGTGATCTTAATACTTCTGAGCAAAACCATAGCTTCACTTATTATCGGCATATCATGAGAGAAGAAATTAAAGAAGCTTTGAGGGAGACGAAGAGTGGAAAGGTGGTAAGATCTAATGAGTGAAGAAGAGGGTCGTACTTAGTTAGCCAAAATTTTTAATATAGTCCTCAACTCTACAAAAATGTCAGACAAATGGAGACTTAGCACACTAATCTCCTTCTATAAAAACAAAAGGAAATTTAAAGCTTTAATAACTATAAAGGAATCAAACTACACAGTCATATCATAAAGTTATAAGAGAGGGTGATTGAGAAGAGAGTGAAAAAAGGTAAACCCATCTCAAAGAACCAATTTGGTATCATGTCAGGGAGGTCCATAATAGAAGTCATACATCTCCTTAGATGATTAATGAAATATTATAAGGACAAACAAAGAGACATGTATATGGTTTTTGTTAGACTTGTAAATGATTTTTTGTTAATTTAGACAAGGCTTATGACAGGTATCTAGGGAAGTCATGTGGAGGTGTTAAGAAGTTAAGAAAGTTCATGTTGATTAATATATATATATACTTCCTCCTGTTGTCCTTTCTCTAACCTTAACACCTTATATATATATATCCAAGGGGACGTACTTTGGTGTATGTTGTTGCTGATGACATTGTTTTGGTGGGCGAAACAAAAAAATAGTGTTACTATCAAGATAAACTTTGGAGGGATATATTAAAGTCAAAGGGCTTTAAATTGAGTAGGACTAAGATTGAGTATTTAGAGTATAACTTTTTGGATTGCTTAGTTGCATTGGATGTGGAGATTAAGATTGGTACAAAATTTATTCCACAAAATTTTTTTTTGACTACCTTGGATCAATCATCCAAAGTAGCAGGGAGATAAATAACGACATAGTTCACCATATCAAATTAGGGTAAATTAAATAGAGGGGTGCCTCAATACTTTTACGTGACAAAAAGATAATATTCCAGCTAAAGGATAAATTTTATCATTTACTAATTAAGTCAGCCATGATTTATAGGATAGAGTGTTGGCCCATCAAACATGTGCATATTCATAAGTTAATAGTGGCGGAGATAAGGATGCTCTATTAGATATGCAACCCTATAAGAAGAGATAAGGTCAAGAATATAGTAGTAAGAGACAAGTCCAGTGTGGTTAACATTGATAGCAAATTAAAGGAGACAAGACTTAAGGTGATTCAGATATGTTAAGAGGAGACATCCTGACTTCCTAATAAGAAGATACGAGAAGATTGTACTTAGAGACTATAAGAGAAGAAGAGGAAGACCCAAGAAGAATTGGAAGGAGTTGATCAGGAACAATATGGCCCTACTAGAGCTTATTGAGGCTTAACCCTTAATAGAAAATTTTGGAAAACTAAGATATGAGTAAAATACCCTACATAGAAAGGTCCTTCTCTTATCGATCCTTCTCTTTTCATAGACATTTTAAACATTTTCCTTCGATTCTTGTATCCTTTATTTAGCTTAAATACTTTTATTTGTAGTACTTGCTCCTTTAGTTATTTATTTATTTATTTTGTATTTTTAATTGCTTGTTTGTTTAATTTGTTTATTTGTTTTCTTTCTTTTCTATTTATTTATTTACTTATTTTTATCTTTATTTATTATTATTATTTTATTTATTCAATTATTTATTTAAGTATTTGACTATTGTTTTCTTCCAACTGTCTTTAAAATTTTTTTTGTGTGGGTAAAATAGTCTTTCTACTAATTAAGGGTAAGACTAAATGCTTTGAACCTTCACAAACCTAGCATCTCAGTGTGATTCTTTCTAGAACATTGTTATTGTTATTGATATTTCTTTTAGTTATTATGATATATAATTTTTATTGTTTTAGATTTTGGATTATTGAACTTTTAGGTTATTTTTTATATATGTTTCTTCAGTTAATTTATTAGAAACTATAAGTTTATAGAAGTTAGTTCAACTTTTATTGGGTAATAAATTTTGAGTGCTCAACCTTATCATTCAATGACAATCTACTATAAGCCTAATAAAATTGTTTTAGGCCTAGGGCATGATAACAACATTATTACTTATGACTAAAAGTACAAACACACTCTTACATTTCTCATTAAAAATTTATATAAGTCTCTAAGATTTTGACACTAATAAGTTGATCCTTAACATTAATATTTTTGTAAAAAAATTCTCATCGATAAATTTTATTAACAATGTACTAATTAATATATGATAAGAATAAGTTATTCATATAATAAGAAAATTTTAAAATTTTTTATTATTTATACATGTTGTAGATTAGGTTATTAATGAAGATATTACTCTGACATCCAAATTTTAAGTTATTTTGAATTTGTCTCAATTATTTTCTAATATTAAGGTTTAAATTATTTGATGAGTAATTCCTTTCTTACATAACATGTATTAGCAACCACTGAAATTAACAAATTGAACTATCCATTACAATATTTCTCTATTTTTTGCAAACACATTTAGGCAATTATGATGGGAACAATTAAGAAAAACCCCAACTCAAATCGCAACTATATGTAGGCAATAAATGGAAAGATCACTTTAGCAGTTCCAAAAGAGACTAAAGAAACCTAATCCTTAATAGGAAAATATTGAATACAAATAATTGAATCAAAAAGCACTAACTAAGAAAACAATGGTGGAAGAACAAACACCAATACACAATACAAGTTTAGTTAGGAAGTCTAGTACGTATATAAAAGCAATTGCAAACAGTAGGAAATCAGTTGAAACCAAACCAGACACAAACTTTAACGAAACAAAAATTGGGGAAAAGCCTTTAAAATAAACCAAAGGAAATAAGGAGGTTTCATATAGGCCTAGAGCAGACAACATATAACAAAAACAAGAGTTAAACTTGAACCTACAAAATAAATAAAATCAATACACACAGAATATCAAACTATTTTAAACAGAAAATTTTCTTGATAGTAAACCATCGAATCAAAATTTAAAAAAAAGAATAAACACTAACTCTATAAGGAACATTGTGATTATTAATATTATACCTGAGAAAATAACTTAAAACAGGCCAAAATAGGCAGATGATCAACACTTTTCATAGAAAGATAAAAACCAAGACCCAAATAAAGATTGATGCACAAATAAACAAAAAAGAGCAGAAAGAAAATCAAGGACTTGGTTAGATATAAAACATGTAGAAACCATAATTAAAACAGTTATCTATAAAGGAGAAATATTGTGAGGAAGTGAAATTGAGAATAAAGAGACTAACCGGTGCAAACAACAGAAGCAAAAGAAGAGTGGGTTGACGACCAAAGAGAGGGACAGTGCTAACAGGACGAGTGGAGAACCAAACAACTTTTTTAGCCTTGGGTTACTTCTAAAATTGATTCTTTTATTACAGAGCACCATTTTCAATTTGTTTGACCAAATTTGGACAAGGATAATTATGTGTGGAAGTTGGGCCAACATGACATCAGCTCTATAATTAAATTTAAATTTAATTAACACTATGATTATCTCTTCAATTGTTTATTTCATCAATCATTATTTTGTTCAAAGAATACTAAACAACTTTAGATATATGAAGGATATATGTAACAAGAGATTTCTAATTTTCAATAAGGCCAAAGGATGCTTACCCATTACTTCACCAAGTTAAAGATTCTTTAGGATGAGCTATATATAAACTTATTCAGTACTTTCAATGTACACTCCAAAAACAACAAAGAAAATGATAGACAATTATAATTTAGAAAAAAGAAATTCTGTATCATGAACGGAGGAAGAAGTATTTGAGATTTTGTAGAAATTTTCAGCAATTGACAGTGGGAAATTGTTATTTTATGCATTTCAGGCAAAAAGCAAGGCTTATAAAAGAGTGATAGAGAGCGCAAAGTTAGTTAATAAAATATGTGGCCTATGATAGTAGTAGATTGCATAATGTTTTAAGGGGTAGTTTAATATGTGTTTAGTTGTTAAATTGAATAATTAGTGCATGTTTAGGTTATCATTATGTTGTTTAGTTAAATGTTTGTGTTTTGAGTGTTTTATGGATTAGAGCATGTCATTGAGCTTAAATTTTGTATAATTAAAGTGTCTTGACATGATTGTTAGTATTTCAGATCAAATATCGAAGAACGGAGGAGAATTGGAGGAAGTTTGAAACCCAACCCAAGCCCACGATCATGGACCATATGCCATAATCATGACAAAACTCAGAGAGATCAGCCAAACAAAAGGTGAAACAATATACCATAACCATGGCCTGCGCAACAGATAAAGTGAACAACCTTCGGACTTTTCAGATCCCAAAAAACCCGAAGGTTACCCTAAATGGCGAAGACTATATAAGGCAAAATGATGTAACCCTAAAGGAGCTCTACATTCTGTCACATTTTAGAAGACTCCAAGAGAGAGAAGAGGAAGAAGAGAGAAGAGGAAGAGGAGGAGAGAGAGAGTGGGTATTCATAGCTACTACCTTTCCCGAGTCGTCCGATCCCTTTAAGTGATCGTTTCTTTTCATCTTTGAATTCTTTTACTTTGAATGTTAAGATGAATATGAGAATAATGATTATGGGTTTTGGATTGTTGATGATGTGCTAACTTTTCTTTAGAGATTTTGAATTGATTCAATATTAATCTAGTTATCTTTTGTGTTGATTGATTGAGAGTTGTGATTAATTGCAGTGCTTGCATGTTTCGGTAATAAACCGAGAGGAAGAATTGAATAAAAATGATTGGGTTGGATTAATGAGAGTTAAGCGATGCAATAGACCACGTGATTAATCAAATCGATAATTTGTACAGAGAGAGATCCCGTGTGAGGACCCGACTATTCATTAGAACATTTAAGAACTAATTATGATATGGGCTGATTGTTAATTAAGAGATTGCATTTTCAGTTGCACGATTTAATTAGGGATTATTAATTGGGGCCTAGTGATTATAATTCGAAAGAGAGTAATCTACCCCTCGATAGTTTAGACCAACACCATATTAACACATAAGTGACTAGATTATCATTGATGATAGGATAAATCCCTTCCTTCTTAATTGGTTAATTCTCTTGGTTGATTTTCAGTTATGACTTTTGTGTTGCTCAAATTTACTTTCGTTTTGTGTTATTTTTACAAGTTAATTTTTCGACAATCATATTCTCGTGTTTACTTTTCTATTATATTTTTATTTCATTTTTATTAATTTTTTTAAGCCTTAGAGAACTTATGATTAAATTAGTTCACACCTCCTTATGGGATCGACCCCTCTTTTACTACAATTCATGTCCCGTGCGCTGATGGTAATTAAGAGTTTTAGTTAGATTAAAACTTAGAACAATCAACAGCCTCTACTTCACCATGTGATTGATAAAACTAGCAGACACTAAGTGATGATGATGATGATCATAATAATAATAATAATAATAATAATAATAATAAGAAGAAGAAGAAGAAGAAGAAGAAGAAGAAGAAGAAGAAGAAGAAGAAGAATACAACTCAGGCCTCATTTAATCATAATAAAGTTTGTCGTGTCGCATTATCACTCATCATATCACTTTGTGTTACTTTTATATGCAAATCATATTGGTAATAACAAAAGATCGTTTAAGACTGAATCTTATTTGAGAATAAAAATAAAAAATCATTATTGGAGTAGGATTTTACTTTGACAATACTAATAGGAATTCCTTTATTAATAAAAAATATATATAACCCTTTTAATGAAAAGTAAACTTTTCTCCTTTAGCAACTTTTGAGTTTAAATTAAATGGTATGGTGTTTTTATTTGGAGACATTTAAACATGTATTTTATTTTATTTTTTTAATTCTTAACCTTAAAAATCTTGAAAATATAATTTCATTATAAAATATTCTTCAAAATATTATCAAAGGTGTATTAGATTATTCTTAACATTTAGACAAAATTTTAAGTCAAAATTTATGCATTTTTCATAGATTTTGATATATGTTACAAGATGAAGGTTGATATATATTTAATATTTTAAGTATGTATTTTTACAATTCCACAATTTAGTGAGCATATAAACCAAGTGTGGGGAAAAGTATTTATTTGTATTTCATCTATTATTTTCCCACACTTAATTTAGTTTTAGGCACAATGATAGGACAATGAAGAGCAAAGGAGATACTATGGAAAAGGTAGAAAAGAGAAGGGTCATTGGGTCATTTAGGGACCCAAATGGAGCTTATCAATCACAAGAGCACGAACATATGGTGCATCCAGTGGAGCGACCCCACATGCTACATTTCAATGTTGGAGCCTACGAGGAGTAATATTAGAGGCTTAAGGAGAAGAAGTTTAGAACTGACAGATGTATCGATTTGGAGGAATTAGAGCATATTGACTTAGCTTAGCAAGTTTATGACTTCATCAAAGTTGGATCGTGGTCTCGTTTCTTCGAGATCGTAGAGCCCTCATATTGTGAGCTTATGCTCAAGATGCTCTCCACTTTCTTCGTCGAAAAAGGCCACTATGATTAAGACCAACCCAGCATAATCCAGTTTATGATGTTGGTGGAGATGATATGAATTAGTTATTCTGACTTCTCAGTGATGATGGGTCTATAAGACCAAGAGTTTGTAGGGACACAAGAGTATGTAGCCCTTTGGATAGAAGATGTCTCCTCAATATGTCTAACGTACCATTAATGAGAAGGATGAGTAACCCCAACAAATCCAAAGCATCACCCTCAACACCTGGCACTTTTATACCTTCACAGGATCCTGAGTCATACATTAAGTGATCAAGTGGCAACCATATAGTCATTGGGAACAAGGATGTCCTCTATTTGTTGACTATAAGCGAGTGGATGCCCATTCACTTGGGCCATACTCTGGCTCAGTTTTTCAGGTGTTAGAGTGAAGATAGGAAGGTAGGCACAATCTGCGCCGAGCTATATATGACATGGCTAGCACGAAGGCTGGGAGTCTTCATGAGGCTATCACCGATGAGGCTGCTTGGTACTATGGCTGCTCTAAATTTGGACATCATAAAGCATATACGCAAAGTACGTAAGAGGCGAGGACCAATTGGAGATATTTATCACCTGATTGGACTTTCAAATGAGTAGGCAGCTTTAGGAGTAAATAGGGATCATCTCAATATAGTGGGTAACCCAGCTATAGAAGCACACGGGGTAGATCTTGGGTATCTAGCACACTGTTCGAGTCTAATAAGCAGCATTGACGGAGTAGATGAAGAGACATAAGGCCCATGATAGATGGATGGAGGAAGTTTTAGTACAAATGATTGCACATGTTGGGATATCCATTCCACCTCTACCTTTCGGAGCGGTTGCATCATCTTTAGCTCTGCAACAATATGAGCATCTAAGACCCAAGGATCCTCCTATTACTGACATACCAGACTCGCTGAGAGATAACTAATACAGAGATAGTTTGGATATATCGTTTTGGTTTTTTTTTCTTTCTTTTATTATTATTTTTGCATTTTTCTTTCTTTTATTATTATTTTTGTATTTTCTTATTTTATTTTGTTTTTTTTGAATATTAGTAGTGTAATTTGTTTTATTTTATGTTTATTTTATGTTCTTTATTTTTATTTTCTTTTATCTTTTTATCCCTTTTGTTTATATTTTGCAAGGGTGTTATACATAATATCATGTGGACTCTTCATCGAATAAGTATTATTATTCAGGGAAGTACCAAGTCATACCTTTTCCTTTTTGTGTTCTTGTTGATATTTTATTTATCTATGCTTTTATTGTGCATATTGGGGACAATATACAATTTTAAGTGTGGGAAAGAGGATTCATATTTCTTAAGTTTTGTAGTGTATTTTATTAATTATTATTAACTGATATCTCGATTTAGTTAAAACATGTCTAAACTACTTTAGAATATTATTGATTGTTGAATTTAATTAGTATGTAAAAGGATAAAAGTTAGAATAAGCTTGCTTTTATAAGTCATATTTTTAGTAATCATTGAGATAATTAATTTGAATGAAAATTGCATATTATTTACATATATATAATACATCTTTATTTTAAGCTCTTTTATTCTTTAATGTGTGTTATTATACATAGTTGATTGATTCTAAAACTTGATTTTATTATCATATCGAGACCACATTTATTAAATTAGAAGCACTGAAATGATAAAGGCGTCTAGATTTACTCTTTTTTAGCCTATTTTCTAGATTACTAACCTACCATATTTTATCCTTGAGGAGTAACTACTTTTAAGACTTAGCCTTTTCATTGATTATAATCGCATTAATAGCCTTTATCTTTTTTTTTTTCTTGAAAGCCTTTTCATTATTTTTGAAACCTAAAGGATTTACATTTACTTGATTTTTTGAGACGTGGATTATATTAAAGAATTTTAAAAAGAACCAATATTTCTTTAATTATTGGTATATGGTGAATGCTCAAATAATAAAATAAAATAATATAATAACATATGTTACAAGCATATTAAAAAAAAGTAGTATAAAGTTATTGTGTCAATGAAATTATGGTGTGAAGAACCTATATTGTGAAGAACTAAGTTTAATGTAATCTTGTTTGTGTAAATTTCCTTCAATATTATCATCCTTTTTATTATCCCTATCTTGCCCTTATCTAATCCTCATTGAAAACTTGTAGTAAGACCTTTTGATTTTTGTTTCTAGTCTATTTATAAGTGATGGAGATATGATTTTTTTTGCAAGCTTATAGTTAAGAATATACCTATGTATTGATTTGAGAGTCCTACACTTTCCATCTCAAATACTTTGAGTGCATTGAGTGAATCCTTGGTGAGGGTGTGAAAATTTGTGCTTTTTATTTCAAAAAGATTACATATGTTATGGTTATTGATATTGACTTATGAAGGTTGGTTCTATAATTATTTGAATCTAATTATATGTTAATTTGTTTGATATGACATGATAATTTAGGGTATAGATGGACAGGTTTAGATTAGTAAGGGATGAATGTTTATAAGATTGATGATTTGGATAATGATTTGCTTGAGGACAAGCAAAAGCTTAAGTATGGGGATATTTTATAAACAATTAATTGACTATATTTATATACTCACATTTAATGTGTTTTGCTTATTATTTAATCTTTTATAGTATTTTTGGTACTTATTTTGCTTCAAGTATGTTTGTAGATGATAGTTGCCTTTATAGACTAAAAAGAGAAGAATTCAGGTACAATCGAGGTATAAAATGAAGATTTAAACCAACTTTAGAGATACACGGTTGTGTATATTAACCATGTAAGTCACTATAAATGTATGGAGCTTTAAAGACATTGTTTTTGCCTGTGTGGAGATACATGCTTGTGTATGTTGACATAAACGATGTATGTTGCTTATGTAAGTTTCTATGATCGTGTAAAGTCGCGATTTAAAGGAAAATTTAAGACATACTGTCATAATGGGGGAAAGCATTTTAGAATCACATTAGACACCATAAAAGAAGCAATTATGAACAAAGGACAAAGAAAACATGAAAATTACATCACAAGATTCGATAGAGAGCAACCTTTAATCCAAATTGCAAGAATATTTCATTAACGATAAAAGGGGGATATAGAAAATGAATTCTTTTTTTTCTATTTGTTCTTCTAAATATTTGATAATATATTTGTTTTTTTATGTTTAGGAACTAAATTGTTTAGTGCCTAGGTGTGTTAAACCCTAAGTTGGGATGATAATATGATACAATCTTTTATTCAATACAATTTTATTGATTTATTTATTGCAATTAAATTATGCGTTTATATTTTTAAACTAATATATTCGGAATAATAGTATAATGCTTTATTTCATATGATTGAGATTGAGAAATACTTTCATGTGAATAGATCTGCCATAGTTGGAAGGAGTTATAAGCGAACCTAGAGATAGGTCAACATAAATCCTCTAGATTATGGTCAAACCTAATATTAAAATTTACAAATTGAGTAATGCAATCTTATGGCAGTTTTAACTAGAAAGTGATTTCAATTAATCAACCAAGGGTTAGTTGTTAACAGTCTTGAGAAAAATATTAACATAAGATAGGAATTTCCATAGTCTAATAACTAATAATTTAATCATCACCTAGGTACTACTTATTTGATAGTGACTAATCATAGTATTTTCTTTATCCTAGATTATTATTGTGTTAACTTTAGTTTAAGTTGTTTAATTTAAATTCACAACATGATTTGATGGTTATATAATAGAAAAAAGGTTAATACCAATGCTTACAATCCTCGTGGGATCGACTCATACTTGTCAATGCTAGCTACTGCCACACTATGTACTTACTATTAAAACTTATAATTTTTATAAGCACAAAACAAAATTAAACAGTAATAGGTGGCCAAAAAATAGTTATTGCAAAAGTGAAAACAAATATGTTAATTAAGCCCAAAAATTGTTAATTTATATGTAAAGGAAATGGTTGCTTGTCTCCTCCACATTGATATGACACATTCATCATTTTGTTGGAACTTAAATTTGAAAACTACCACTTTTGATTTGCAGCATATGTTTATAATATTTTTTGTGTATATTTTGGCACTGTCATCTACTATCAAGTCTCATTTTTGTGTTCCAGCTAACTTTTGTGTTATCTAACAAGCAAGGATGGCAATATGGTATGAACAAACTATTTCCATACTATTTGTTTATTTTCCTGGAAGGAGTGTTGTTGTTTGAGTAAGGTCCATTGGAATTTTTTTATAACAATCAAGTATTATAAATGTAAGTTCTAAATGGAAAGATTTCTACATCAGTTATAAAGATTTTGGTATAATAAAGTTTTGAGAGCTGTAAATAAATGTATGAGATTTAAGTGGCAGTGCTATGAAAAAGAAGATCCAAATATTTAGAGGCTTTTGATGTAAATTATTAGTAAAAATAAAACAAAATATAGTGATTAATAGATCTAACTTGGTTAGTATTTGTTCGCAGTAAGGGTTGTCGTTGTTTAGAGACAAAAAAGAGTTTGGAAATAAGAACACGGAAGAAATCTAGTGTCCCTATTCCAACACTAAACTTTCATTTTGGCACACATCCATTTAGTGCATACTATTTATTGGTATATGTACTCGTGACTATTTAACATATGTTGGTATCTGTTATATCATCAAATAGTATATTTTATATTTTATATTAGTATTTTGTGAATAATATTGTAGTATTATAGAATGATTAGGAATGACAATGGTGCCTCGAGCTTGACTAAAATATTTTTAAAGCCTAAGCCTGGCTTGAAGTATGATTGGGCTTAAGAGGCTTAACCCAAGTAACTTAATTGAGCTCAGTCCCAATCAGATTTATACTAACACTTATTGATGTCCATTAAAAATCCTAGAAGTAACTTATATATTTAAGAACCAAATATAGAATGCTGGATATAATATTGTGGTTGGCTAAAAATGAAAAGAAGATTCAAAGGTTTAAATAAGGAAAAAAATCGTTGCTAATCGAAGTTATATCCTTCAACTTGATCCTCATGTTCTGAATATATTCTTCGACTTAATCCTCGTGTTATGTATAGATGTATATAAATAATTGTGTAAGATATGTCATGCATTAGTGGATGATTATGTAAACCATACTCTTCATTAACTTTAAAAATCCTGAATGTTATTATTTACTATAAAGCATATTCCATTCAATTTCAATTATTTATGCATAGAAAATGGTATTTTTTGTAAGGAGTTATGGTATGATATTGAAAGGGTCATGGCTTACTAGCTTTTCTATTTTTTTATAAATCCATAATTAATGGTAAATTTGTTATATAATCTTGTAAATTTCAATATTTTTTCATGTCTATTTAGATAAATATAAAAATGACATATATTTTGTATTTAATGTTTGTCAATTTAGGTAATATGAATTGACATATAATTAAAACAAATTAGAAGTTGCTTTAAGATTTTTTAACTTCCAATTTTCTCTTGTTAGGTCAAAAATATCATGAATGTGAAATTCTTATAATAATACATTTTGTCTAGTTGGGAAAATTCACAAATATGTTTATCCATTTTATTTTAAATTGAGCAAATTATTAATATATTATGCTTCTAATATAGGATGGTAATGGTAGTGTTTCTCAGTACACACCTGAGAACGCAACCATGTTAGTGGTCGTGCTAAATTATAGATACATGAAATTCTGTCTTAAATTTCATAGCAAACTGTCCGTCCAAAAAACAGTCGCAAATTAGTAACTGATTTGGGGACCCTTTTTTTTGGTTCGTATATGTGATCCAGAATTAGGGTTGGATTCTTCTGAACTTTACTTCGCTGGTTGTGGCGCCAAACTTTGCAACCGATTTAGGGACAAAAAGTTTGGTCTGTGTAGATGGAGCGAACTTTGGGGACGTTTTTGTTTTTTCACCCATTTCGGTTGCAAATTTCGTCCCTAATTAGGGACGGATAAATTTTGTCCCTATTTTTCCGTCCCTATTTGAGATTTTTCTTGTAGTGACATAGGCAAGATAACTAACTGCACACAGCTTAGAATACGAGTGTTTTATGAGCTATGTTTTTATGTAAACTCCTAACTATACAAACATATTTTCAATTTTATAGGGTCTACACACATAGGCTAGTTGATTTGCAACACATTTCTTATAACATAGTTTTGTCACGGATCATGCTTCTCTTAACATGCTTGCCAACATGGTTGTGTTATTGGTTGTGCAGGGCTATGTGTGCATAGGTTGGTTGACTCACCACACATGACCTAGAATACGGGTTGTCATGGGTCGTATTTTTGTGTAATGCCTAATAAAATGGTGTTTATAGTCGTGTTCGACTATGGGAGATGAGTATTAAATCGAGCATTATTATGGTCACGCTAATCAATTTATTAGGTCTTATAAGGGTAAATTTTTAAAGCAAAGGCAAACAGTTGCAGACTTTCACGTATCCAGGAATTCCAAGCCTGCTCATTCATCAATCTCGGATTTCATGAGGTTAGTATTAGTAACGGAGATGCGGTTAGCTGTCTTAAATGCTGCATCAAGGAGAGTGAAAACATAGTTGGCGGAAGTCACGGTGCTTCAGCTAATTCAGTATTGCAGTACTTGTTCACTGGGAATTTGTGTTTCCACAATGAAGAACCACCATGTATTGAAATGATTTTCGATTCAATAATTGGTTAGTTAAAACATGGTCGGGTCGGGTCTGGTGCTTCATGATCAATGGTGGCTTTACATGAAAGTGAAGCTTTGGTATGAAATAGGGAGCACAAAAATGCCAAGTGTATGAGTTATGAAATGATGGATAGGAAAATGCGCAGAAGCAAAGTTCACTTAACATGGAAAATGCCTTGCGAAAACGACTCTTCAATCCATCAAAAGCAGCATCAGAGCTCCACAAAAATGAGATCATCATTCACAATGGTCTGGTATATTCGCGTTGCGTGTGCTTTCTTTACCCTTTTTTGACCAAGTCTTGGCACCAAAAGAACACATCCCCACTACCAACACCACCACCTCCTCGGCCTTCCACTTCCAGCTCTCCATATGTCTCTATCTCTCTGGAACAACGCCACATTCAGTACTCTTCCCTCTTCTCGGATCCCTCACTCATCATCACTTTCAAATGACAAAAAATCCACAAAAAAAGTAAAAGCAACATTACACACCCGGCCCTGGCAAAGAACTGAAAATATATTTTATCTACAGATCCTATATGCACCTTTCAGAACCCAGATTTCCCTTACTTTCATGCAAGAAAAAGAAGTCATTCATAAAACTAAAGAAAACAAGAGAAAGAAGGAATAGACAACGACCTTATGGGAAAGAGCCATATACGAACATATGTTAACTTCCCTTTTCTTAAAGTCTGCAAAAGATGGTGTGGAAACTTTGTCTCCATGCATATGTTGTCTTTTGCAGATGCCAAAACAAACAACGTAATCCTTCTTTTTGTAGGTAGGTCTAGAGGTGTCTCTTATGTATATGATTGCTTTTGTTTGTCTTGTTAGTTCAAAAAGAAACTTGGTATTCGGTGCGAGGGAAAGGAGGGTTCAATCTCCATTGTCACATAAGTTCTTATACATTGTGGCTCCTTCCTAGATCAACCTAACAACTTTAAAAGTGCCCATCGAGTGGAAACTCAAAAAGAAATTCATCATTTTTCTTTCCCATGCTTTTGTTTGATTCGTTAATAGGACTAGATGATTGAAAATTCCATATCTTTTACCTCCTTTTCCTTTCCAGTCTTCTTGACAAGCAAACATAAAATATTAAGCTGTCTTCGGTTTCTCTGAATAATTCCATTCCAAGGGCCTAGTTTCAAAACCATGACCATGAGGCAGAAGGTTGCAATTCGGCTACAACTTAGTCGTGATGATTAAAATTTTTGTTCTTTCTAATTATTTGTTTGATATTGAAGTCTCTTTCGTTTAAAAATCTCATAAACAAATTCATTCCTACCACATGATGTTATAAGTACCTTGGGAAGTAGAAATTTATTTTGTTGTGAAGATTTGTTCGTATTCAGTACACAAGGCTTCTCGATTTGTAAAAGTCTATAGAGAGTCATAATATATGCAACCTTCTCCTTATATTTCTACAAAAAAAATTGTTTATATAACTTGAGTCTTTGACCTTATGATCACAAAAGAGTACAAATATAAATTCGAATGTAATTGACACTGTTGACAATAAAAAAAGAGTGAATGGAAAAATTAAAATAACTAATTTTTAAAAGCTTTTAACATTTCTATACATAAGTTTCAATCTTTCCATTTTTATAGTTGTTTAAAAATCTACTTAGAAAGAACAAATTAGTATTTACATTCTTAATGGGTTAAATTTAATATTCATCAAAACAAATAGAAAGCTTTTAGAGTAATCTGACCTGATACGAAACTAATGAATGGATTATTTTCAATTTTGATGATAAGGTTTAGTTCCTTGTACATCAAGGATTGCGAGTCTGAAGTGGTGGCCTTCCCTTTAGTAGGGCCCTCCGGTGACGTAACCCTTTTGATCGTCTCAAGACAGTGGCCGAGACATCGGCCGTCTTCTCAACTTCACGCGGCTCCGCGAGCTAATGCATCTAGAATAAGTTTATGGGCCAGGTTTGGGCCAGGTTTCAGGAGCCCTAAAACTTCAACCTTTGTTGCTTATCTGAAATTAATAAACATTCGAGGATTTATCGTCTAAAAGGTTTGTCAGGTTGTGACCCTTCTAAATTTATCACACAATGCCCGACCCTCTTCACATGAATTTCTTTCCTTTCCAACTTCATAGATTCATGTTCTACAGTGAGCTATGGCGTATGATATTACTGTCCTGTTGTTTAAATACTTGTAAGGAAATTATGTCAAAAGTAAGTCTTGAGGTTTTATTCAAACAAATCTCTTAATCACTTTGATTAACTTTATGTTTCAATAACAATACTGTGTTACTCTTGGAGCATCCTAAACATTGGCGATCCTTTATAGAACCATACTTTTCAAAAGAGGTGATTTGTAAAAATCATCGTTTGAACTTAAGATTGCCCAGTACCACAAGAGCTACTTTTCTACCATTACCAACTTTTTGGACTAACAAGGCAGTTTGAAAAGTTACCTGAAGCAATTATTTAGTAAGGTTTAAAGTGCAAATTCACAATGTTAATAGTCCCATAGCAATACCATGAATTAGAAATTAAAACATGCGTAAAAATTTTATGACGTAGATAGCCTGCATTCCCCCTTAATTTATCATCACAAATTATAAAACAAAAAGGTTTAGAAGTAATGCATATATAAAATAATCTTGCTATCTTTACATAAGTGACATTTCAAAACTCCTATATTCTGTTTCTAAGACTTAATAGAAGAGTGAATTAAAACTGCCTCCATGTATCTAAGTGAC
>JAOTAY010000005.1:37340429-37356314 GCA_025629805.1 Erythroxylum baracoense
CTCTCGATCGGATGCTCGCTAAATTATGTGATTACCATCAAATCTAAACAAACATGACTTGTTAACAAATATTTGCTCCATACGCATCAAAAGGTAGGATAATTTTGATTCTCTTTAACGCTTAATTACCTTTATTATCGACCAATGTGCTCTTTATCGTGTATGTGTTCAAGGTAGTCTCTTTTTTTGACTACTGCTTCTCACACAATGACGGCATTGAAATTCATTATTTACTATTGCAATAGCTAAGTGGCATGGCTTTTCAGTTATTTTAAGATAATTTTGGTTTTGAGATAGTTTTTGTAGTGTTGATGTGCATGAAGAAACTGGACGGGCTCAAGTCATTTTTTTTAGCTCATTTTTATGTAACTTGTCATTCAGCAAAGAAGTTTAAACTTTTTCGTAAGATTGTACAAAATATTATTCAAACACACACAAAACCAGCCGCTTCTTTAACCATCACATTGAAACCCCTTACTAGGACTCCAATTAAACAGAAGTCTAAAACCTCAAACTAGTAAAGCAAGGGACTAGAGTCACTGTTTTCTTTGTTTCTAGGGAGATATGCTAAAGAAATCACGTAATTATTTGTGTGTTCACAAAAAGTGGTAAAACACAGCCAACAATCAACCATATAACTTATTTGTTGAAAGGTAAAAAGGAAGTAACATTGTAAAAGATAAAGGATAAAGAAAAAAAAAGAAAAAAAAAGTAGTCTAAGACAGAGGCTTGTTTTAGATTCTAGAGAAAAGTGAGAAAACATGTAAGTTCGAAGAAAACAAAGTTATATATATAGTTCAATAAATAACTAATAAATAAGAAGGAGAAATAAACAAGAAAGAAAGAGGATTGATAATCTAATATCAATTTTTATGTGTATTTGAACAAACAATAAAATCTACAATATTTTTTTTTTTTCAATCAAATACTTATTAAGAAATTGAGATCTCATACTTGATGGGGAATGAAAAGAAAGGCAGTTAAGTTGGGGTATTTTGAAGAGAGAAAAAAAAGAAGAGAAAGGTAGATTACAACTAATCAAAGCCCACTTGTCAGGAGAAATAATGCATTAATTAGGTCTGAAAACAATAATCTTATAAAAAAGTCTGATAAGACATATTCCTTCGTATGCTTAAAATTTAATTTAAAGTTCTGAAGATAATAAACTTTTTGTGATGCTAAAGCAGCAACGTCTTTAAGGATTAAAGAAGAGATGCTTAGTTATGTTTTGCTTTTGAATCCTCATACCATAACTTTCTATTGCTTTCCGTAAATGAGAATGTTGGGATTACGAAAATCAAAGAATTGAAAAAGGTTATTCTTTTACAGGACGCATCACAAAGCATGAAAAGTAGTGCTGTCTGTCTTCTGATATTTCTTGGGGAAGATTTTGCTTTTCCCTTCCAAAGCACAAAAGTTACTTCTCCTTTGCACAACTCTTACGTTACGGATCATATTAACCATCTTAATTATAATTTATAAGCACATTTTCCAAACATTGATGTGCATTTGAAAATTGGCAATATCCTACCTTTTTTTTTCACTTATTCTTTACCATTTCCAGCCCATACAACTTTTCATTTATGCATGATAACGACGTTACTACGCTTCAAAATTTCGAGTTGCGAGGGGTGATGAACAAATAGATATAAGGATTATTCTTATTTCGTCTTAAAATGCATTGTTAGAGGGAACTCGGTTACCATGAATAAATTAATTGTTATATTTTCGGAATCATGATCCTTAATTTTTGATAGAAAATATTTAAAGGTTTCTTACAAAATTAACCCTAATAAATTTAAAAGTACAACTTATTTGAACAACATTCAAGATGTGAAAAGCTTAGAGTTCTTGAGAGAGATAAAATCAACCAATTCTTAACTTAACTGGGTCACTTCCTTTTCATAGGTTTTTCATGTAATTTGTTAAGAAAATGAAGAGATACATAGATCAATCACTTTTACCCAAGTAAAAGTTGATCGGGAGTAATAAAAAACTTGAGGGACTCCTTGAAGAACACTTTTAAAGAGAGAAACACTAAAGTTTGTTTACAGGAGTCAAGAAAAGTTCTTTTGAAAAAACAATTATAGAAATGATAATGAAAATGAAAATTTTAAGTAAGGAATCCGAAGTAACAAAAGTATGCAAGAGACTAAACTACCACAAAATATCATATCTCTTAAGTTCTTTTTAATTTAGTTAATACTAAAATTTTATAATAAATTAATCATTAATTACTATAGATAATTTTTTTTACAAGACGAAAATGAGTATTGACCAGATATAATTGCATTCTGCATTTATGTACTTAATTTGTATTTAGATAAAATTTTAATAATTTATAGGTTTTAGAGTTAAAGTTATCATCTTTTAATGTATTATATGACGATGAAGTCGTTTGATTTCATATTTCTTAAAAAAAATATATGTTTTGAGATTAATCATCTTCAAGATCTTAAGTTGTAATTGTCACATATTTATGTTATCTTGACATAATTGTGATTTTTCTTGAATTTGAAAGAAATTTAATTTAATATAATACTTATTTCATTTGCGATTGGTTTAAGATATTGAAAATCATTCTTGGTAAATATTAGAGAAGCCATATTTCCCGTAATCATAAGTAACTGTTTCACCTTTGACTTGGTGAAACTTCCATAAAGGCTGAAAACTTCAAAGCATTACTAGGTTTATAGGTTAACGAATAATGAGAAGTCGAAGTCTACACTTTCTTAATAAAAAATTCACTTATAAATATGAATCCGAAACCTCAACAAGTTTCGTTTTTAGAAAGTGTGGACATGAGATGAAATTAACCAGGAAACATCCAAATTCCTGTACTCAGTTTTTGACAAGTTTGATTGATTCGAAATGAAAAAGGAAAAAACAGACGTGTGTACGGGTCCCAGCAGAAAAGCCTAAGATGGTTTACAGGGTTTGATGCTCTTCAAGGTCTATTCAATATAAATTATCATGCATTGTTTGAGACGATACTGATTTTATTTTCATTTTTAAATAAAATTTTTGATTATTAATATTATTGTAGTTATGTTTTTAGTATTATAATAATCAAACAATAAATAAAACTTAAAGATAAAATACTTTTTATGAAATAAATAAATATTTTAATATTTTATACAATTTTTATTACTAAATATCAATTGTTTTTAATTAAAATTAATAAATTGATTCTAATTTGATATTTATTAATATATTTTAATTATTAGAATAATTTTATTGAAATTTATGTGTTTTAAGATATCTAAAATATATATTAAATAATTATCAAATTTGAAAATGTTTTTATTTTTAAAAAACTAATTTAAAATAATTATAAAATTAAAATACATTTAATTGTATTAGACATAATTCTTATTAATAATTAATATCAAATAATTAAATAACATATATTTTGTTGATGTTAAGTCAAATAATCACAAGAAACAAAAATATAAGATAAAAACTAACTTTTATGGCTTTCATAAATTATAAAATTAGGAAGAAACTAAAACCAAAAACATAAATTAAAATTTTCAAACAAATATATTTTTAATTAAATTTAATAAAGAAAACAGAAAATCAAACAAAAATTTTCTTACTACTTTTCATCAAGACATAATATGTTTACACACTTAAATTGCAAATTGCAAATTTTTTATTATATTACGATTACAAAAAAGTAAAATAATTGTGAATGATATATTAATTGATTAAAATTATATGATATGCATACATTATTAAATATTTAGTGGATAGTCACAAGAGACCTTAAAAGACATTTGAAGGGAAATGAGATTTTGGTTGAAAGTAAAACTCATCTGCAATTTGATGTAGCAAGCATCGGTCTTTTCAGCATACAGAAGTCAAACTAAAGTGATGGAGGTAAATAGCTGCCCGTCTGAGACTATGAGTTTTTTTATACACAGCCAAAAGAATCACATTTGGAAAGTCGATTAAGCACGTCATCCTCATCCACTACTTACCAATGGTGCATATGTATGAAAAGACAGTTGCACTTATCTCCATCAGATTAATTTTTTTGTTTTTGGCAAGAAATGAACACAATATGGGATACCCTTTTGCATGTCAAAAAACATTAAAGCAAAGAACCATGAATATAAGTGGAAAACAGGGGACACGAGTTATGTTGCTTAACTAGGTATCTTTCATAGAACTTGTCGTGGAGGAAGAAGACATTAATTTATGAGTCGAAGAATCAAAGCTACCCCAAGTAAGGTAATGGATTATAATATACAATGTGATTATACAGGGAAAAGGCAACTTCTTTCACTTTCAGTCTTGCAAATTCTATGTGATCAAAATGACTTTTTCCAGCTCCAAAAAAAGAAAAAAGGAAGAAAATACTGAAGGAGAAAAGAAAGGTAACAATTGAGAGAAGATTTGCCAGCTTGCGATTCATTATCACAGTTCTTGAATTTTAAAGGTAATCTGCCTATCGACAGAATCAAGAAGGCCAATGTCGTCGATTGATTGAGCTTCTGGACTATGATCATCGTCGATAGAGATGTTCAAATCAAGTGAAACACAAGGACTTGTCTCGTCCATTGCAGCATCTCCCTTTTCTTCATGAGAACCTTCTGTCTTCTGCTTGACAGGAGGCGAACATGCTCTTGACCTTGAGCTAAAGCTTTCACAGCTCAATATGACTATAGCATCACTAAGACCAACTTCTTCACCATTAGAATCGACAATCTTTCCTCTCTCAATTGCTTTCTTGAACCCCATTTGAGAGCAGTAATCTGCTTGCTCAACATCTTCAACTAAGAAAACCCTATGTGGATTACTTGACACTGCCTCAGCGAATCTCTTGATAAAGCTGCAACTTTGTTCGTCCCTTGATCTTTTGTTTCTACAATCTTCGGTAGAGTCTGCTCTCGGAGATGAAAAGCTGCTTAATGCTATTGAAACATAGTGGTCGTATGAGCCAAAAACAAGTTTAGCCAATTCTTTAGCTATTTTTTCTTTGGCGTCCAGGTCCACTCCTTGAAAGAATAGCCAAGTTTCTTCTTTGGCCTCACTGCTTCTCACCTTTCCCTTTCTTTTCAACATACCGGACCTGCATTGCAAGATCGTGCTCGCTATTTCGGGGATTGCATCTCTCTGCCAAGGCACCTTTTTCTCCAACGCGTTGCATAGGGTTTTCAGGTTCTCAACATTTAGCTCCTTGAATTTGTGGAGTTGCTCTGTCTCCATGACATCAATGGTAGAAGTTGAGTTGGGGGTAGAATTAGGATTTGACGTGAATGGTTGCTTCAAATAATCATCTTTGTGCTCTGGAATGTACATTCTCAAACTGGGTTCCCCGGTGCCCTTGTTGACAGTAGTGTCTGTGCCAATCCAGAGTTGGTGGTCCCTCCATAACTGCTTTGGTCCAAGAATTGGCCAGTCATGGTGGTTTTGGTGCAAATTGGTGTACCGTTGCTCGTACGAGAAACCAGAAGAAGAAGAAGAAGGCGAAATCGAAGAAAATGTGAGGGTTTTCTCGGATGAGTTGGATTGTCGGTGGATTGAACCGCAAATTGAATTCCACTTCTTGCAGAGATCTTTGATTGAGATACAATCCTAGTAGATGGAAAATGAGAAAAATAAGCAGCCCATGACAATTTACAAACATCGAACTACTATAAGTTGAGAATACAGCTCTCCTAGCATTATATGGCAAAAGTGTAATTGTTTGCTTATGTATATTCATTACCTTATCGCCATTAGTGCCATGAACTTTGTTCTCATTTTTGTATTGTTGAAGCCATATAGGAAGGGCGGAAATTGTAGAGTCACTCTTGGAAGTGGTGCTCCGAAAGCTTCCAGCCTCGTTTTCGAAATTAGCCGAGCAATCAGAACAGCATGTTAGCTGTTTTTCTTCATCACTTTCAATTATAATCCAGCTCGACTCGTTCTCAGCTTTGTTGCTAGTGGACTGACTTTGTAGGTCACTAAAATGAAAGTTATAAAGGTAGAAGAATAATGACGTTTAGTAACTTCATTGAGCTTCACATTGCAAAAGCCACTCAAGGAAAATGAACAAGAAATGCTCTAATCTCTCTGATCACTCTTTTTCTTTTACAATTGAATCGAAGAGAGTTCGTCGAGGTAATGTGAGCTAAAGACCCTTTAATACTTATCCCTACCTTTAACATCTAAAGAAAAGATAAAATTTTCTGACTTTAGCTTATAATTTCTCTAAAACCATAACTACATTCCACATAAGTTTTCTCTACCATTGTTAAGTTCTAATAACACGTGTAAATGGTCAAGTTTTAAGTCTCTAAAAACAAATAAAGTTTAAAGTAGAAAAAAGAAACTTTGTCCCGTATTGCTTTAAAATGTTCAACACGTAGTTCTTTCTGTAAAACAAGGAAAGATATACACATTACTAAGTCTGTTATTAAGATTTATATGTATGATCAATGATGAGTTCATGCAAAAGAAAATAATCTAAAAGATTGGCGGAAAGAAATAAAGAGTGCTTACAATGCCATATGGATTATATATATCTATCTATCAAACTTCACCAACTGTTTACCTGTCAGAGATTAGAGTCAAGCGCAAACTGTCAGCAGGAATAGTAACTGGACGAAGACCCCAGAGAGTTTGAAGTGACGGATATCCTGATTCAAGCTTCATGTATGTTTGGAAGGTGGCAATCCCCAGGAGCCAAAATCTTCCGTTGTTATCTCCAAAGCCACAGACTAATTTCCCAAGTTCCATGATCATGTGCTCCACAGGACAGAAACAACTCCTCCGTTGCTCACTTGAACTACTAGCTCTATACTCAGTAACCCATTTAAGATCACCTAAATTTAGGACAACTCCCTGGCCCATGTATGTTCTCACATGTACCTTAAGGTCTTCGAGTTTCTGTTCGGCTTCTAACCTAGATAGATTTCCAAAAGAAGATCCTGAAAATTTTAAGAACTTGATTTTCCTTAAAGTTTCAGCGACATCTCCCTTGTGAACCTTGTTAATCACTCCTTGAACTACACCCTCTAGCGCACTAAGACACTCTCCTACTATGACGACACTCCTTCTCTTATCCATCAAATTATCGATAACACTCGCAATGTCTTCATTTCTAATTGGATCTATGGGAGTTGGTTTGCTTGCTTGAGCTCCAGCTTGATTCATTGGAGGCTGTGACTGATGAGAAAGAGTTAAAACATACTTATCTTTGGCCTTACAGCTACTCACAGAGGACGGAGAACTTTGAGAACATATTTCTAAAGAAACCGCTTGCTCAACATTGCTTTTCACTTGGGTACTAGAAAACCCAGCTTCTCTCATTACTCTACTAACACTAGGATCATCTAAAATGGATATTATGAGCTGCTCTAACTCTATTTTCACAGCTAGGAGGGGTTGTTGTTGGTTTTCAACTGAACCGCGCCGTTGGTGGGCCTGAGCACGCTTAAAAGCTGCGACCAAAGCGTTAGAGATAGGAGGGTATTGTTGAGGGTGCGTACCCAACATGGGACTCGACGTTGAGGCTGGGAGGCGATTAAGAGCTACGTTGAAACAAAGCTCTAGGGCTTTGCACTGAAGAGGGTGAGAGTGTGATTGAAGGCAAGCAGTTCTCAATAGGCCTGTAGAGGCTGCAAGCATGGTGTTCGCTACATGGAGAGGAGTCACTTGGGCATGACCTCGTCGTCTAGCAAGGTTTATAGCCTGTTTTACGACATTAGCTGCCTCTGCTGTTAGGGATTGCTGCACTGTGCCACCTCCTGCTCTCATCTTTCTATAAGCAACTCTAACTGATGATGGATATAAATGGGAAAAAGAAGTGGAAAGAAACCTAAAGTGGTCGAGGATGCAGGAAAATCTGTAAAGATTTGGATTTCATGGGTAGAGTACAAGCGTGTTGTGAAGTAAAGCTAGCTAGTTCTTGGTTCTGAGAGACTATAAGATCTTGGTCGTAGTTGAGGGATGTGAAGTATATGTGATGAGGTTGGGTATGCTTTTCTTGAAGGGGAGGTTAAATTTTGGGGTCCAAAGTCGATTTTGTAGTGGAAAGTGGAATGCATGTGCTGACAAGCAGGACGAATGCACCAGTATCAAAGGCAACTCAGCTTTTGCCCTCTCTCTCTCCCAATCTCTATTAAATTGTTTAGAAAGATATGGTTTTCCTAAGTGGGTCTCTTTCTTTTATGCTAGATTACATTAATTAAGTTTCTAGCCTAAAAATCAACAACTCTTCTCCTCACTACACACCAAAATCTTACCATTATCACTTTTTAACCCATGAACCCCAACACCTCTTTTTCAATTGTTGAGAAGTGTTCTAATCACTTAACGCATCTACTCTAATTTTTATACTAATTTAAGAACAAATTATTCTCTCCATCTAAACCACCGTTCACAACTTCTAGTCCTTGTCAAACTAACATATGTGACTTAGTTAGTTAAACTGAACGATATATCGCCTAAGGAAAGCAACCAAGAATCAATGGGAAAAAAGGCTACTCAGTTGATAATAAGGTTCCTTAGTTGCTAATTAACACACAGTCTGGAAAAGCAGCTACTTAAGAGATGGAATCCACATTGCACAGCAAGTTATAAGCAGTTTTGAACTTGAAAAGATCTTGTCCTCAAAAATTGGTGGCTAAAGTGAGTGGAGAGAGTGAATGTGTGCCATCTTTTTCCCCATCCTCCAAAGACGAGGACCTGAAAAGAGAATGGGGACTATGTGTCTGAAGGAATCGGGAACTGTGTACGAATACCTTCCGGACTCAAGGACAAGGAATAAAGTGTTTCCATTTAGTTATCCTTATTTACATGCTTACAATATTAGACAACTTCGACGCTTTTAATGCACATATATTGCATGGGGATTATTAAGAACATCAAGACATTCTCTTTTCTCTTTCTCTCCCCCCATTATTGCATAAAGTGTGGAGCTTTTGGACCAATCTTTGATTCAAAGACGAAGAAGCAAATCATCGATCGAGTGAAACATAAACGAAAACAAGCTTCCATATTCCTAGGCCAATGCTTTGGTTTCTTTCTTTAAATATCTTGCATTTCATGTCCGAAGACTATCTCACGTCATAGTCTAAAGCCGTCAATCATTAGAGTGAAAAATTATTAAAACGCCTGAAGAGTAGTAATTATTATTCTGCAGGATACCATGTCCAACTTGTATGCTTATTAGAACTATATAAAGTGTCGCATGCAATTCATCTTAAAATAAGTCTTTTTATGAAAGAGTAGAGAATGGATTGAAGTTTGGGACATTGTCCAACTTTCTTCGAAGTTTCCCGTTCCAAAATATATAAAACAAAAGAGATATAAGTATATAGTCGATACATATATATTTAACAATCGAATATGAATGAAATTCTATCATTTTTAGATCAATCCATTTAAAGGTGTCAATTGATTCAACAATTAGACAAGTGGGGGGATTGGTTTTATGAGTGTTAAAAGAGGACAAAAGGGCATCTTTTCCTTTTCCGTTAGTGACTCTCTTCACTCCCTCTTCTTCACGCTTTTACCAAAAACCATCCAAAACACTTCTAAATTCATTTCTTCAAAATTCATTCAGTTAGGGGCAAGATTAACACTTTGGGTTCAAATTTTCAGGGTGGAGCCAAACTAGTCACTTTCTAAAAAGAGATTGGAATGAAAATCGAGCTTTGTTAAGCACGACTTGAGTAACTATTGGGGTAATCTTTAGTTTACTAGGTCATGTATAAAACTTTAGGAAGAGACAATTAATAATTTTGGGGGATTTTGATTTATTTAGTTAAATTGATGGTTGCATATGGGTCAGGAAAAGTGAATTATATATATAGACTATAGAGAGTTTGGGATCAAATGAGTCGTATACAAATTTTACACTCTTTCTTTTTCTTTAGGTTTTTGTTTTGGATATTATAACCATTGGCTAACTTATATTTGTAATTATTGTAAATGTTTAGAGCTATACAAGAATCCACAATACTATTAGTTGTATGCGGAGTTAGTTTGGAGTACTAATAGAATAATCCTCATCTTTTATACGTCAATAGTTTATATGTTACTGATTAATTTAACGATAAGTCGTATATGTAACTATATGCAATACTATACTATACTTCAATAAATTGATTGAATGAACCTTAAGATAATGTGATATAAATTAACTTGGTAATTTCATTTTCAGTAAAGGAATTATTTAAAATATTTTTTTGTGATTGAAATATTTCTTTTCATTGGTTTAATTTATCGATTTGGCCCTATTGTTTTTGAAAGATAAAAATAAATGAGTTACATATTTTTGGTTTGAGTTTACGTGGTGATCTTGTGATTATTGGATCATTTTCTTATATTTTTCAAGATAGACAAGTTGAATTAATTATTTTTCTCCCTTGATAATTGTATGAAATTAAGTAACTTATATGGATTATGATTTCTTTTGATATTGTATTTCTATAGTAGGAAGACAATGAGGGACTTTTGAGTTTATGGTACTCAGGATTTAGGGTAAAAATCTTTTGCATTTTGGCCAAAAGCTCTATACTGGTAGAAAAAGGATAGGAGAATTGAATAGAAATTAAGAGTTTTCTTATGATTCTCTAACCATTGATTTATGAATGAGTTTTATGTTATTTTAAACATTGTTTTCAACAGAAGAAAAAGTTACAAGGTTCAATTAGGAGGATGAAAAACTATATTTTGAATAATTATTCTCACTTTTTATATGATTTGCAAATATTTTTAAATTATTTCCAAAGTATATGTTATTTTCATATGGACTATGTTAATTTAAATTAAATCTTGTTATGTTCAGTAAAGGGGGTTTGCCACTTTCATTAGGACATAGGTAGGAAGAATCCATCCTCGCTAAAATAGGATAATTGACCATTTTCTTTATTTATGATATTATTATTTATTACAAATACAAGTATCAAAGCGATCATATACCTTTCTTATGGAGGCATTTTCTTTTCATTTTGGAGGCCAAGAAGACTCATTTACTTTTATACTGATAGATACTTCATATGTACTCCTTTTTCTTTTGTATTCAACCCCTTTACGATAGCATAGATGGTCTATTCGGGATATTCAGATGGGTATATACTATTGCATATTTGAAAATTATCATTACTGTGAGGATTTTCATAAGGATATTTTGTGAGATATGTTACATTGTAATGGAAGTTTAGAGGAGTATTGATGCTTATAATATTCAAATCTGCCTCTATAACCTTAAATCCTAGTCGATTACACCCTCCAAGTTGAAAGTATGTCAAAGTTGGTTTCAAAGTTTGGGTTTGATTTGTGATTATGATATAGACTTACCACACTTGAAGGTTCATGGTGGGAAGGGTTTAGTTAAGGCCAGATAATTAAGTTTTATACACTTAAATTCTACTAGTTAACAATATTCATTATATTTGGTACATTATAGAGTTTAGGATTGAAATTTCATATCTTTAAATTCCTTATTATAAAGTCAATTAACTCTTGTTAACTGATGTTCTTTATTCCTTTATAGCAAACACCACAAGGATTCAGATTAGTGACAATTTTTTGTGACTAACTATTGTTTCGTCAGAAATATGAGTTTTTTTGTGACTAAATAATTGATTGACATTATTGTTTGGATTATCTGTGATTTATATTTTTGTCACTAATACAATAGTAATTGTGGCAATTTAGTTTCTTTCACAATTGAATTATCACTATTATTAATATATTAATATTGTTAAAATTTATTTTATTACTAAGTTTTGTCACTAAAAGCCTATGAAATTTGGCGACAAAATAATTTTGA
Organism: Erythroxylum baracoense; assembly: GCA_025629805.1. NCBI lineage: Eukaryota > Viridiplantae > Streptophyta > Magnoliopsida > Malpighiales > Erythroxylaceae > Erythroxylum > Erythroxylum baracoense. The sequence goes on from JAOTAY010000005.1 coordinate 37,352,203, forward strand.
TAAGAATTAATTGCAATTGTGACAAAATATATATTGGTAACTAATATTTTCTATTTATTGTGACAAAACATAGTTTGGTCACTAATATTTTTTTCTTGTGGTGACTAAATAATTTATTGTCACACAATATTTTGACTGATGTGACAAAACATTTTTATCAATAAATATTCAATTAATTAGTGTCTACTACATATTGTCACAATAATCGAACTATAACTATGGTCACTACTATTCATAATTTAGTGCCAATTTTTTTATGACTAACTATTTTTGTCATCACAAATACGAGTTTTTTTAGTGACTAGACAATTGATTGGCACTATTGTTTAGATTATCTATATTTTTATCACTAATACAATAGTAATTGTGACAATCTAGTTTCTTTCACAATTAAATTATCACTATTAATATATTGATAGTGTTAAATTTTATTTTATCTCTAAGTTTTGTCACTAAAAGCTTATGAAATTTGGCGCTAAAATAATTTTGGCTGGAATTAGTTATAGTTGTGACAAAACATATATTGGTAACTAATATTTCCTATTTGTTGTGACAAATCATAGTATAGTCACTAATATGTTTTTTTTCTTGTGGTGACAAAATAGTTTATCATCACACAATATTTTGACTATTGTGACAAAATATTTTATCAATAAATATTTAATTAATTAGTGTTTACTACATATTGTCACAATAACTGAACTATAACTATGGTCACTACTATTCGTAATTTAGTGACAATTTTTTTATGACTAACTATTTTTGTTATCACAAATACGAGTTTTTTTAGTGACAAGACAATTGATTGACAATATTGTTTGGATTATCTATGATGATTTATATTTTTGTCACTAATACAATAGTAATTGTGGCAATTTAGTTTCTTTCACAATTAAATTGTCACTATTAATATATTAATAGCGTTAAATTTTATTTTATCACTAAGTTTTGTCACTAAAAGCTGTGAAATTTGGCGCCAAAATAATTTTGGCGGGGATTAATTGTAATTGTGACAAAAAAATATATTGGTAACTAATATTTTCTATTTGTTAGGACAAAATATAGTGTAGTCATTAATATTTTTTTCTTGTGGTGACAAAATAGTTTATCGTCACAAAATATTTTGGCTATTGTGACAAAACATTTTGTCAATAAATATTAAATTAATTAGTGCCTACTACATATTGTCACAATAACCGAACTATAATTATGGTCATTACTATTCGTAATTTAGTGACAATTTTTTTGTTACTAACTATTTTTGTCATCACAAATACGAGTTTTTTTAGTGATTATATAATTGATTGACACTGTTGTTTAGATTATCTACGATGATTTATATTTTTGTCACTAATATAATAGTAATTGTGGCGATTTAGTTTCTTTCACAATTAAGTTATCACTATTAATATATTAATACTATTCGTAATTTAGTGACAATTTTTTGTGAATAACTATTTTTTTCATCACAAATACGAGTTTTTTTAGTGATTATAGAATTGATTGACATTATTGTTTGGATTATCTATGATGATTTATATATTTGTCACTAATATAATAGTAATTGTGACAATTTAGTTTCTTTCACAATTAAATTGTCACTATTAATATATTAATAATGTTAAATTTTATTTTATCATTAAGTTTTGTCTCTAAAAGCCTATGAAATTTGGCGCCAAAATAATTTTTGCGGGAATTAATTGTAATTGTGACAAAACATACGTTGGTAACTAATATTTTCTATTTGTTGTGACAAAACATAGTGTAGTCACTAATATTTTTTTTCTTGTGGTGATGAAACAATTTATCGTCACACAATATTTTGACTGTTGTGACAAAACATTTTGTCAATAAATGTTCAATTAATTAGTGTCTGCTACATATTGTCATAATAACCGAACTATAACTATGGTCACTACTATTTGTAATTTAGTAACAATTGTTTTGTAACTAACTATTTTTGTCATCTCAAGTACGAGTTTTTTATTGACAAGATAATTGATTGACGATATTATTTGGATTATCTGTGATGATTTATATTTTTGTCACTAATACAATGGTAATTGTGGCAATTTAGCTTCTTTCATAATTAAATTATCACTATTAAAGTATTAATAGTATTAAAATTTATTTTATCACTAAGTTTTGTCACTAAAAGCCTATGAAATTTGGCGTCAAAATAATTTTGGTGAGAATTAATTGTAATTGTGACAAAACATATGTTGGTAACTTGATCAACTTTTTGTTACAAAAGTTACTATAAATATAAACGTAACAAATTAATGATAAATATTTGTTGTTATATATTTTTGAAATATGACTCGACATGTTGGAAGTATCTTATTAGAAATGTAAATTTTTATTTTTCTCTTAATAAAATTTAAAATTTTTGAAAATTTAAGAACTTGCTATAAATATGAAAATATTTGGTATTTGACACCCTTATAATCAAACTTCTATGTCATGTCTAATTATTAACACTAATAATAATAATTTATGATAATGATTTATCCATTTGAAGGCCCAATCACGCTACTGAAATCCTCTGTCCAATATTAAGATGACTGTTAGATAGTCTCTAAAATGCTCAAAAAGATATCGTTTTGAGTATTGAGCAGGGCTAGACAGAGTAATATTGAACAGAGAATCCAAACTCCAATCACACATTTACAATCAAATGACACTAATTTTATGCATATCTGTACATATTAGAAAGCTCTAAAAGACAAACTCAACTTATTTCGAATAGACAACTATACTTAACAGGGATGACATCTTAGCCTAGATTTAGTTTAATCTGATTCGAAGTCAACAAAGATAATTCAAATTGATCAAGCTTAAAGTTGAATTTGGAAATTAAAATTTTGGGCTATGGGCTATTCTATCAAGTCCAAATTGGAATCCCAAATTTTCAAATTAAAACCATCTAATTTTGAATAAAACAAGTCATTTTTTAAATTTTAAAGTAAAAAATAATTAAATTCGGTTAGCCAGGATTTAAATTCACAAAATCCAATCAAATTCAGATTTGGACCCAGGTAAAAATTTTTGAAAATCGGATCCACTTGGACACCGAATTTGATCCGCCACCAATCTTTTTTATTCTGCTGAAATTTCATTTTAGCTTAAAACTAAAACGCGTCAGAATAGGACTCCAGATCCTCTGTCCAAATCTACTCTGTCTAACTCTGTCGAAGATAAAAAACATTGTCGTTCTACTTACAAAAATTTACAACTCTGTTAGTCTTCCAATTTTGATGGCTTATGAGCCAAGCCGTGGGTAAGATTTAAAGACTTATTTTCTTTTGCTGCTTCCAACACAGCTTAATACAATAATAATAATAAAATTAATCAAATTTTAAATTTAATTTGATATTTTCTATAATTTATAAATAATTAAACAATTTTGATAAATTAATCAAAATTTTAAATTTAAATTTGTTATCTTAAAAATTAAAATTTAAATAATAAAAAAATAAAATCACATAAATGATAGCAATTTTTAAAATTTAATTTTTATCTTCAAAATTTTATTTAAAATGTGACACATTTTGCTTTTATTATTTAAATTTAATTTTTTTATTTTGTCACACTGCCACATTTTATTTTTTTTCATTTTTAAATAATATTATTTATTATTTAATTTTAAATTTGTATTATTAAAAAAATTAAAATTAAAAAATAAAAAATAAAATGTGACACGAGCATGACACATAAGTCACTTCCATGCCACATTTTATTTTATTTTTAATATTTAATTTTTAAATAATATGGCACGGGTGTGACTTAATTGTAACTCCCGTGCTAGATTTTATTTTATTATTTATTATTTTTAATTTTTAAATAATATTTTTAAGATAAAAATTAAAAATTAAATAATAAAAACAAATTGTGTCACATTTTAAATAAAATTTTAAGATAAAAACTTAAAATTTAAAAATTACTTTCATTTGTGTGATTTTGTTTTGTAATTATTTTATTTTTAATTTTTAAAATAAAAATTAAATTTAAAATTTTGATTAATTTATCAAAATCATTTAATTAATTTATAAATTATAAAAATATTAAATTAAAAATTAATTAATTTTATTATCATTATTGTATTAAGCTGC
>JAOTAY010000005.1:37356414-37371481 GCA_025629805.1 Erythroxylum baracoense
ACTTTCCTATGAATTTTATTTAATTAATATAATTACCATCTATTTCTTTTATTTGATATTATCCATTAATTATTTTAATAATAGCTAAGTTGTTTTTATTAAAGCATTTTTTTGAATAATTTAATTATATGTCCGAAATTATTTTATGATCCCTCCACAAGTTTTCCGTGTCTAGACTTTAATTAAATTTAAATGTTATAATTTATTTTATTGCGTTGTTCCCAACTATATTATATATATTATTATTATTACAAATAGATGTACAATGGTGACACGTAGTCGCCATAAAATCTGTATGCGGACCCGGACCAACACTATTATTACTTCAAATGAAGAAATTTATGATCCTTATAAGTATTTAACGCATTTTATTATGTTTAAGTCTTCACATTTGATTGTAAGGTTGGAAAAATGCTAAATATTTTCTACTGAATGTAAAGAAGATATGTTGCACTTTAGGATTTACTAATAATAAGTTATTGGCTTTTTAACTAAACAAGTCAGCAATTAAGTGGAACAAAGTTAGAAAAGCAACTTATCCAATAAGGTTTTTTGTACCACAAAATATTTGAAAAACTCATTCAAGTTTTTTTGAGTATTTGTCTTTTAAGGAAAATGAACTATAGAATTTGAGCAGTTGAAGCAACAAGGTTGAATTTTAAAAGAGTACTTACAAAATTTCAACTAAGTCCCTACATCTACTGGCTATTGAGAGATATAATATGAAGAGGTCTACTAGAAGGTCTCACAGTTCAATTTATAAATCATTAGTAATCCCTCTTTGTAGATGTTTAGCTAAGGCCATAGATGGGGCTAGAATATAAGAGAAATAAAAGATTGTAAGAGGAAATAGAATAGAAATTCTAGTAGAAGCCTTGAGGGTCAACAATGAGATGGTGGCATCTCTTTTAAAACTCAATCCATCATTCTTTCTCAATTAAGGGTTAATAAAGATTTAAAGGTGAAAAATAGTCTAGAAACTAGTTCCATAGCCTGTTAAATGTTATATGTAGAAATCATAACTCTTCACATTTTGATAGTATTCTCACTACTCAATGATTTTATAGGATGTCAAACTAAGGCTCATGTCACAAACAAAGTGGATGATGTTATAGATGTAGAGATCAAGGACATTAGTTTAGAGGGTACAAAGATTTTAAAGCATCAGTAATCCCGATGATGAGTTCTTTCTTTCTTTTTGGAGCTATATAGGCTTATACTATTTTGTAAGATAGGCTATTAGTGTAGTTAGTAAAGGAAAGCAAGTGAAATGGCTTTAACCAAAAGCCAATGAAATTAATTTAGCCATTTTTAATTTCAAAGTGAAAATTGAGTTGTATAAATATGGAATTTTTGATTAGGTTACCATTTGATCTAAGCATGACTCCATATGGGTAGTTGTATATCAACTTACTAAATGTGCTCCTTTCTTACCAATACGAGTAAATTTAGAATTTTCATATTTGACATGATTGTATGTCAATTAAATAATGAGTTTGCATGAATCCTCAATGTTTAAATTATATAACAAAGGCACTCAATTTATTTATTAGTTTTGAAGAGTTTTTTAAAAGGCTTTAGGTACGAGATTAGAAGTCAGTACATTTTTCATCCTTAATTAGATGGTCAATTTGAAAAAATAATTTGAACTTTGTAAGATATAATTCGTGCATGTGTTTTAGAGTTCAAAGTGACTTGAGAAAAATATTTACCTCTAGTAGAGTTGGCCATGCCAACAACTATAATTCCACCATTCAAATGACACCTTATAAAGTATTGCATGGCAAAAAAATGTCATTCTCTATTTTATTGGAATGGGTTATAGAAATGAAGCAAATAGAGGCAATTGTGTGGCTTGAAATTTTTAGAATCACCCTTGAGAAGATTCAAGTTATTAAAGATAAAATGGAAGCTACTCAAGTACAAAAAAAGTCTTGTGTTGATAATGAAAGACTAGACTTAGATTTGAGATAGTTGATAGTATTTGTCTTAAAGCATTGCTAATAAAAGGAGTTATGCGATTGGAAAAAAAAAACTAGCTCAAGACATGTTGGACCATATTAAATTATTCAACAAATCGGCAAGTGAGCTTATAAATTGACATTTTCATCAAAGTTGTACCAAGTTCATCATGTTTCTATGTTTTTATATCATATAATATCTATCAGACCCTACTCATAGTTCTAGACATCAATTTGTTGAAGTGAAATATATGGATTATAATAGATATGGGTGGAACGAAAGGAGGTTAAAACCTTGAGTATAAAAAAAAGAGTTATGACCAAATAAGTCATATGCAATGGTGTCTTCTTTTCATTTAAACTTCCTTGAGATGTTGTATCATTAATTAATTTGTATTATTACTAATATTCAGAGTTATATTAGAGTTCCTAAGTGTCATCAATTATGTAAGATAAGTTAGTTAAAAATTTTATAATACCATAGAGTTAATAGATTAGTTAAAAATTTTATACTACCATTGAGTTGATAGAATACTCTTTAGGTCTTGATAATTAACATATTAGCAATTAATGTAAGAATGAGTATTGTAAGTAAATATGTGTAATAATAATCTATATTTTAATGGATTGATTAAATGAACTTATAGGAAGAAAAGGGGATATAAATTAAATTGGCATGTTTTATTTTTAACAAATACATTCTTTAAAATAAATTTTGTGATTGAAATATTTCTTTTAGTTGATTTATATATATATGGGATTGACAATTGTATTGATTTTTTTCTACATGTTAATTTGTATGATGATAACATCTTCAATAGATTATGATTTCTCTTGGAATAGAATTTCTATGGCACGAAGATGAATAATGATCTAAACTAAAGTATTGGCTGGTCATGAATCAAGGGAGACAAACCCTAAGGCTATGTTTGGTTGAGGTTTATTAATGAAATGAGATGGAATGTAATATTATTCTATCATTTGGTATGAGGGTTTATAATAGAATGGAATTAGATGGGATGAAAGAGTAGGGTTTCATATTATATCACATTTTATGCTAAACAGTAAAAATAAGAAACCTCTAATTTGGGAGGTTTAGGATGGAATGTAAAATAATGAACAACTTTTCACTACATTATATTATAAACCCTTCTTCCAAATAATATTTCACTATATTATATTATGAACTCTTACATTTCTTCTAAATAATAATTTTTTAATATTATATCTATTTACATTTTATTCCATTATAAACATTTCATTCCGTTAAAAATCTTACATTAAACTAAACGACCAAGAGATAGTAGAAGAAGCATGTATACATATTCTGGTGAAGGAGGATCAAATAGAAAGACCGTGATTTCACGTGATTTTTATATTTTATAGTATTTTTAAATGTAATTTCCAAGGAGAGATACAATTATGAGATTGATGTGGGAGGGAGGATACAAACTTAGAGTTTGATAATCATTTTTAATTTTTACATAATTTATAAATACACATTTTTTCCCTTTGTTTTCTAAGGTATGTATGTTATTGTCATATGAGTTAACTTAACTTGAATTGCTTCATTTTATAATTAGTAAAGATTATCCATCACTTTAATGACATTGCAAGTAGGAATAATTTATTCTTGCCCTCTCAAATTTATTGATTTATTTTCTTTCTTTATTTTTGATATTATTATTTATGTACAAGTTCAGGTATCAAATATATCACATATCTTTTGGTTAAATGACATTAATTTTCTTTTTATTTTGGAGATTAAAAAGACTTATTCTTTTACTCTATTTTTCTTTTTGTATTTAACCATTTTATAATTGAAAAAGATTAATTTAAGATTTAAAGATATGTATATTTATTGTTCTATATGATATTTGATAACTGTTATGAATGTGATCTTTTATAAGGGTTTTTATATAGATATTTTAAGAGATATGATTACATTTTTCATACAGGTTTAGACATTTATGAAAACTTGTAAGTTCGAAACTATCTTATTGACATGGAATCTTTTGTTGTCATACACTCAATTTGGGGGTTTGGCAGATTTTATGCAACTCTACAGAAAATGAAAGCAACCTCAAATTAGGGTACATTTTTAGAGTTCGGATCCTCTGTCCAGAATTATTATGTCCTATTCTGTCTAATAAATAAACGATGTCATTTCGACTTAAAAATTTTAAGCAACTCCTTTACTCGCCCATGTGCACGGGAGTGTGCACTTTTATTTTTGCTTTTTTGTTTTTATTTTAATTATTTAATTATTACTTTAATACAAAATTAAATTAAATTATTACTTTAATTAAAAATAAAATAAAATAAAATAAAAATTATATTATTATTAATTTTATAAAAATAAAATCAAAATTTTGATTAATGCTATTTTTATTTTAATTATTTAATTATTACTTTAATAAAATTAAATTAATTTACGTTAATAAAAATTAAATTAAATTAAATTATAATAATTAATTATATAAAAAATTAAAATTAAAAAGATGCACTAGTTTTGAATTTGTTTTTGTTTTTTGTTTTTCATTTTATTTTTAAATAAAAAATAAAATAAAATGGTAAAAAATTGTGTCAAATTTTCAAAATTTTTTATTATTTAATTTTAATTTCTTAAATAAAAATTTAAGATAAAAACTTTAAATTTTAAAAATTGATTCATTTGTTAAATTATACAATATATTATATATGTCGAATAATTTGTTCTGATTTCAACTACGTATTTTAGTTGATTAATTTACTAAAATTTTTTATATAATTTATAAATTATATAAACAACTGATGGTATCTACTGGTCAGCTATTTATTAAAGATGTTTGATAAATTAGTTGGTTATGTATAAAATCCTATAAGTTATAAATTATATAAATAGCTGATAGTGTCTACTGGTCAAGTCCTGTTTATGTATAAAATTCTATAATTTGAGTTAACTAGTAGACACCATCAATTGTTTATATAATTTATAAATTAATTATATACATAAATAATTAATTTTACCAAATATCTTCAATAAATAGCTGATATTATGTAAAATCAGTTATTTATATATAAAATTTTATAAATTATAAATTATATAAACAATTTTAGTAAATTAAACAACCAAAATATGTCGTTGAAATCAAAACAAATTATTTACATATATAATATATTGTATAATTTAATAAATGAATAAATTTATCTTAAATTTTTATTTAAAAATAAAATTAAATAATAGAAAAAATTTTGAAAAATTGGCACAAAATTTTTTTTATCATTTTAATTTTAATTTTATTTAAAAATAAAAATAAATTCAAAACTAGTGCATCTTTTTAATTTTAATTTTTTATTAAATTAATAATTATAATTATAATTTAATTTATTTTTTATTAAAGTAATAATTAATTTTAATTTTAATTTTAATTTTATTTTATTAAAGTAATAATTAAATAATAAAAATAAAAATAAAAAGCATAAGTGCATGGCCCTTGAACTAATCCAATTTTTTTAATTTTATTTTTTATAAAATTAATAATAATAATATTATTATAATTTTTTATTTTTAATTAAATTTAAAATTAAATTAAATTTTTATTAAAATAATAATTAAATAATAAAAATAAAAATAAAAAGTAAAAAAATAGGTGCACGGGCGTGCGAAAGAGCTGCTTAAAATTTTTATGCAGATACGACGTTAATTTATTGGACAAAATAGGACAGAATAATCCTAAACACAGGATTCGCACTCATGTTTCGATTGTATTTTGACAGACATAGGAGTGCAACACTCGCTCCACTAAGACTAGCGTTTCGTGGAAAACATTATTTCTTAACAGACTATTTAATTAGATTGATATAAAGTCGTGAACTTGCGGCATCAAATATATAATCCTCTCGCTCCATGAAGGTCAATCGTAAATTGCTGGTCTAACCTAAATAGTAAACCAAAATGTTGATGCTGCATCAATGTTTTGGTTGATGTCAATCAACAGTCTTCCACAGCTAGTTATGGCGAGCTTGCGGGTATTTTTTACTTTGAGTAGCCACGTTAAGTCACTTAGCTAAGTCACTAAGTCTTATTCCCTAGCTAGCATGCCTTTCCATAGAAAGGAGAGCTACGCCCACTACTCACCTTATGTATGTGTTTAGCTGATAGGTAATAGGTAAAGACGAAAACATATTTTCCTTGCACGATAAACGAGAGATTTCCCTTTCATACCTCAATCATGTTCATCTTTTACCTGTTTCATACAAAGACCTTGTGAGACCAGTATTTGCTGTTAACACTTTCGCTAAATTCAGTGTCTCGTTGAAGCAAAAAGGGGTCTAAAGAAAACGTTGATAAGAATAACAGAACAGAAAAAGAGAAGAGAATGTATGATCTAACGATAATATACAAAACTAGCAGATCTTTATGGGAAGAAAGAAAGGGCATGGCAATATTTCACATGCCATTTCATTACATAGACTGAAGCAACAATTTGAAGGGGATTTCCACCATCGTCGGGAATGCTGAAAATTCCACTTACGCTTTGCATGTGCCTTTTCCTTTTCCACAACATGTCATCTATAAGCTTCGTACTATCATTTCTGTGGCTGTTTTCGTTCTCTTTTATCTTTCCTGACGCTCTTTTGTTGTGGATTGATTAATCTAGAGCTCTCAATCCATCAACAGTCAAGTTGGTCTTTTCCATAGTTCCTTTTTCCGTATGCATACGAATCTGATATCAGTTAAATCCGTGCAGTTATTACAGGTGGTCGTAGCAGTATCAACTTCAGTGCAATCAAATTGAATTGCATAATTCTGCCTTACAAGCGTATTGGGTGCGTCCTAAGATTTAAAATATATACTTTGAACTTCATAATAATGGCGTTCCATTAAGAGATATATATAAAGATATGGGTTAATATGCGCGCAGGCACACGAGGGATCGACTGATAGCCGATGATAACAGAACAATCCAAAACTATAAATCGAACTGTTTATTCTTTCTTTCAATAGCGAGTTCTCAGTCAAAAAGGTTGCGTCTTTGTTGGTCTAAAAAGACATACAAAGCGCACCAAATATTTTGAACACCAAAGTATTCTGCGATCCTAACAAAAGGATCGTTTGAATGAAAGATAGGAATATTATAGTTGCTTGGAACACACCCTACCCTGTAGGGTACTCGTCCCTCACAAATAACGGTCAACTTTAATAATTTACTTTTTAAAGATTATGACTACATGCATGACTAAGATTTAGCATTCGGGTTGGGATTGCAAGCAATCGAAAATTGTCACCTTTTATGCCATGAAAGAAGATAGTTGTTTAAAACAATGAAAGAATGGAAATTTCTTTGTTGTATTAATACAAGGTCCTCGATTTTCATTAGTTTAGGTACTGAAATACAAGGTCTTTGAATTATAATAAGCACTTAAACAAAAGGAAGTTGTAAATGTTACTCATTTAATGCTTGGGCTTCAAAATGGAGTTTCAAAGTGAAAGTTAGTCGCTAGCTTTTTTCTTCTTTCCCCATCAAACACTTTGGTTTTTTATTTTTTATTTTTTTCCTCTTTTTGTTTTTGGGGTGTGGAGAGGAACATAGAGCATTAGAGACCCTTATTTTCTTTTTTCTCTTTTGGTTAAAGTAAAGCACTCTCACATAAAAAGCAATATTAAAAGGAAAATATGGCATTATCTACTCAAAAGGGCCGCTCATTTTATGCTTTTGAGCTTCAAACAAGCATCTCGGGGCTTATTACGTGGCCACGTGGCAGAACAGAAAAACAGTTCAGGCTTAGGAGTCAGGCTTTAAAGGGCTTGTCGAGAGAAAAAGTTGCTCTAATTTGACATGACAGCCTTGTTAATGTAAAGGAGATAGAATTACGTACCGCACACTCCTTTTCCCAAAAGTTAGCATTATTTTATGATCATACAATATTTTTTTACTTTTGCATTGTTTATTATGTATACGGGATTTGCAGATTGAACATAGTAACGATGTTTGATTAAATTAGAATTACAAAAGGCCGGCATACTGAGGATAAGGATTGTTTTATTCGTGGTGGGGGTTAAGGAACGAGGAGAGGGCTGTAAGGTTTCCAAGTACATGGTTGAGCTCCTCCGATGGCCTCTAGATGGTTGCAACTCATATGGGCTTTTTATATGGCAGATGATATTTAAGCCTCCTATCCTACCTTTTGTATCTAAATATTTTCTGTGGCACAATATTTTTACCATACCCATCTTGAGGTCTTGGTTGAGCTCTCAATGGACTGTATTACTTACCCGTATTCCAAGTACAGCTTAAATTTGAAAACCTGAGCTTTCCATTAATGAAAAAGAGGAAAAGAAAAGGGAGTTTGGAAGTTATGTGATTCGTTACTAACTCAACCTTTTGGAATTTGGAATGCTGGAATCAATTTATTTTAAATGTAATTTGGCAGGGCACTTTCACTGTAGTTTTTCAACATAAATAGCCCATAGAAATTATTTTTCTCCGTGAATCTTTCTTTTATGACAATCATCATTCTCTTTCCCTGTGAGATTCCCTTTTTATCTTAAGTTCCTTCCTTTTTTTTTTGGAAAATTAATCTTAATTTCCTTCCTTGCTAGACTTTTTATTGTAATAACTACCTTACCTAAAACCCCAAATTTTATATACTTATTTAGGGTCCGTCTATTCTTTCAGAATCTCATGAGAGAATTCTAAAAATCTATACAGCACTACAGGTACGAGCGCAATCCCCTAATTAAGCACGATTTTTGGGAAAATACTCGTGCCCCTTTTCAACAAAAGGAAAATGTAGCATATAGCAGGAGCTTTATTACATGTCCCGGATTGTTTGTGAAAGGGAAATAAATGAAGTAAATGTGAAATACCTGCTTTCGATTCCATCAGAAATTCAAAGGATCTTTCCAAGGCTATAGCAAGCTCGAATTTCCCATTAAAAATCGATAAAATATAATTAATTGTTATCCAAATTTATGAAAATGTCTAACATTCTCCCCTTTGGACAATAATTAATTACGATATTAATTCAAGTTTGAAAATATTTTAAAAATTCAATCAAGTCACACTACTATATTGGTACTAAGTTTAAAAAGTAAAAACATTTGATCCAAAGATAACGAAAGTCTAACATTATGTCCCGCAACAAGGCTTTCGATACTAAAAAATATTAGACAATGTATCATTTGTGACACAGGTCTAATATAATCACGCATATCTAGTAACTTATTAATATGAATGGAAAAATGGAGTGTAGCAAACTAAAATGATACCTTTATGATCTAATATGTATCATCTTTCGTTTGTAGGTCTCGATTTCTTTAAACCTTATGCTAAACTACATCAGAGAAATCTTGTTTTCTCTCATCGAATGCTAAACTACATTAGAGAAAACTTTTATGTTCTCTAACCTAATGATGAATTGCATTAGAGAACCCTTATGAGATTAGCAACTTATATCCCCTATGTTATGTAAAAAAAACTCATGGATATCCTTTTTAAAACTGTATATGTCTAAATGATATAGGCTTAAGGTCAATCTGTATATATAACCATTGACCTTTTTAAATGCTTAAAATTGACACAGATCTTAAGACTTTCACGTGTATTATGACTTTAACAATAAAAGGTATTACTGAGGATAAAAGATGATCATCTTTATTAATAAACGTCATAGTGTCATAATACATCAACAATGTACAAACTTACAAGGAGCAAATATAACAATCCCTAACTAACACTATCTAAGGACTTTAACACACTCATACTGGATACATGTCTTCCGAACACAAATGGGCGAAGTGCTTTAGTCAAAGGATTTATTAACATCTCCTCAGTCTTGATATGTTCCACTTCAAAGTCACCTCTTTGAATAAACTCCTTAACGGTCAAGTATTTGACCTCCAAATACTTAGACTATGTGATATTCTTATTTTTGTTACTAAGCAACACAGCAGCAAGCCTATTACAGTACAACCAAATAGGTGTAGTTACTGAATCTACCACAGACAACTCAGAAATCATGTTTCTGAGTCAAATTCACCTATGTAGCAGTCTCATAACATACAACAAACTCTACACTCTTCCATGATATTGCACCATCTGTCAACATAAAAATGTAACCTGAAGTGGAATTGCAATCATCTGGACATATAACAAAATTGGAATCTGTAAACCCTATGAGGCTTAGATCGTTGACTCTCCCGTATGTCAACATATGATCCTTGGTACCCTTTAGGTATCTCAATACTTTCTCGATTGCATTCCAGTGGTCTATACCTGGGTTAGCCAGATATCGACCTAGTAATGTAATGTCCGTCCTAGTGCATCTGGGCATACATCAAGCTACCAACTGCACTAAAGTACAGAACATTACTTGTAGCCTCTCTCTCAACTTCATTCTTTGGATACTATGTTGAAAATAATCTCTCACTATGAGAGATAGATGTTACAATAGGTCTACAGTCAGTCATATTAAACCTTTGTAACACTCGCTCAATGTATGCATTTTGTGAGATGCCTAATGAGTGTTTAAATTTGTTCCGGTGAATCTATATACCTAGGACAAAAGATGCCTCACCAAGGTCCTTCATGTCAAAATGCTTGGCCAAAAGTTGCTTAACTTCATGCAATATGGTCAAGTCATTTGACTCAAGCAATATATCATCTATATACAACGGTAGGAAGATGGCTTTGGTCCCCCTGACCTTGTATTACAAGAATTTTTAACTTTGTTTTCCACAAAGCCGAAAGAGGTCAAAACCTCATCAAACTTCGGTTAACTTGCAAATATTATCAATTGCTCCTTGATCATAAAAACCTTCAATATGCTCCATATAGACTTCCTCATAAAGGTCACCATTTACAAAAGCGGTTTTAATGTCCATCTAATGTAGCTTTATGTCATAATGAGCTACTATTTTTATAATCACTCTAAATGCATCCTTTGAGAATACGGGAGAGAAGATAACATTAAAGCCAACCCTTCTTTCTGAGTGAATGCTCTGGCAACCAATTGAGCCTTAAACCACTCAACTTTACCATAAGTGCCCTTCTTGGTCTTAAATAACCAATTGTAACTGACGGGCCTACAATATTGAGGCAAATCAATAAGCTCTCATACCATCCTGTGCTGCATAGATTGCATCTCATTATTCATTGCTTCTCACCATAAGTCTGCAAAAGGTCCAGAAACGACTTCTGTAAAAGTAAATAGATCCACAACATGTCCTATATTATAATCTTGTCACCTAAATAGACTATGTAATCAGACGAGATAGCATGACATCTCTCTCTAGTGGATCTATGTAACTACATCGGTTCTTGTACTTTAGGAACCTCTGTTTGTACAGGTATATGTTCATGTTCTTGCACAGACATGGTGCTCAAACCTTGATCCATTGGACCTGACTATATGAGTGGCAGATATGAAATAATTGTAGTATCCATCCTGTTATTACCCAAAGATTAAGAAGCCCAACCTATATCATAGATATCGTATTCCAAAAACTTAGTCATTTGTGATTCTACTGTTTTGGCTTCTCCTTCTTTATAGTAAAATATGTAGCCTTTAGAGTAGTCAGGATAACCTATTAGATAAAAACAAGTAGAACGAAGTTGCAATTTGCTTTCATAAGGATTATATAATTGTACCTCCGCAGGGCAGCCCCATATATGAATGTGTGGTAGGCTTGGTTTTCACCCTTTCTAGAGTTCAAAAGGTGTCCTAGACACTAACTTACTTGGGACCCTATTTAATATATACAATGTCATCTTAATTACCTCACCCTAAAGGTAATCGAGTAGGTTAGTCCTGCTCTACATCGACCTCATCATGTCCTTTAGGATGTGATTAAGCCTTTCACCCATACCACTTTGCTCAGGATTACCTGGCATAATGAACTGAGTCACTATTCCAATCGATTCCAAATACCTGGCAAATGGACTTTTTTTGTCCTACAATACCATGTTTGCCATAATACTCTCCTCCCTGATCAAATTTGGTAATCTTTATTGATTTTTCTAATTGGTTCTCAACCTCAATCTTGAAGATCTTGAATTTATCAAGAACTTCAAGCTTTTCTTTAAGCAAGAACACATAACCATAGCGAGAAATCATCTATAAATGTTAGAAAAGATCTAGAATTGCATAACGTAGATGTATATGGTCCATTTATGTCCATATGTATGGGGTCTAACAAGCCAGAAGCATGAGTTGATCCCTTCTTCTTTATCTTAGTCAACTTACCTCTGCAGCAATCAACACATGTTTCTAGATCACCAAAGTCTAGAGTTGGAAGAATGTTTTCCTTTATCAATCTCTTGATCCTTTCTTTGAAAAAGTGGCCCAAACACTTATGTCATAACATGTATGAAAATTCCTTTATCAAAGGTCTCCACAAGTTCGGCATTATAAGAAGAAACGTACATTTCATTAGGGGTAAGATACATTTTATATAAACCGTAGGACAAGAAGGCAGTTCCTGTATGTTTTGCATTGATAAGATATATTTAAAATTGAAGTATCAAATACAAAACGATAACCCTCTTTTGTCCAAAACTAGCATAGAGATCATATTTCATCTAAAAGATAGTATATAAAATGTGTCTTATAAAACCAGTACAAACCCCGTATCGAAGTTCAAACCTACATCCCTTATATACAAAACATCTACTTCTTCATTATTGCTAACCACAACTTCTCCTCTCCTTTAGTTAACCTTCTCGTGGATCAGAACCCTTAATGTGGCTATAGCTAAATTGACATAGAGATCTAGCCACCAAAAACTTAATGTAGCTATAGCTAAATTGAATTTATGAATCATATAGGCCGAGGAGTTACCTGACAGCTCCTATTTGACTTTCCAGGCTTTGTACTTCTGTAGTCAAATTTCTTATGCACCTTCTTCTTGCAGAAGAAGCACCTCATGTTCTTCAAGTCATGTGGACCTTTTGCAATGCTAGATTGTCGAGTATGAATATGCGGAAAAGGTTTGGATATCTTACTCTTAACCTTTTAGGGCTTAGTCTTCCCCTTGCCTTTTGCTACATATAAGGTTGTATGAGGAGTGCTCTTCAACTTCTCCTTTGCTACAGTACATGGGGAAAGGAGGGCATTGATATCCTAACCCTCATCCTAGGAAATGTATGAAGTGACCAGCATCTAAATTCTCGTGGAAGAGTATTAAAGGCTTGGTGCACTATCAATGTATTAGGAATGGGAACATCCAGTGCCTTCAACTTACTCTGAAGGTAGACTATCCTTATAATGTATTCCTTAACACCTTCTTCTCTTGTATACCTCATGGAGAATAGATCCTTAATCAAGATGCTCAACTCAGCATTGGATGAGACCTTGTACTTTTGGGAAACATTATCCATAAACTCCTTTGTTATGGTGGTGTTCGACAGTCCACTCAGTAGATTATCTGAGATTGACCTTTTAATGGTCAAATACCACATCTTGTTTGACTGCTCCTAGATTGCAAAGGCCGCCTTATCAGCTTTTGAGTTGATGTTCATAGGTGGAGAGGGTCTTTTTGTCAGCATAGCCATGTTGATGTCCACCATCTCTAAGGCAAACTCAACATCCTTCTTCTACTTCTTAAATTGAATCTGGTTAAGGTTTTAATGGTGACAACATTGTTGTTGACAAAAAATGTGACTATAAAAGACAATGAAAAAATTAGCATAAATGCAGGATAATAGTGATACTCAAAGTGTTAAAACAGTATCTATACTGAGAATCTGATCACATATATTATGAAATACCTATGAATTGAATACATAATATATGCAATTAGAACTTCACATAAAAGTAATTAGAGTACACACTATCAACTCTCATGACACTACTACTTGTGTATGAATAGATCATTCAAGCAATTGTGTTTCTCTATCTAATGTCTTTATGCACATCGCAAATTCTCATATAAGTTCAACACCTGTGGGCAGAATAACTAAATATGAGACCAAAGATATCCTCTAACATGTAAGCAGAATAATCCAAATAATAACTTGAAAGGCCACTGTGATGACTGCATTCTCATCAGTACTCAAAAGGTCCATAACGCAAGGGTACATCCTTACGTTATCCTAACACTATATATGGGCATACAGTATGTAAAAATGTAACATCAATAAATGCAAAAATCAAATGCACAACCGAATTATCACATACTCGTGTTGAAGACATTCTTTGAAAACTTTATGACTTTTATAGCAAAAAATATCAATCAGAGCGACTATCGTGCAATACCAAACGCTAAACCGATCATATAAGATATGAAAACCTTAATGTTTTACTCATATGAAGTTCAAAACACAAAAATTCACTCAAAAATGTCTTTAAAATGTCTAAATTCCTTTTCTAGATTGAAATTACTAATGTAATTAATCTAGAAAAATTTTAAAAATCACTTTAAAAATTCCTTTAACCTGGAAACTAACCCAAAAGGACATGGGGCACCTTACAGAAATTTTGAAAATTTCCCTTTTTTTCCTTGGTATTGACGTCAGTAATAACTGTACTGCTAACGTCAACGTGACGTCACTGTGACGTCATAGGTGCGTGTGGGCCTATAAGGCATGCATTGCACATACACACCCTTGACGCGGCTTCAGATGCATCAAGCGTATGCTTTACGCCTGCCTCATAAGCCCCCACATGTGTAGACGGGCTGACATTGTATGACACATGTATCACAAGCGCCTACCATGCATCCGCACTCGTGCTTACCACTTGTCGAGACATATGGATGAAAAACATGTCAGTTGTGGTGCGCGTCGCATCCTTCCTTTGCCTTGCTATGTGTTGTCCATCGTCGCACACGCCCTCCAAACCACCTCAGTGGCAATACTATGCATGAGTGAAACAACCTTTTTGTCCGATTGTCGCCTTGAGGTTACTTAAAAAATTTAACCAAGGATTGCATATAGGGCAACCTCGGGTCGTTCTCTTTGAGGAACCAAAAGATGAAATTAATTTCCTAAGTAACTAAATGCAATGCAACCTAAACTATAAAATGGGGTTTGATTTGAACAATAAAGTTTGCAACGAATTGAGATAAACACTAAGGACTTGTTTTTGGTATTTTAAAATTAAAATGAGTAATATGAAATGGT